>CM040403.1:22528367-23038367 GCA_022702515.1 Ilyophis sp. 1 JC-2022
TTCAGGGAACCATATTCAGGATAAATGGCTTCACAGGTGTTTCTGATTAGTCAGGTGTGTTCAATTGCTTCCTTATTGTAGGTATAAGAGAGGTATCAGTATGTAGTCTTGATTCTAGGTTTTTGATTGATTTGGAGTCTGTTATTGGCGTTTGTCAACATGAGGACCAGAGTTGTGCCAATGAAAGTCAAGGAAGTGATTATGAGGTTGAGAAATAAGAAATAAAACAGTCAGAGACCTAGACCAAACATAATAAAAATACCCTTAATTATAATAATAATTAACAAGCTTATCTATCACCAATTCTACGTAGGATTCCAGGCCTTGGATCACGAGGACCAGATAGCTCTGCTGAAAGGCTCGGCGGTGGAAGCCATGTTCCTCCGATCGGCGCAAGTGTTCACCAGGAAGCGTCCCGACGGTCACACGGATGTTTTGGAGGACAGAATACGAAAAAGTGGTAAGGTCAACAAGGTGTTTAACTCATCTACTTAAAGGTCCTCAAGCTAAATAGAAAACAAAATTGTTATACACAGTTATACGAGTCGCCCCATTGACCACACAAGAAACTGAACCAAAAGTTTTTGTTAATTTGCAACATAATACTTAGAGAAACTGAAATGCCTCCTAGTTTTTGATGGGTACAGGAAACATGTCTTGATGTACACCAATGATTATTATTTTTCCATATGAGCACGGTCAAAGTGAGGCCTTAGTATGCAGTTCTGAATGGCACTTTTTACATATTAAAGAGTGGTTTTGTACCTGTAACATTTCAGGCTGTCAGACATGAGTCTTTCCTGTACATTCTATATATGTATTTTGTATATCTATAAGAAATCATTAGATTCAGTTAAAACTAAGGGCCAGATTCAGAGTTGAGATAAGCACACGCAAATTCCGCAAAGCTTAAGCTATTTGTGATTCAGACATTTGACTTATCCACTGTTTTAAGAATCTCTCCAGTAGATACGCGGCATTACGTGCGCTGGGTGAGATTAGATAAAAATGAGGCGTATCTGCAAGTTGTTCAAGATACTCGTATTCAGAGTTTTCACTTAAAAACGTTTTTTTTTTTCGCATGCGGAAAAAAAGGTAGTTTATGTCTAGCGCCGCCAATAGATTATGATGAAAAATACAGCATCTTTCGCATAAATGGATATTAGAATGAGTGCATGTTATTTGAACATAATATCGGTCATATTTTCCTTTGCATAACTTGCAATTATCAGAGAGCTGTCATAAAAAAAAAAAAGTAAAAGTAGGCTATGATTGATCGTCTGGTATGTCATACCAGACACATATTAGATGGAGTAATTGATAGACAGTGTCTGGATCATATTCGCTTTGACAGAGAGACGACATAAACATAATTAGAATATAAGAGAAACATAATTAGAATATCATGCCCTGTACCACCCACATTTTGAGATAAGCACCTGCGCAACACAAGTTAGAATACGGCATAAGTCACCTCGCGTTAAATCCGCGCAGGAGAGGCACTTAAGCGCATGACTTAAGTTGGCCATCTCTGAATTCGGCCCTAAATGCCTTTGAACTAAAATTTTCCAAACAATTTTTTACTAAAAAAAAGGTTAATTTGAATTTGGGTTGAGATCTAGATTCTGAAAAGGGGGCTATATTACCTATAGACTTAGGAACACATGACCTGAAGCTTAAGAGCACCTGAACATTAACATTATCTAGCAAAGGTGGAGCAATAGAGAGTGGATGCGTCATTAGGACGGGCAAATGACTGACCGATCGTCGACTCTGTGACTATGTGGTGCGTTGCAAATCCGAGGAGAGTAAGAGGTTGCTTGTGTTTCAGGCATATCGGAGGAGTACATCACTCCCATGTTCACTTTCTACAAGAGCATCGGAGAGCTACAGATGATGCAAGAGGAGCATGCCCTGCTGACCGCCATCACCATTCTGTCACCAGGTAAACCGATCCCTTCCGCCAAGAGCCTGGTGTACACTGCACCAGGGCCCATCCGGGATTTCACGCCAGCTTCTGCTCTTGATAACTGAGCTGGCCCAATCATAACCGGGGCTCTTCCGTGATTGCCGCTTTGTGGAGAATAGTCTTTAGGGAGCGTGTATTCAAAATAACTATGGAGAATTAAAACACAACGGAGCAGAGCGGTGGCAGTTACTTCAATGAAACCCCCTCCTCAGAGGCTGGTAATAACCCATAGACATTCTGGGGGCTGTATCACCAAGCAGGATTACTGAGTTAGCTGGATAACTGCACTGAGTAAAACCCGGAACCCTCCCAAATCCCAAAGCTGTTCTGGGTTTTACTCAGTGCCATGATCTAGCTAACTCTGTAATCCTGCTTGGTGATACAGGCCCCTGTTGTTATGGTGTTCATAAGGTGTCGCTGTTTGTGGGACCATTGGAATCTTGCACTGATATGTTTCTCATGTACACTAGAGCTGAGAGAATGAAATGAGCAATCCTGTTAAACCGCCACTCCACCCACAGAACACAGGTTTTTGTAAATTAAAACAGTTACAAATAGTTTTTAAATGTCCTGTGTGTTAATGAACGCACCCTCTGGTACTTTTTCTTTACTTTTGCCTTACTTTATTTCCATTTAAAGTAAAAGTGAAGTGACCAATGTGTATGTGTTCATAAACGGACATTAACGTTCAGCTGACAAAAGGACAAAACGTTCCAGACTTCAATTCCCAGCAGCTTTTTACTTCAAAATGTTTTGTCCTGAAATTTTGTATATTTTATATTACATAATTATACCTAAAACACTCTGGGAAGGAAACCAAATTTGGGAATGTTATGTTGTTATCGAGCACCACAAATGTAATCAGCCACTTACTATCCCCAGTGCTCACATTATTGGCAATAATGATGCTTGCACACGCTCAAACGCGCAAAATGACAGCGCTTGCGTTGCGAGCGTGATGAACTTGACTAAAAACCCCCTAATGTTAGCAGCCCTGACCTAAACGTGTCCCCCCCCCCCCCCACACACATCCAGACCGGCCGTACGTGCGGGACCAGGCGGCGGTGGAGAGGCTCCAGGAGCCGGTGCTGGAGATTCTGAGGAAGTTCTGCAGGCTACAGCACCAGCGCGAGCCGCAGCATTTCGCCCGGCTCCTCGGCAGGCTGACCGAGCTCCGGACGCTCAACCACCACCACGCCGAGATGCTGCTCTCCTGGCGCACCAACGACCAGAAGTTCACCCCGCTGCTCTGCGAGATCTGGGACGTGCAGTGAAATTACTTTTGTTTTCTTCCCCCCTTTACCGCCCCTCAAGAACAAATAATTTTGTGACCGACTAATTATGTCACAAAGTACATGAGTTTCGCTGAGGCCTCTCCTGGTTTACGCGTCAGACCGGCTGCAGACGTGACGAATGATGATGTAAAGTTAAATGTTAAGGAAAGATCTTTAAGTTGCTGAGAGACGGAGAAAGTTCAATATAAAATGGCACTCAATGATTCTACCCTTTAAGAATCTGGCTGAGAAGTGAACATGTTTTGTCTAGAAATTAAGTCACGTGTTGTAGGCTCAAAATATTTACCAAAGCAGTGTGTGTCATCCCGAGACTCCCTGGAATGCTTTGTGGAAAATGTAGTCTTGCAGCCCTTCAAGGGGAAGGCGAATTGTTAAAACTATACAATTAAACACAGTTGATTCAACTGAGTATTTCACAGCATCAATGATGGAAGAAACCTAAAGGGTCAAACCTTGTCACTTTGCCATGACCCGATGACCTTCCTTTCCTGTTGACGTTCTTCAATGATTAGAGGTGACCAAGTGATAATTTAGAAAAAAATGCCATAAATGTATTTGTATTTCATCTTGCATCTGCACAAACTGCACCGTTAGGATGGAGCATTTTTGTGAGAAAAAGTATTTTGTGTGTCGCATCACAGGCCTTAAAGTTGGTTGGGGAAAGAGATACATTTTTCACTCAAAGAAATAAAACAAAATTTCTAATCAAACACTGCTTTTTTCCATTTGTTCATATTGTGAGGCTCAGAGCTTCTATGTTTTTTTTAGGACTTCTTGAAGCTGAGAAGCTTATGCTGTGTTGAATTTCAGAATAATCACCCAGACTGCACATCTGTACAAAGAGAGGCTTAAACCAACACAAAATGTATGTTCTTGCCTGGCAACTGACGGATAGTATAATTGGATAAGAATGAGAGTATAAGCATAAATTATCTCAAGGTCAAGTGTGGGTGTCTCAGGCTTCATATGGAAAACGGCCATTTTGAGGGCATGTGAATGAGAAGGGTGTGCGACAGCCAATCAGTCTTGAAACTAGGCTTGATTACTAAATGCAGCCATTTCTGTGCTGCTACACAACCCTCAGTTACTGCCAGCAATTCCTCGCATACAAACACCCTCCCATATATATAACCCTCAGTTTCTGCCCGCTGTTTGCCATCCGCCAGCCCTCTGAGCTAGTAAAATATACAATCACCTTCATTAAAACCTTGTTTTACTATGTACAATAAAAGTGAGACAAAGTTACCGAGAGCCAGACGGGAAGATTGATACCAATTTCCTCCCTGTGCGTCCAGGACAAAGATATCTACAGGCTGCAGGCTAACTGTGTGAGGGAAATACACCTTCCAGCATCTCCAAAGCACAGTTAATTACACAGTCTACTTTGTGCGTTATGACGAGTAAAAATAAAAACAGAAAAAACAAGATCTTAGTTGTTTTAGAGGCAGCTTCATTCGGAACTTTTATTGACAAATAACTATGTATCTGTGCGCTGGGCTTGACTTTGGTCCTGATCAAAGGAAGCTGCTTCTCCCACAATTTATTTGATTTGGAGAAGGTGTTTATGTGGTTCTCTACTGTTGACCAAAAGAATGTTCCCGTTAGGTAGGGTTACTGACAAACTGAATTATTCGTGCGTATTGTGCTTTTGCTCTAAGGGAGCTTTATTCAGTCAACCAGTAAAGCCATACACAGTGTGTGTGTCATACACTATTACAATATATTAATGCTTTATTAAGACAAAATACACTGCAGTTATATTACATATTATTTCTGTGAAGTTGTGCAACCCCCCCTCCCCCCAGCCCTTGGTATTCACTTCTAATATAATGCACTGATTATTAATAAATTAAACTTTACACAATTCTTGGTACATCTTCTGAAACTTCCTATTTTTATTTCTTACATAACGATCAGCCCAAGATCAATTTTAACTGAGCAAAGCTGCAATATGGAAGTCCTAGTCCTGAAAAATACAGGACAAATTAAGAAAAATAATAGAAACAGCTTTCAGAATGCTTCTATAATTGAGCGCTAATCGTTTAATTATAAAGTACTTTCCCATCACCCAGTGGAAAAACTTAAATTGTACTTTTACAATTATTTCACTTATTTCTAAGATAAATATATTTTTTTCTTAGTTTTTTGATGGAGACTATTATCCATATTCATTTACAAAGCCATTGCAGAAGAGTGCATAGAGACGCATGTTATAAACCCTACAGAAATGTGAGTTATGTGGTGCTTTACCGCAGATGGGTTCTGAATGAGGTCTGTGGGTACAGGGAGGAACCCCGCCCACAGTGACCCCTGACCCCACCTACAGGGAGGAACCCCGCCCACAGGGACCCCTGACCCCACCTACAGGGAGGAACCCCGCCCACAGGGACCCCTGACCCCACATACAGGGACCCCTGACCCCACCTACAGGGAGGAACCCCGCACACAGGGACCCCTGACCCCACCTACAGGGAGGAACCCCACCCACAGGGACCCCTGACCCCACCTACAGGGAGGAACCCCGCCCACAGGGACCCCTGACCCCACATACAGGGACCCCTGACCCCACCTACAGGGAGGAACCCCACCCACAGGGACCCCTGATCCCACCTACAGGGAGGAACCCCGCCCACAGAGACCCCTGACCCCACCTACAGGGAGGAACCCCACCCACAGGGACCCCTGACCCCACCTAGAGAAAGCCGTGGTACTCTAGACACCACTGTACACCACCACTGGTCCCACGGCAGGCTTGACAAGGTGGTGGGGTTGGTAAAGATTCTTCATTCATTATTGAAGAAGAATCTGTAGGGTTTGTGGGCTGTGTAGATATTAACTGAGCTCGAGGGGGTGACCATCACAGAAAATCCTCTTTTGTCTTTAACAATAAAACCAAATTGCAATTTGTTGTTTTCTAGAATTTTTAGCAATAAATTGCCAGGAGACACACTTGGCAACCCTGTTTATCCTCAGTCACATGATTTGGCCTTTTGAACAATCAGTTGAAGCTTGTACTGCAAGAGCTATGGGATAGATGTGTGACTGTGTGATTATTGGATTCAAAATAACAGACCAGAATAAAAAAATGAAAAAAACAGAGAGAGGTTATACCATTTTATTTCCATTATAAAATACAAAAACACCATCTAAATATAACAAAAAAATCTAAAAAGTTGATTACACTGCAACAAAGAGAAAGCCAGGTAAAGTCCCAGCAGGGGACAAAGATATACATCTCATCAGGTCAACTTACAAAGAATGAATAAATAAACATATTTGAAAAGTTTTCAGAAAGCTGATACATTCAATTATTTTCATTTTTAGACACTGAAACTGAACTATGACTCTTGTGGGACATAAAGGACCCTGCATTCAAATCCCACTCTCAGGGCGAAAATAAGCAACACTGAAATCAAGTTGGTGCTGTAGTACTGTAGGCTTCCTAAATTCTACATACAGACAGATATCCAGCCAGACATGAATAGACCTCCATTTTAAAAACACTATTATACATACAGGGTGATGGTTCCATATCATATAATCATAATAATCAACTTGCGATTGTTGCTTATTTCCATTATCAACATTGTACTTACTGCAGTTGCAGCTGACGCTTCTTAATGGCCTGCGTTGACCGCTCACCGTGTGTTTGAAACGCACCTGGAACATCCTTACGGCCGGGTGCATTCGCGTTGACCGCTCACCGTGTGTTTCGTGGCTTGTACCCCTACATGAGCCTGGCTCAACCGTCACATAGGAATAAAAAGCCATAGGACACAGCGGGAGACAAAAGAAAGCCAGGGAGGGAGAAGGCGGGGTTTGCATCATACGTCGACCAATCCCTTGCCAGGGACAGCAGCGGGTGCGGGCCAGAGGAGGAGTTTGGAGAGAGGACAGGAAATGAGAGGCGGGGAGGGGGGAAATTAGGTAGGAAGAGCGGGGACAAATCGGGCGTCGACCGATTCCCTTACCTGAGAGAGCGCCATAGAGGAGGGATGGAGAATGGAAGAGGCCTCTTCTCAGCCTGCGTCCTTCCGATGGGGGAACGACCATCCCCAGTTAATCAGGAAAGCAAGATTCACTGGCAGTTCTCCGCAAACGTCTAATAACTCACCTTTTTAGACGATGCCCCAATGTCTATATTTCATTTAAAAAAATAAGCCTTCTCTCTCCTTTATTCCTCAGGTCATACACCTTGATGGTGAGCTCCGTGATTTCGATGGTGCAAAACTGTGAACTATGTGAAACTAACAAAAAATTGTGTTTGAAGTAGAGAAGGGGGAGAACAGTGAACTATTCCCCAAAAAAAGCCAGACAGCAGATCACTGGAAGGGAGGCGTATCATTTTGAACGCTAAGGAAAAATAAAGTTCTCGATCTCGATGACTGTTTGTTTGATTATCGGTTACAAAACAACGTTTATAGCGACAAAATGAGAGTACTCTGCTTACAAAATGTAATGTAAGTGCAGGATTACAATCAATAGAGGAATCAAACTAGAAATTGGTGTATTTTCACATCACTTTCAAAATGGATTTCACATCATTTTCCAAACGGCCTCCATTCCCAATGTGTTTGCATCTGAGGTCTGGGGGTGTATTTTACTGATTGGCTAAAGTGTAGTCGATGGGCGCGAGGACGCGAGCCTACGCTGGGCTGCCTTGACTGACCTCCAGCACCGGTCTCCTACTGATGCCTGAATTGTGCCGTCACACGGACCCTCTGGCCGCCGACGCAGTCTTTTATGTGTCAAGATAATACTTTTTTCCTCCCTTGATGATCAAAGAGCCAAGAGTGCGTCTATGGGGCTGAAACCTTAAGTGTCAATGTGAATGTGAGTTCAGTTGAAAGCGGTTACGTTCTCCTCACATTCTCAAGTGTTTTTCAGACCAATGCCGACTCCCTTTGGAGGACCATGTTTTTGAACACCCGGTTTTAAACAAGGGCATGAATAATAATATGAAATGTGTGCTTTTTTTACTCAATGAAAGAGGAGAGTGTGAACTTGGGGAGCTTTCAAAGGCACTGCATTACAAGGGGCACTTCAGATCAATTTAATCCCAGTACAGATCCAATCCGATTGTTGGAGCAGTGTCAACTTCCTCAGTGGAATTTGCGACAACAATTTATCGCCGATCTGCTTCAAGGTTACTTTCACATTGACTACCATGAATACAAAGGCTAATTAAAATGATGTGATTTTTTGGGAATAAAATTTTTTTTCAATAGAGCGGGACAGTTTCTCTTGCATTATTCTGACAAGTAGAAAGCAGAGAGGGTCACAGATAGAGAAGGGACCACAGCTGAGAAAGGGCAAAAGGGGGGAGGGGGGGGTCGAACCCCCAACCGCGCGGTAAGAGTCGCATACGGCTAGAGAGTCAGCTTTCCTATGGACTTCGCCACACGTCTCGCCCAAGCTAGTTTCTCTAAGCCCTTTTCTTCCAATTTGAAACGTATTCATCAGCAAACACTGCTATTGACTGGTGCATTATGGGATGCTGTCACTGCCGCCGACAGAAACCCTCCCTTCCCTGGTCGACGCTAGCGCCAATCACTCATCGCCCTTGTCGGTCGGATCACGGAGTCCGTCCACGCGCTAGAACTGCCGTAACAGGATGTGCCACCCAGCACCCACAAAGCTAGTTTTAGGCATGTATACCCCCCCCTCGTGTGACAGGCACTGATGAATGCGCATGAATCATGCACGGGGAGCTCTGCTTTGTATGGAAATGAGCTTATGCAAATTTAATAACACAATTCCAGTGGATTTAAAATTTGACGCATCTAAGAACCTAACAGTTTGGAGGGTAAAAAAAGTGCCCCCCTCCCCACCGTCATCCCTGAGAACGCGCGACAGATGGATTGACACTGAAGTGAGCTCTCCACTTCCATTCATATGCAAAAAATCACAAAAGGACAGGGGGGGGGGTTTGGAAAAGTGAGTAAGAAATGTGCCTTGTATTGGGTTCATTCCAATCCAATTATTTTCACTCCTTGCATCCTTTCCTCGCATCCTTTCCTTGCTCCTTAGCTCCACCCAACAGAAGAAGAGATGCAAGAATGAGATAGTGAAGACAGAGGAATCGAGGCAACATGCATGAGGCAAATGGAATGTCCTTGCTCAGTCAAGTGTCCATTTAAGCGATGTATCATCAGTCAGTGTGCTTTTAACTGATTGATCTTGTCTCAGAGCTTGTTTTTGCACTGAAAATGGGATGTACTGTTTTATTGGACGCTGTATTTCAGGCATGAAATATGTACGGTAAACGATACAAAATAGTAATAACCTTAAACTTGAATTGATCAGTAAAAGACAGCAAATGATGTAAATTACATTATTCTTTCTCCGTCATACAAGAGTGAGGGGAAAAAAAGTTTTGAACGCAAGAAGAAAACCTAGAATGTTTGCATGCATTGGGATATGTTACCTTTCACTTTTGAGTGTGACGGATTCAATAAAATGTGAACATTCCTTCCTGCTCGTCCCTGGACTGCGAGGCTCCGGCCTCATGTGACAGATGTTTCCAGAAAGATTTACCAGGTGGTGCTGGTTTGGATCAGATATGCCTCAGTGCTGATACCCTGGCCATTATAGCAAAATGTCACAGAGAATGAGAGAGAAAAAGAAAGAGAAAGAGAGATTAGAAAAAACAAGAGGAAGAAGAACTGGAAGAACTGATTACTTTCCTCTGAAGTGGGAATATACACTGTAGGTGTGGGAATATACACTGTAGGTGTGGAAATATACACTGTAGGTGTGGGAATATACACTGTAGGTGTGGGAATATACACTGTAGGTGTGGAAATATACACTGTAGGTGTGGAAATATACACTGTAGGTGTGGGAATATACACTGTAGGTGTGGGAATATACACTGTAGGTGTGGGAATATACACTGTAGGTGTGGAAATATACACTGCAGGTGTGGAAATATACACTGTAGGTGTGGGAATATACACTGTAGATGTGGGAATATACACTAGGTGTGGGAATATACACTGCAGGTGTGGGAATATACACTGTAGGTGTGGGAATATACACTGTAGGTGTGGGAATATACACTGTAGGTGTGGGAATATACACTGTAGGTGTGGAAATATACACTGAAGGTGTGGAAATATACACTGCAGGTGTGGAAATATACACTGTAGGTGTGGAAATATACACTGTAGGTGTGGGAATATACACTGTAGATGTGGGAATATACACTGTAGGTGTGGGAATATACACTGTAGGTGTGGAAATATACACTGTAGGTGTGGAAATATACACTGTAGGTGTGGAAATATACACTGTAGGTGTGGGAATATACACTGTAGGTGTGGGAATATACACTGTAGGTGTGGAAATATACACTGCAGGTGTGGAAATATACACTGTAGGTGTGGGAATATACACTGTAGGTGTGGGAATATACACTGCAGGTGTGGAAATATACACTGTAGGTGTGGAAATATACACTGTAGGTGTGGAAATATACACTAATATACACTGTAGGTGTGGAATATACACTGCAGGTGTGGAAATAGCTTTGATTACGGCATGCATTCATCGTGGCATTGTTTTGACAACATTATGCAATGCCACAACATCTATTTCTGTCCAGAGTTTTTGGCTGAGATCTTGTATTGATGACGGGAGAGTCGAACCACTCCATAAAGTCTTCTCCAGCACATCCCAAAGACTTTCAATGGGGTTAAGGTCAGGACTCTGGTGGCCAATTCATGTGTGAAAATTATTCCTCATGCTCCCTGAACCACTCTTTCACAATTTCACAACGGCGACTCTTTTTTTTGGCCAGCCACTGTACAAGAGAGACCAACAGAGCCCTTGCAATGCTTTCTGGGAGATGCAGTCATCCATGTTTTTAAGGGAAAGGCAAACAGTGAAAACTACAATTAAAGACAATAGATTCAACTGAGTATTCCACAGCAACAGTGAAGGAAGAAATAAAAAAAAAACAAAGCTTGTCACTTCACCACGCCATTATGACCTACTTTCCGACATGACGTTCTATTTATTCAAGGAGTCTGGTTAATAATTTTAAAATGTCATAAGTCTGTAACATATAGAAGTTTGAATTATATCAGCAGCACACAAAGCAGTCCCCCAGAAAAAGAGTTGCGTATTGATCTAAGGTTTTTAAGAACGTTTCTGCTCGATAGTCTGACGTGCAGTCCTTTATTTCTGATAAGACTTCCAACTGAGCAGGCCTCAGTTTCTGCGCTTTCTTTTCTTTTGGCAGTGGAGGCGTCAAAAAGGTAACTGTAGGATACAGAGAAACGGGGGCGTCATTTGGGTATGGCAGATGATGGCAGTTGCCATACTTTAGGTAAAAAATATTTTCCTGAAAACAGCAACAAAAAGCAACTATTTTTTATTTTTTTAAGTTATGGAAACGCTTTCATTCTGGATCTAAATAATGACTTTCATTTGCTAGTTGCCAGTAGGCATGTGACGATATAAAAATTTCATAGTACGATTATCTTGGCCAACATTTCCATGATATACGATATCTCGATAATTATTTCAATAAGTTGAAAGTATTAAAACAGCATTAAAATGTACTTCAATTACTAAAAAAATACTAATTTATAATTTATACTAATTTATGTTTTATTGTTCAGCATTATGTAAAATGTTAACATTTTGGCCAAACAAAATAAAGGAAGTATTTTTTTTGTTTGGTTAACAAAATAACGGAAGTAAAAGAAACATTTTTTTCAACAAAATAACGTGCAGCTTATTGAAAAACATACAGAACTTCCATACATTTTTGTAATATGGTATTAAGATTAAATGATGGTAGAAATAAGAGAGCCTACATTTTGTTATTTTTTCATAGTTGGATGACACCTTACAACATATTAAGTGTAATAATGCAAGTGAACTCATCTGAACAGGTGTTGCCTGGTTGTCTGGTGTTTCCAAACAAATCCGTTTTTCAAATCAGCTACTACAGATTGCAATGGAGATCACTTCCTGAAATCTCCTGTATCCATCCTAGAAACAACAACAGTGCTAAAATAAGAGAATGGCCAAGCTATGCTTCGAGGTCAGTTGCACAAGAACTCTGCCTGGTGACACTTTAAAAGTCAGATTAATAATCAGCTGTCTGTTTATGTGAGTTTTCACAGTTTTTTACATCTTTCATCAAATAAAATTTGTGAGGGTCAAGACGCTGCTCATGTGGGTTGTCAGACTGATATTAACAGCTTCTGTTGTGCAACTGATTCTCGTGTGTCTCAATAGTGGCAAAAATGTCTGACCACTACATTAGAGAAATATCTATAACATTCCCTGCTTGACTGCTATCATTCAGGGCCTGTTTTAGAGCTGAGATCACTCAACAAACCGCAGTCTCCCAAGTTGCGAAAATTGTGGAGCACTACCCGCTAACGTCTACCTTCAGGTGAGGTGTGTAGGCTACTGCACTGCTGTTGTTCATGACATTGCTTGCCACAGTCACAACAGTGGAGCGCTCATTTTCTAACTTATAATCATTCGAAAACTGCCTGAAGAGCAGCACAGGGCAGGAGAGACTGAATGGACTGGCTGTACTTTCTATCGAGAGCATCAGAGCTCAGCAGCTGAAGAAGATTGCTGATGACTCGTCGGATGCCCATCAAATGAGTGAGTAGACAAAGTGCTTTACAAGGTGTCCGGTTTCCGCCGTGCCAGCCTGTTATAATAAGAGTTGGGCCGCTGTGCCAGCCTGTTATAATAAGAGTTGGGCCGCTGTGCCAGCCTGTTATAAGAGTTGGGCCGCCGTGCCAGCCTGTTATAATAAGAGTTGGGCCGCCGTGCCAGCCTGTTATAATAAGAGTTGGGCCGCCGTGCCAGCCTGTTATAATAAGAGTTGGGCCGCCGTGCCAGCCTGTTATAATAAGAGTTGGGCCGCTGTGCCAGCCTGTTATAAGAGTTGGGCCGCCTCCGTGTGTCTGTGATTTTCATTTGTGTGAGCAAAGTTGCTCTTGATTTATGTGAGCTGCTGATGATTTTCATTGTATTCCACTGATTGAATATTGCAAGTGCAATTTCCCTTTGAGTGTAAAATGTAAATTCACTATACCCTGCTTTCCCACCAAACCACGCCCCTGCAGAGGAGCGCAGCGCCTGAGAACTGGAAGCGAGCTCCAGGGAGCGAGCGGCAGAAGGAGGCGAGAGCGTGCTTTGACAAGGACGTCTGGCGCATTTACGGGGCGGAGCGAGCTGCGCTTGTGGGGAGTCTGACAAAGACAGAGCTCGCGCGGCAGAAGGCAGAAAATTGTAGTCAAGGATCATGCATCATCATTAGGCGTTTGTGCCTTTTTCTAAGGGTGGGGAAAAACACAATAGGTTTCCATTTGTGGGATCTGTAGCAATTGTAACCCTTTGTAAACCCCCCCCCCCCCCATTTTAGGGGACAAAAAGTCATTGGACAAATTAACATAAACTTTAATAAAGTCATCATATTTAATATTTGGTTGCATATCCTTTGCATGCCATGACTTCCTGATGTCTGTGACCCATTATGAACTATTGATATCTTATTTTCAGGTACTACAACTATTTTTGCATTTGGATGGATATCTATGGGAATTGGGGGGGACTAGATTAAGGTGTAAATTACACTGGAACAGTATAGAACACATGGTTGGCTAAATGGCTTGGTTTAATGGTTGTTTCTCCTGACTCATTTTGCTAGTGAATTTTATGGAAAAATAAGTCAGGAGAAGACTGGAGTGAGCATTTTGTCATAAAATGGCTGTTTGCCTGTCACCCAGGGGGGTGCTGTAGATTAGTGGTGGTTGAGCTGAGTTTCCCCATTAACTGTGAAGCACTTTGTGAGATGTTGAGATGAGAAACACAACTTAAATGCATTTAATTGCTGCTATTATTATTATTATTACAGTATATTCCACAGAATAGTAATTGACCACAGAGAATTTAACAAATATTAAATTTCACCACAAATGTTTTCAAACAATGACTGCACCAGTATCATCTCTCTACAATATGTATCTCACTTAGAGTAACGGAACTTAAAAAATGGATTTGTTACAACAACTGGACAAGCTGAGCCCTGCTCTAAATGACAATGTATCATGATAATTATATTTAGGCCCATATACAGTATATTTAATATGTATGGTTATATGTATGCTGTTTTATAAACAGGGTTTCTAATGCTGTGTCTATTACCCAATAAATTGTTATCGACATACATGAGTTATCCTACACCAGGAGCCACACTTGGACCGTTTATAGGTGCAAAAACAGATGTTGGTTCGTAAAGCATACTGGCTGACACTGTGATCGATTGAGTGATACCCCAGTGCGAGCTTATCTCATTGAGGCACTTTAAACAGATTTTGCACCCCATATAATCATTACACTTTTACTTGTTTAAGTTGTAAGATTATACCTTCTTTTTCAATTATTCTTCACTCTTTTTCAAAGTTATTGTTTGAGGATCTTTCATTTCTATACTAATCTACACTGATTATTTGAGCAAAAAATGTTTTCAATGTGTAAAAAAACCCCACCACCAACACCAGTTATATGCTGCTAGAACAATTTCCCCATGGGGATAATATAGTAGTGTATCTATGTATTTATATCTATCTACAGTATCGATTGGACAATAGATATTTATTTTCAATTTCAATTTAAAACGTGTACATTTTTGTAAAATTAACCTGACAATCAAACAGATCCATTCTGGAGTGTGTCCATGTCCATGAGGTATCTTTTGTTGTTTGACACTTGGATGTGGCACAGAGTTTGAATGACCACATTCTCTTCAGATCCCGTGAAACTTAGAGGATGGCATATCCGCAATCCCAATTGGACTAACGTGGATAAAATTATAGCATATTACTAAAACAGTAGGCACATAACTTTTAAATTCTTATTTTAACTGAACTGCCACTAGTATTTTGAAAATAGCCTTGTTGAAGTAATGCCACTCGTCTTAAGTTTCTGAACTCAATCAGGTCTATGGACAGATATAAAGGCCATCCCCTGCTTCTACAGCTTCAGTTGAATAGAGGCGCAAGCCAACTCTCTCTATGTCTGTCTCTACAATGTCTACTTAATTGCTGGAAAGGCGTTTCATTATTACGAAGCCAATAACCCATTCAGCACAAGCAGGCCATTATCCCCGCAGCTAATTTGTCAGCATGCAATGCCACAGCGCGGATCTTCCCTTCCGACAGAGCTAAATTACCCATCATGCACCGGCTCACGCCTGAAGAGCTCACTTTCTGCAAAGCAATTTCGTGGATATTAACTAATGAATCGATTCATCTGGAGAAAAAGCCAGAGATATGGAGACTGTGCAATAATTTCATAATTGATGGAGGTGGTTGCCCGGGTTCATAAAAACAGTGATTAGGTCACACAGTTAGAGGGTAAAAGAAAGTTGTCGCCAAAATATAGAAAACAAGCTACCTAAATACCCACATTAGTCCCATCAGAGATGAGTGCAAACACGAGAGAAGCAGAGAGCGAGCGGCGCGTAGAAAGCAGGCGCGTAGAGAGCAGGCGGGTAGAGAGCAGGCGGGTAGAGAGCGAGCGGCGCGTAGAGAGCAGGCGGGTAGTAGAGAGTGAGCGGCGCGTATCGTGCTGCTCTGTTTTGGTCCATTAACTAAATCAGGAAACAAACGTGAAAAATGACTTTTTCCAACAGGTCAAACTAGTGCGTGGCTCTCTCAGCCAATGCAGGTAAAAACACGTCCCAGTGGTGACTAACCATGGGTTTCCATTTTAGCGCAAGTATAAAATTGGTCACACTCTAATGAGCGACCAAAACTAAATGGAAAGGTAAAGGGGCTCTTATTTAAAAAAACTAAACCCCTCCTGTTATTTGACTTGGGAGAGGGGATGAGTTCCACAGCCCGAGGTGCGGCTTGAATTTGATGGGTCCGATCACCAGGCCAGATGTTAAAAACCTTTCTCCAACATCATTGAATTCTCTTGGTCCAGCCGTAGGCATCTAGCTACCCCACACATACAGTCCCTCTCCTAATCGCATGCATTTATTATTCTGAGAATTCTGGAATTGGGAATTGACCGTAAGCAGCAGGAGGCCATTCCTGAGCACATGTAGATAGAGTCCAGCACCAGGGCCAGAGAGCAGGAATTTTACTGAAGTTGCTAAGCAACTGAGATTTCATTGTTAACTTGTCAGTCACCTTGAATGATCGATGGCTGGTATTATATAACCTGACAATTCTTTTTTCCTTTCAAAATCGCAGTAGTTTACCAAGAGAAACCTCTGATATCATGGGCAACTGCCTTCAGATCCACCCAGGTCTGTTAAAAACCCTGTGCAATTAAAATCATTTCTTTAACAGTTGATATTATTAAAAACCACAAAAAATAAATCGTATGATATTAAGCCTTTTGTTTTCAGTTCAGTTTTTTTATTTATCCTGAAGACAACAAAGGCCGGGGATTCAATAAATATTTCCTTCGACTAACAATTAAAAGAAAGAATTGTTTCTACACCAACATAGTTCAGCGAGTTCAGCAATCACTAAAATGAACCTGTGGAGATCTGACCAATGAGAATATTTTCCCTTCCAAAATCTGCCCCCCAACTAAGAAGGAAAGAACTAAGAAGGAAAGACACAAGGCTATTGAAAAAGGGAAACAGATTAATGAGGGTTGGGGGGGGATTTCAGGCCTTTGGAAAGAGGTGATGTGGCGGTGAAGAGGATTGTGGGTGAATGCGAAATCACGTCTCCGGATGAGGATGCGGAGAAGAAGCTATCAAAACTGGTTCACGGTGAAACGCGCTCTTTAAAAATAATTGAACCATGAGACTGCTCCGGAAAGACCAGCATCTTTAATTCCAGGGGGGTGAAATGCCGCAAAAAATGTCGCCAACTCCGTCTCTGGCTGGATGGAGGCAGCCAACAAGGAGGCAGAAAAAAAATGCAATTAAACTCGGGGTTGATGATGAGCAAGTGGTCTGGGAGCCAGGAGAATATCATCAGCTCATCTGCGGGGGCGGCTGATTAGATTGCTCCTTAATTGCTTTGGATATGCTATTTTTATGCTCCTGCTCATTTGATGTTTCTGTGACACCCCCGCTGCCCCTCACCCTCCCTCACCGCCCAAACTAGACAGCTTGGCCTCAAGGTCAGCTCCACCAAAGGTGCTTTGCAGAAGAGGGTAAGACAAGCGATGATGGGGGGGGGGGGGGGTGTCGATGCGTGTCTCCTCTGATGAGATTGCGCCGAGATTGGGGTCGATAGTTGCTGGTGACGCACGGCGGGATCCGCGTCACCCGTCTCCCGCCCTCCACCCCTGCCCTTAATTCAGTTACCGACTGCCTCCCTCATCCAGCCAAAACCGAAAATCTTTCTGCCTGGGGGGCGGCCAACTCACCTCATCCCGTCCCGTCAGCTTGGGGAATTATCGATCCGTAGACCACGAGGAACCGGGCCCCGGCTGAAATTCCCGGGGAATGGCGGCTCGTCGACCTGCCGCTGGTTTAATCTTTTATCTCATTCCAGCAGTTTGCTGGAAGGTTCCCTCCTGACCTTCCGCCTCAGACAAACACCTGCACCCTAATATGCTGCACCCCCACAATTACACTTAGTCCTCCATCTCTGACAGGTCACTGAAAGAAATATAAAACGCCTTTCAGAGCATAATGTCCATAAGGTCACATCGACACAATGAATGATACGTCTCATTACTTATCCAGAGTGACTGACACAACTTTGCATTTAGACCAGTGGTCCCCAACCCTGTTCCTGGAGGAGATCTACCATGTTTTTATTTCAACCCTAATTTTGCACACCTGATTCTACCAATTAGCAGCTCAACAAGATGCTGTTGAATCAGGTGTGCTTAGTTAGGGTTGGAGTGAAAACTTACAGGATGGTAGATCTCCAGGAACAGGGTTGGGGACCACTGGTGTATAATTATGACATTGAGTACAGAAAGTAGTCTGATCATTTGATCTAGACAGCTGGATAAATATTGAAGCAATTTAGGTGAAGTGTCTCGTTGAAGAGTAATACGGCAGTGTGCTACCTGGGAATGGAACCTGCAACCTTTGGGTTGCAATCCTAGTTCTCTACCCATTACACTACGCTGCTGCCCCAAGCTGAACAGGTGGCTCAGATTAATTGCTATCAGAAACCACAGGATGACAGTAATACAGTCTGATGCATTACCCTCCAGCTAGAACAAAGAAAGTCATCCATTTCCCACAGGCTGTCTTTAAAAAAAAACACCTGAAAATAATTATATATTCACAATTAGGAAATTATGAGGGAATTGAATTTGCCCCTATGTCTGAGTCTGTCATGTGCCCCCTTCGTGGGCACCCTTTTCTGCTCTTCTCAGCCCCCCCTCCATTTCAGCGGTCTGTGATTCCAATAGGCCAGACTCGCATCACCTGCTTCCGATTTTCACAATGTCCCGGGTGCCATTTTGGCTCTTCAGACAGGAGTCTTTGTTGCCTACTCAGACAGCAGAACAAAGGCAACTGCAGCGTCCGGGGAGAAGGGAAACAGGGAACAGATAGGAAGAGAACACAATCAAGGCAGCCACTGTAGTGAAGCTCTGAGAAAGTGTCGTGTCTGAAGTGTCGTGACCGTACTTTGGAAGTAAATCAGCGTGCTCTTCTGTCTTCAAATTTTTCAAAGTCAGTTCTGAGAATAAAGAAAAGCTTGCAAAAGTGCTCAATTCTTTGACAATACTTTTCCGTATAATCTTCAATACTGCTACATGGATGTGTGTTGGCTAATGGCGTACTCAGCAGTGATCATAATCGCAGGTGCAATGAATATTGAATAATATAAGGAGCAACTGATTGATACCTCATCAATCAACATTAGTTCTGGCACAGTTTATTAGATTTAGTGGACACTTTTATCTAGAGTGACTTATAATGTAGGATAACAGGCCAGAACCTGGCTAAAACCAAAACCTGAATACCGACAGGTAACATTTAGAATCAGACATAAATACCACAAACCCACAAAAATGCAGAACTAATGTGAATTTAAGGCACAAGACAGGAGTACTGGGGCGATGGGATGGAGGGGGTCTAGATGCAGCCTAATGTCCCGTAAACGTGGCCTGGACTATATTAAACCCCAATAACTAGTCACCTGTTCAGCCGTGCCACATCACAAGCCCTTTCTGTGCGCTAACAATATTTAAATTGATGGAACGGGACAGTCTTCATTTGCATAATTACATTAAAAATTTGCGGTCAAATTGAAAACAGGAGATCACCATGCAAATTCCCCATAATACTCTTATACATTGTTATAGGTCTTTTTTTCCCCAATTGCCCTTGGAAACCTTTCTCGCAATTTGGACCAGGTAAGCGTGGCCCAATTGCATTCGGGTACATGCGCCACAAACTGGAATGGTAGGGTGTTCTTTGAAGTGACTGTAATTGCCTACTTTACATAACAATTCTTTGCCAACGGCCGTTAAATTCCAGTTGTCTATGACCACAATTAACCTGTGGTTTCCTGCATAGGGCCTGCCACCTTATTAAATCAGCAGCCCAACAGGGTAAAAATCCCCTCTTCACCTCTACTCAGTGCTCTCTGATTAATGCGGTGATGTAATCATTATGTAGTGGTTAGTCATGTCAGCGAAAGGCCAATCACGAATGACCAATTAATGAAACCTAAACAAACCATTTCAACTAAATCCACACGCTATCCTTAAAATATATAGCTGCATAAATTGTAATGCATACTAACTGTGATATTACATCCGATTATGGTGCAGTGTAATGCTTATTAAATGACTATTAACAGCTACTAACATGTAAGAGAGCATTATTAACTGGTTTTCCAACATAAATGAAGGCCAGCGATGGGGTTGCCAGATTGAGAAAACGTCACCAAGGCTAATGCCCTGCTGGGGTAGCAGCCATAACACACAGTTGCAACAGTGCAATATTAAGCATTCAACTATCTTGACTCAATCTATACTCTTGAACAGATTGCACATTGCACAATCAAGACATCAAGACTATAGAGGAGTGTATTTTCTTTCTTATTTCTACCTTATTCAGGCAGAGGAAAAGCCAAGAGGGTTACACATGGCAGGGAATCGATCCACCCATCACAGGGATTCATATAGGCTTGAGATTCGGTCGTCCTATGGACTGCCCCACACACCTTGCCATAGGAAGGTGCATTGATTGAATGTATAGTAGCTCTGTCTTCGTCATTCAGGAATAAATAAGAACAGGGCAGAAAACAGACAAGTCACCAGAGGCGGCCCCCTCATGGATAAAAATATCACAAGTGACTTTAAAAAAACAATAATTAATTGTCAAGCGGTCCGACTTGTCAACAGAAAGGAGCTAATTCCGTTAAATGCTTATCTTACCTCAGCAGGTCACCTCTTTGCTATCTGAACGATCGCTAAAACAACAATTCTAATCCCTGTGGTATTGATGACCAACGGAAGAGTAATCGTCAGTGGCACCAGCCTGCGATTGGGCCAGAAGTGTCACATGGGCCTTCTAGGAGCTACCAGGGACACAGTTCTTCCCAATTACGGAGGAAATACGGATTTTCAGACCCTAAATGTCTCTGTGGGCAGTAGGCTATTTGGCTTTATCGCTGAACATTCTCTCCCGCTATCAGCTGTCAGAGAGAGCAAAAGCTCTCCATATGCGGGCTTATGAAGTACCAAAGTGCTGTTCCTCTGGTTGAGGCGTTTGGGGGTCTGACGATCAGCGTTTCCTGATTAACCAGGAACAATCAGGAAAAGTCACACTCGCAGCTGCGCTGAGGAGCGTGGAAGAAAAACCGCAACGAGGCTTCGGCAAGGCCCGCCCGACACCGGGGTGGGGTGGAGCGGGTGGAGGGGAGGGGGGTCTCAGTGTGGCTGGACACAGGTGGCCAGCTCCGGATAAAGAGGTAATGAAGCAGGGGGGGGGGTTTGTGAAGAGCGAAGAGCGGCTCTCTGGGGACCCCGATTGGGATTGCAATCCCGGGTTCGTCCCCTCAGAGACTGACCAAGAGAGTTTCCGGAACAGATAACGACAGGCGGGCCCACAGCCCTCCTCGAAATGTGTATTTCCATGTGCACCTCATCTGAACAGTAATACAGGGCGCTCACCTCTTTTAAACATGGTTTATCCTGCATCTGTGTCACCTGCAAAGCAACCTATGCCTCGCATTTTGAAGCAACGTACATGTGTGTATTTTTGCCGTTCCTTGGGAGTTCAGCAAAAGGGGATGTTCAGAATCCTGCTGTCTTTATCCAAAACGATGAGAGTCTCTGAGAAATGGAGAGTTCAGTAAATATATCACGATTAATGCATTCATTCTGAACGACGGCTCAAAGAACCGTCGTGTTCCAGCCGCGTTTTCATTCGTGTCTTCGTGAGGAACGGGATCTTCTGTTCACAGTTGAGCAGGTTTATTTCTGTGACAGGCCACATCCTTATATAACCGTCTTTATAAAATCATTCGCTATACTCTATGAAGGACCGATGTGGAGAATGATCTGGACGGTGGGAAACTAAGTCACCGTGTTCTCATATTTATTTCATTTTTACATATTTATTTATTTAGCAGATGCACTTATACAAAGCAGCTTAACTGGTATCAACGATACATAATTAATCCATAATAACAGCAGCTGCAAGACAATATAGAAATAATGGAATGAGTAACTGCACAGAATGCTGTTAGTAACCATAGAAACAAAGAACCATTTATTTACTTTTGGTAAATAATGGAAGTTTTATGCCAAGATGAGACTTTCTGGATATCCAATTGTTCAACAACTGTCCTGATATCTCCCACAGATACAGGTATGCCCCCCATGGACACCATGTATTTGTATTGGGTGTGTGATGATAATTCGAACATGCTATACGTGCATTTTTGGTATATAAAGTAGGTTTATAGGTTTGGCTGAATTTTTGAATGTAGCCAAAGTGAGGGCATCGAATCGAAGGCTAGCGTTTTTACGAACTCTGGCGCCTTTCCTGCTCGTGCACACAAAGCATGTTCCATTCGTCAAGTTGCACAAAATAGGGAATCGGTTCTCTGAAGTCTGAAATTCACTCTAATGGAGACAAGATGGCCAAGTCAAGCCAGAGAGGGTTTGATGGCGATTGAGCAGATTGACAAGCCAATCCCACAATTCATGAGACTCATTAGCCCCTCCCCTAAAGGTCTGCAAATATAACTGTCACTCTCAGTTAAGTGCTCTTTAAGCTACCTGGGGTATAAACGTCAAACAGTCAGGCCTGACTCAATCTTTTTCTTTTTTTTTTTTAGCTTTGAATTAGAAATAAATGCAAGCCTTCAAATTAATTTGTAAAAGGGGAAAATGACTTTATGTCTTTGCCTGCATGTATTTGTCAGTCAAAGTCATGGACAAATGTTCACTGTGATGAGGTCCGTAACTATTTCTGCAGGCATTAACACCTTGCTGATAAGCCTGATATTGAGGGGCTGTTTGTTCCAGGGTGAGAGTGCGCAGTTTGATCCCTAAGACTGTGCATGAAGAAAAATCCCCCAGAATGCACTTCTGTCAAAGCCAAACAATTTAACCTGCTGAGTGAGAAAATTCAGTAATGTAAATACGCAGCACACATACAGTATATGCAATCCATATTATTATTCTTATCATTGTTCCCATTATTATTACTATTGTAATTATATTATATACCCATTAATGTAGTGACTCAATTGTTATCAAGTCGAGCAGCCAGACAAGATGACCTTTCCATCGATGTCTGCTGTGATGATCACTTTGCCAGCGGGACATTTCACAGGTCAAACACAACACTAAATGAACGACATGCTACCATTTCCAAACAGGGTTTGGTTTTAACAGTTAGTCTTCCGACGGCATTTTGTGAATTTGATTCAGAGCTACAAGTGCAGCTCCTGTTCTTTCAGCTGTGACTTTTAGAATTACATCTTGATTATTGTGACTTTTGCCCACAGCGAAAGAATCACACCAGTATTTTCAATGTGGCTGTTTACATGTACGCACGTGTAACCGGCTGTCTACACACTAAAATGTTCGGTGCTAAATAAGATCTTACAGAGGTCCCTACAGAACTCTGTTTGAGTTGAATCAACACTGGACATATTACCTGAAATAGACGTGCATTCCATACACCTGTTTGAATTGCGATGTGTCCCTACACAGGCTGAGTAAAAAGTTTAAGAGCATTACATATTTTTTTTACAAAAATGGTAATTATCCACTCCAAGCTTTTCTCCACTACTTTAATTTCACTTAAAATGTGTTTTTTAAAAAGTCTCGAAGATACCTAATTCCTTTTTTAATTTCCTATGCTTAAGCTTTTCTCTCCTCCTGTAGTTTTGTTTACCACATAGACTTTGGATTTAAATCTCTATTAAATTTTCCGGTTGGCTCGCTCGGCGGGGAGATGGGAGATTCAGGGGCCCCCCTTTGCGGCTGGCTTATGTGCCCCCCAATCCATCTCCATTACCTGCAGAAAATGCTATCTGTCACTTTGGGGGAGAAATAATCAATATGTCCTCTGGGGGCAGCGGGCGCGCTAAACCTGGCAAATTGATGTGTCTCACACAGACGCGTCGTGCCGGCAGATTGCTCTCTATCTAATGGAGGGGCCCGCGGGTCTGTCTGCGCTGGTGGCTGTGTCTGTGTGCGTGTGTGTGTGTGTGTGTGTGTGTGTGTGTGTGTGTGTGTGTGTGTGTGTGTGTGTGTGTGTGTGTGTGTGTGTGTGTGTGTGTGTGTGTGTGTGTGTGTGCATGTGTGTGTGCATGTGTGTGTGTGTGTGTGTGTGTGTGTGTGTGTGTGTGTGTGTGCTTGCGTGTGTGCATGTGTGTGAATGTGTGTGTGTGTGTGTGTGTGTGTGTGTGTGTCTGAATGAAAGTGTGTGTGTCTGAACAAGTGTGTGTGTCTGAACAAGAGTGTGTGTCTGAACAAATGTGTGTGTCTGTGTGTGTGTACATGTGTGAGCGAGACTGAATGTGCAACCATTGTGAGTGTGTGTGTATGTGTGTGCACATTGCACAATGTGTCAGAGTGTGTGTGTGTGTGTGCATGTTTATGCTTGATTGTGTGAATGTGCATGTGTGTGTGTGCACATATGTGCTGTGTTTTGAGCTTGAGTGTGTAATCATTGTTAGTATCTGTTTTAACAGGATTACGGATGTGTGTGCGCACAAGTGTGTCTGTGCACATTTTTTATGTGTGTACAAGAGAAAGAATGAGATTGTGTATGAGTGTGCACATTTGTACATTTTAGAGAGACGATGGGATTGTGTGTGCATACGCATGTGTACGTGTGCGCTTGTGTGCGTGTTATAGAGAGAGAATGAGAAGGCGTGCAAGTCTGCAGGCATTATCCCTGAGTGCGCTTTAAGATTGGAGGGGCTTTTGTCTTTCTGCTTTCATCTGTTTGGTGTCGTTTCTCTGAGCACATAGAAGGCAGGCCTGTCATAATGGCTGTCTGGCCTTGAGGAGATCCGCTCTGGAACAGACGGCCTGATGTCGGCAAGACAGTAAACTCCCGTCTCTACCACTCTCCTGTCTTACAGAAACAACAACATTAAATAGGCCAGTCTCAATTATCAGAGCGTCTACGAATGCAGCGCTAGGAGATGAAAATGCCACGGGGTGCGGCGCACCTCGTCAATAACCTGATTACCGAAATGTGAGTGTGGGGGCTGTGTGTGGGGGGGTCACATCACCCGCCCCTGCGTATCAATCTCACGGCTGACTGCTGAGAGCCTGCGTGTGGGCCGGGGCATGAACACTGACGGAACGGGATGGAACCGTTCCGCTTGTGCGTTAGTTCGTCCTCCTGACCACCATGCCAGCCGCCGGTCCCATCCCGGTTCATACCGTCTATTGTAAACTGACCTTATGGGACCTTGGGCAGGGTTTGACTCACCTTAGCGACTGGATCAGAGGCATGGCAACCGTGGTGGGCGTGTCTATAGACTGGAAGTGCAGCAAGGGTGAGATCGGGCGTGTCTGGGCATCTCAGAACATCAAATGTGACTGGCTGACTTCCACTTCCTGTGCATCTGGGTCAAAGAGAGATCAGGGCCCAAGGTTTAGAGTCCATATCCTAACCTAACACAATGAGCCACGTTTATTATTATTATTACTACAATACAAATGTTCTTTTCTTATCAACAAATAATCAAGGGAACAACCCCCAAAATGTTTTTAAATATAAATATTTTATTTTATTTTATTAAGCATAGTTTGCATTCAGCAGTCTCTCGAGCCGCACACCGTTGTCTCAGCTGTGGTCCCTACTCTATCCGTTAGCCTCTCTGCTTTCTGCCTGATTGAATAAAGCAAAAATGTGAAGGGAGGTGAGACTCTCAAAAAAACTAAAAACATTTTTCAAATCCAAAGCCACATCATATCCAAGGTCAGAGGAAAGACCTGCATCACCGCCTGCCATAATACATGGCAGCACATGGCCAAACATCGAGGCCCGCTCTCTGTGGATATCAGCGCTGCTACCAAATCGCTATGGTGATCACATTTCTGTTAGCATTGTATAATGCCATTATAGATCTAGTACACCATCTCTAGAAGTAAAGGAGCGCGGCCTAATCAATGCAACGTTGACAGAGCACTTCAGCGTGAGACAGAGTTTCTGTCCACAGAAATGAAATCACAAAGGAAGCACGACAGAAAACCCCATGTACGTGACTACCAATTATAAAACGGTGCCGGAAATGTTCGGGAAGCGACCTTTAAATGTGTCCACTGGATGCGCCGTCGAACTGACGCAACAGCGGGAGATTTTCTGGACCGCGAAACGCATTTCACTCCTCGCCATGCTGCAGCTAATCCCTTCCGAGGCTAATGAGCCATTTGTCTTTGAGAAATTGTGCCCTGAGTAACTGCAGCCGCGCCACGGTGAACGCCCACTAGTAGCGGTTCAAAGCCGTCTCTAAATGACCCTGCGCCCGTTCTGACTTTACTTTCTTCATTGGTAATTTCTGTAAGCGCGGTGTTCAGGAAAAGCGTAGGAAGAGAACTGAGGAAATATTCCAAAGTGGGCAAAACAGGGAGGGTAGACATTCAATAATTTATTTCTGAGCGTGCACCTGCGAAAGCATTCTCAGATAAAGGAATAGGGCTGCACTGAACTGCACTGATGGGACCAACAGTGCTATTAAGGTTCAGCCAAAAATCACTGACTCTGGGTCAGAATCTGACTTCCACATATAAATGATGTGGATTAAGATTATGGGCGAGTAAACTGATCCTGGATCAGTAGTGGGTACCCCATGTGAATTTTATTCTCTAGATTTTCCGGTCTAGTCACGGTCTAGTATTGAGCCCTGCCAGCACCAACTGTGGTCAACGGCATAACTGACAGTTGCCCTAGGAGGGAGGCTTTCAGTCAGTAGAGTGCAGGTCCAACGGTGCAGTCAGTCACTCTTTGCAAACACAATACTTGACAAAGGATGAGAAAACAAACATTACCCAGAATGCTTTTCTCAAATGCAACAATTGTGTTGCATTAAAACAGCATTCTGGTTAGTGCTGCATTAGCATGATGTCACCTGACATAACCATCCAATGGCAAAACGTCCTGCACAAATGCTTATGAATGATTTATAAATATGTTATGCTGTGGTAATTCGTGTGTTATTATAATTAATATGTTCTTTATATGGCTTTATACTACTATGCTATAAATACTCTTTATACTCTAAGATAATTGCTGACAAAACATGGTCTCTCAACCGTGGGCAGACGGGGACATTACACAACCGGCAGGATTGCGAACAGGGGTGTCATTCTACATTGAATGCATTCCGTTATCACGTAACAGAACATTCTGGTTTGCTGCACGGCCCAAATATCAAGAAAATGTACATATTGCGTTTAACATTTCTCTCACAGTGCAGCTGTGATGCGTTTGTGTGGGGGCACCACTCCATGTATGCACGATTACCATTATAACAAGCGAACACGGTTGTGACACGGTTGTGATAACCCCTTAGCTCATCCTAGTCTGTCCCGTCCCTGCTTTCTCTCTCTCTCTTCTATATTCTGACATGCTTCATTTTAACATTTCACACTGCAGCTTTGGAAATGCACCGTATCAATGCACACCGTGAATAGAAACCATTTGTTCAAATAAAACAGAAGTAACACTACTGATACTACAACTAATAGACAATAATAATAATAAATTCCATGTCTCTTTTTTCTTCTCTTGCTTCTCCCCCACCCTCTCTCTCATTTCTTGTCTATCCCTCTCTCCCTCCCTCCCTCCCTCTCGCTCTCTCTCTCACGCTATCCTCTACATGTAAAGCAGTAGCCTGGAGCAGAGGAGTGCGGTACAAAGCTGGAGGAGCGCGGCCAGGCGAAGCGGATCGAGGCGGCGTGCTGATAAAGAGCCGGGATACAGCAGGCCCACGCGCCCCCTGAACCCCACTGCCTGTTTACCTGCTGAAGACAAAAATGCATCACATGATCAAAAGCAAATGATCACGTGGAACCTGCATGGCCTTGCTGATTGGCTGTGACATCAACACCCAATAGATACGAGTGGCGAAGTTTGGAGGATCACTACTGCATCACGTACATTTACACAGGAAAAAAACTACAATAAAGTGGATTTCTTTTACTACGATGATGGCTTTTATTATGCTAAAATTGTTTTATAATTATCATTATGGTTTATCACCCAGCTGTACACAGTAAAACTGGTTTTGTTTAGGGGCTATGTTATACAGAATTATACAGGGAGACACTGATCCTTATAAAGCGGGGATCAGCTGAGGCAAGCACGGTGAAGGGGATCAGCCAATGAACACAAGATTTATGATCAGTGAAAGCCTGACCATTTAAAACGCAACCAGCATCTGGTAGTTTGTGTCAACTCTAAAGCATTGCACAATAAACATGGCCATTACGTGTGCATCCCGGTGATGCTGCATAATGCAGGCAGTGAACTACAGAGAAAAACAGCTTAATCTCCTGCTTGTCCACTGAGGTGCAGGAATGACTCTGAGGGTAAGTGACAGGAGGAAGGACCTCGCCCTGAGAGGTCTCCCGCATTACGAGGCGGAAAACGCGAGCGTCAGAAATCTCTCCGTCCCGGAACCCGCCGGAACGCGCCGGACCGTGTCGACAGCCTGACAGAAAAACCCTCCCTGCCTGTTAATCTTCTCCACAGACGGCTGCATCTGCGCCCATCGGTGGTAGCAGGCTGACTGATCTGATAGAGTGGGACCGGGGCCGCTATCTAGTATCGGCCACCTGTTAAGGTTATAAATCACATTATTGGCTGGCAGGGGTTGCGGGGGGAGGGTCATAAATCTCATTACAGAAGGCGACTGCTCCCCACATTCAGTCTCCCTTATTATCAGGTGACCTTGACCAGATAGTCAGGCTATGACTCTCCATCACGTCTCCAACATCACGGGGCATGAGAGGCCATGGTTGTGTTGGCGTGTATGTGCTTGTCCGTAATTATGCACTAATGTCAGTCTGGGCTGCAGTGTGAAAAAAGGTAGGCTTGTGACACCACATGTTTTGGAGGAGAACTGTGGCTGCCTTCACTCTTCCTAATTGGTGAGGGAACGGGATATATCCCATGTTGGGCACCAAAAAAAAGTATGGACAAACAGTTCTTCCACAAATTCTTGCTTAAACTGATTCAACATTCGCTCGTTCTCTTCATCTTTGAACTCTCCTTTTTCAATAACAAGTAACAGTAACAGATGTCCACAATCTCAGCAATTAGGACCTTTCAGCTGAAAGTCCATCAATAAACCCGTACAAAACGTAACCCATTGAAAAGGAATAATTTGCCAAGGTATATTATAAAAAATGAAAGCCTTAGTTGTCAAAAAACAGATTAAAATTCTTTAAAAGATTATGGAATGTTCATTCACCGTAATATATTTCTGCCAATGTGGCATTAAGAGGGTAAAACATCCCTCATTTGACATTAAAAGTGTCTAATCAAAAACAATTAGCGCCTGGTTACACTTCAAAAACTTCAATTAGTGGGAATGAACTCAAGCTTACACTGGGGGCCCCCACAAGACCAGGTTGGGGAACACGCCTTATCGCACTCTCAACAAAGCACTACTTCAAAACAACTTATTTTTTGTTTGACGCTAGAATTTCTTCACATCAGTGACAATGGAGCTCGGTACAGTTTAATCATGTATGCCACTTCTGGATTCATATATGTTAAGTTGGCTGGTAAGTCCATAAATCTGCAGTTCTCCTGCCCTGAGTACCCCTCATACATTCCATATGAATTCACACAATGACTATATTAACCGCATTAGCGTTTCAGGTCCGTATCTGAGTGTTTGATGTGTGACTTGTGTTCAAAGATTAGACGGTAACAGATTCCGAAATTAAACTCTTGTACATTAAAACACATTTGGCTACATTTCTTATGAGGCACTTCACTGGGCTTCCTTTTTTATGTTTAAACTGACGAGGACCCTTCTGTGAGACGGACATGCTCAACGGCACAGTGGCGCAAAACAAAAAACCCCAGAAATGACAATGCCCTAAGACCTCCTGTATGTGTGTGTGCATAGAAACAAGGTCTTCTCTGCTTGCGGTGTTATCCGGTTCTAATGCTGCATCGATTTTAGTTCCAAAGCCCGTCTCCTGGCAACTGAAAATCCTGTGAGTGCACTGTTCTGGTCCAATATTTCAGAGCAGGAAGGCTAGTTGCCCTTACAACAAGTGACATGAAGAGTGAGGGGAAAAGTAAAATGTCTGAAAATAATGAATAAAGCAAAGAGGGTCGCGGGGGGGGGGATCGGGGGGTGTGAGTTTTGAGCTGTAAGTGAAGCGCTGATGTTGGGGAGACTGAGCAATGTTTTTTTCCCCCATTGTTATAAAAAGCTTCCTGTCAGGTTTTCCCATTCGTCTGATCTGTTGGATTGCGATTGAAATGCCTCGCGTTCCTAAAGTGGCAGAATCTGCCGCTTGTTCTTTGAAGATGAGCATCTTTGCGAGCATCTTTCAGGACACAAACACTGGTACAACATTTTTTTTAAATCGGAACTTTTCACCCCATTGTCAAGTTGACCAAAAACCTTTAGTCGCACCTGGAAGTTACATGAAACAAATTCCTTGTGGTGCATGTTCATTCATAGGCATATCTTCCTTCTCTTTGTAACATATAATAATTATATATATATATATATATAATAATAATTTAATAAATATAAAAACATACACAACGATATGAAATGCAATGTAAGAGCATAAAAGTTCAGTTTTTTCCACTATACTGACACTTTATTGCTTATTATTTATCTCTATGTACTGTATACATTCTGGAAAACTGTCAAAGAGAACCGAAATAAATGAATACTAACTAACTAACTAAAAGTCTCTGCTCTCGTTCTGGAGTGCATCAGTAGTGTTGCCTGTATAGCACGGTGTTACACAGAACACAGCCTCTTGCCTCCTGCTATAGAGTGTGTCCGTCCCCTATTGGCCATATTCTAGACAAATTATATTCCGCTGCATGTACCAGTGTATCTCCTGTTCCGCTGTCAATCCAGTAAGAAAGTGGTCTATTAAATACCCCGTTGGTAAATACGGCTTTGGTCTCCGGCACGGCAGTCGGAATGTTCACCGCTCTTCTAACAAGCATAATGGGTTATACTGAGCGCCGCTTTGTCACCGCAGTGTTCTCAGGGCAATTGATATTGGCAGCCTTCTTCTTCATCATCACAAGGTAATCCCTTTAATCAAGTTGCTTTGCGCTGGAGAGGGCAGCTGAGGCAATGAGTTTTAATGACAGGTGCCCCCTGAAGGCTCAGGCGAGAACCTTGCTGCTGACACCATGTCACACATCATGTGAGACCCCTAGGAGGGGGAGTATCGCCGTTACAAAGGTAAAACGGCAATTCTGGTTTTCACCGGCGTTTTATTTGCAGACAGAGAGAGCGCGAGAGAGGGAGACAGAGAGAGAGTGAGGTCATTAAACAACAAACAAACACGCAAATCTTCACCGCTCCCCCTCACGGATCCCGGGCAAATATAACAAAGCAAAACAACAAAGACAAAATGAACCAAACGCAGTGAAAGCTTTGCTGCTTTTATGCTCTTCAGCTGTATGGCTTCTCAGCTTTTCAACCTTTAGCTTTCCAGCCAGGGTGCTTTTGCCTGTCTCACGGACTTGCTCTATCTCGGCGTGCGGCTTCCCGGTCTCAGCTCCCACCGTGGAAAGTGAGAACTTTGAGTGTACTCTGGGCTGATTCGCCAATGCAACCCAGATGTGTCTGCCCACTCAACCAGTAGGTGTGGCCCCAGACGGCCACACACCACGAAAGCTTCTCGCCGTCTTCAGAAGCTGCGGCTTTGTGGCTGCTGGGTGGCTTGTCCTGTTAAGGCCCTGTTTTTGTGCATGGATGGTCTGTTATTGAATCCGGACCATGCCGGTGCAGACTGCCACAGTAGCTGCTCTCGTCGCTCAGGGATGGGAGGGTTTCAGCCAGATGGTTTGGCAGTGCCTCATCACACACCAGCGACCCCCGCCAGTCGATCTGGCACCCGCAAACCGGCCCATTGAGCCGCACGCGAAACGTCTTCCTCCATGCGAGCCTGACTTGCAAACTGCAAAACAACGTTGCAAGCTCCCCTGCGCTCTGCCAAATCGAGAGTGGAACTTTCCCGCAACAAGTTCTGCTAAACACGATGGCCCTTTCAAAAGGGGGAAAATGAAGCCCCAGCTTATGCATTTCGAAAAGCGCGGGTGGAGAACTGCTTTACCGCCTCCCACCATGGATGCGACTATAAACCTACAGTCTAGAGTCTAGGGTCTCGCTCGCGAAAGCTGAACATTGCCTCCTAAAAAATACCCGGGCTGGAAAGTTCCACAGCTCCACACTTCCATTACACACGATTGACCCTGAGGTTCATAACTCAGCAGCGCAACATCATGGCACAGTGCTTGCTGAGCCTCGTGTTGCTGAGGCATACAGAAAAAAGAGGGAAAAATAGATTGTGGATAGCCTCCCTGTTCTTCCAATTTTCCTTGCTAATCTCTAGGCTGGCCGCTATCTAAATTATCTATCAGTATTTTTCCAGCTGGAACTAATTCAGGCTCGTAAATTATTAGCTGATTGTTGCTACGCAACAATGGCATTCCATCCCCATGCTTGCTGCACTACGGTATTGATTATATGGTGGGTGGCCATATTGATTTGACCCCGCTTGTTGCTACCCGCCTCAAATGCAATGTTACCACTGTTCTGACTGACACTATTTTTCTGTCGCCGTTTTGTTTGATGTGACAACTGCCAAACCGTTTCTTAGAGCTTTATAAACAAGGGAGGTAACGTATGCTGAGGTTGCCAGATGTGATGATGCTTTAGTAACGTCACGTTTTACACTGCAGATAGGCAGATAGATTTTTATTAAAGGGACCATGTGCAATTGATAACATAAATTTAAGTCAATGTAAAGATTATGCTTACACCAGAGTTAGCTAGGCTTATCTGCAGTCCCTGAATAAACATAACTAAATACATAACATGGATAAATAATATAATTAATATAATATTTAGCATTTGCTCTTCATCCTGAGCGAAATACACAACTAACATTCTTTTCCATTACAATCCATTTTTACAGCTGGACATTTTCTGAAGCTATTCATGTTAAGTACCTTTTGCTCAAAGGTACATTGGCAGCACCCCAGCTGGGGACGAAATCTACAGCCTTGTGGTTTCAAGCCCAGGTCCCAAGCTATTATCCTACACTGTTGCCTCATAAAGAGCTTTAGCACTTTGACACCTGGCAGCAGGCAGGAGCAAATGTCCATTTTGGGTGTGAAAATAAGGACTTCCTGTTTAATCAGTAGGACTACAAAAATAACAATGATAATCAGGAAACTTCCAAGGCCTCATGAGAGGTGTGTTGAGCGCAGGTTTATAGTGTGAGTGTGGCAGAGTGTGACACGCATTAGCTCGCTAAGCTAAAGACCAAAGTACCAAAACTAAGAGAAGAACTCGCACGTACCCAACTATAGTGCTTGAAGTGGGCCGGAACGGACCGGTATGCCGTAACGGGACTTCTACCTTTTGTTCATACGAGCACCAGCATTTTTACCAGTGTTCTGCTTTTATAATACTGTATAAATCTGCACGCACATGAGATTCTCTTTTTCTCATTCCTGCAACAGTCACTGTATTGTAGTCCATAGCAATCCCACCCATTGACATATAAACTGACATATTACCAGTACCGGCTTTAATGCTTTCTCACTGCTTTTCTGCAACAGGACCTGTCTTTTCAACTTGGCTCAAAACTGGGAAAATGGGCATATGAGTCCTGGCACCTATTTTATCCCACTTCAAGCGCTTCCTAACTAAGACGTATTCTTGTTCTGGCTGTAGGGTATGATGCCAATTTTTTAAGTGGACGCTCGCATGCTTAGAATTCTGAGCTCAGATAAACTCATACTGACCTTCAATTCAAAACTCTGGCATACAGTTTTGCTGATAAATTAATCTTGGGATTTCTATTATAGCAGGGCTGTCACGATTAACATATTAATTGGAACAATTAATCAACTAGGGTATGAGTTGAACAAACATTTGGAAGATAAAAATCTGTTTCATTTTTGTATAATAAACAGAAACATAGTACAATTTTCTTTATTTTTATAGAAAAAATGCCGTTTAAAATAATCTAAATATTAATATGAGGTGTCACACTACAGTTGCCATTTCATAAGGTAGTGTGACAGAAAGAATGAAGATAACTTGTTTACATTGTAAGTAGAGCTTAATTTCACAGAAGGGCAAGTTTGAGCTATTACTTATGCACACGCTAAGCATTAATACACCATTGCTAGAAGTCTAATTGAACATAAGCAATTTTTTTTTTACATATTCAAAACTGGATTGGGCTCACACTCAAAAAAGCTAAATCATAGCTGCACACTACTGAATATTTAAATTTATTTGTTTGTCTATGAGCATGAGGCAGGTGAACAGACATTTTGGTGTTCGAGCCATCGTCAGTGTTATCTCCAATAAACAGAATGCATGACCATTAAGAGACAACCTGCCATGACGTGAAAATCAATTGTTCAAATGTGATAAAAGTTGATTAAAACAAACAGGCGAAATGCAAGACGTTACAAACATGTGGCAAATTGATGACCCGCATTCAGCAAAGAGCCTTACATCTATGATACACTCTATAATTGTCATTAAAGAGAGCCATTTACTATTTTATACCCTAGAGATCACACAGTACTATAAGAGAGCCATTTACTATTTTATACTCTAAAGATCACACAGTACTATGAGAGAGCCATTTACTATTTTATATCTTTGAGATCACACAGCACTATAAGAGAGCCATTTACTATTTTATACCCTTGAGATCACACAGTACTATAAGAGAGCCATTTACTATTTTATACTCTATAGATCACACAGTACTATGAGAGAGCCATTTACTATTTTATACCCTTGAGATCACACAGTACCATAAGAGAGCCATTTACTATTTTATACCCTTGAGATCACACAGCACCATAAGAGAGCCATTTACTATTTTATACCCTTGAGATCACACAGTACTATAAGAGAGCCATTTACTATTTTATACTCTATAGATCACACAGTACTATGAGAGAGCCATTTACTATTTTATACCCTTGAGATCACACAGTACTATAAGAGAGCCAGTGACTATTTTATACCCTTGAGATCACACAGTACTATAAGAGAGCCAGTGACTATTGCCCGACTGCATGTATAACCTCAGTATGAAAGCATATACAGACTGCCTTTATATCCTCAGTATAAGGGCATATGTACAGATCGCATTTATAACCTCAGTATAACGGCATATGTACAGATCTCATTTATAACCTCAGTATAAAGGCATATGTACAAACTGCCTTTATAACCTCAGTACAGCATATGTAAAGACTGCCCTTGTAACCTCAGTGTCACTCAGCGTGTGTATGCGGCTCGACCTCGAATCACGTATGCCCGAATTACAGCCCAGGCTGCAACAACACATTCACATCAACAGTGCTAAGTGCTTTGAACTACAGAATAACAGAATAGCTTCACATCTACGTACATATTAACAGGTAAAAAAAAAATGGCAAGTGCCTACTGTCCACACAATTAGTGCAAATTCTTCACTAAATGTGAAAGCGAGTATGCGGACTACACCTTGCGCTGGCCCTCAGTTTTTCTGCCTTTCCAGGCCTGGTAAGTTGACGAGCCCCACACATGCCAGAGGAGTGTTAAAACCAGGGGTTGAATTTGGAAAGTCTTGGCCAAAGGGCCCAGCCTACTCTCGAATCAACGACCTTATCCACCAAATTACTTGAGAAACAAGAAATCATGTGTGAAGGAGCACGGTTTCAGCATCGATACCAATTCCCTAAAGAAACCGGCGTCATTTGGAAAGCTCGATCCCGCATGGCGTCTCATCCTGCGAAACGGACTCAGCTGCACTGCCAGGGAGAGGCTACCAAAACTCCGTTAATCAGCCTTGAGCCCAAAGGGTCAAAAACAATGTTGAAATTTTAATTCAAAGTACGACACTGTGCTTGCTAGCTGCTTAGCTGTGATGCGTGTAGCCGTACGGCACGGTGTTTGCTGGCTGCTTAGCTGTGATGTGTGTAGCTATAGCTGTACGGCGCAGTGCTTGCTAGCTGCTTAGCTGTGAGGTGTGTAGCTGTACAACATTGTGCTTGCTGGCGCTATATCTCCCAAATGCAACACGAGCTACAGGAAGGCCAGACCTCAGAAGTGGTGGTGTGTTATACAGGGAGGTGGCAATTCAAAGATTGTTTTGTCACGATACCAAAATCAATAGGAGAAGAAAGGGCCTGTGTCTCATTAAAGCTTTCATTTGGTTCTTTTGTCACGCATCCATCATTAGTATTAGTAATATACTCAGAGGGGGTGTAAACATGCTGAACAATAACGGCACTGCAATGCTTTGATATCACAGACTTTGTTACAAATTTGATTAGATGGAAATTGCTCTCTAGCATTCTTAGCCCAGATCTCTCCTTGCGTATGGAAATGCATGTCAGGGGCAGAAAAAAGAACAAACAAAAAAAACCAATCAGTTTGAAAGGCATCTTGAAACTCCGGCAGACAGATAAAAGCAGTCGGATGTGTAAAGACTGAGACAGACAACAGGAACCGTGAAAATGAACGACGTAGGAAGAAAGAGAGGGAGAAGAAAAAACGTCTGCCTTTAAACCCAAACCCAGGTCTGTATTGCCAACACTGAAATATTGGCCTCTCTCTCACAGACGCTACACAGGCCTCTTCTGAGATGCAGTCATTTGAACAAATGTCTTGAGGGACTGTTTAATGCTCGCGAAAGAACTGTAACTCTGCGACCAAGACTACACACAAGTCTACCCCCTCCCTTGAAGGAATACCGGCTGTTATCTATCATGCATTGCCACCACCTCCAGAGCGTTTGATGGGGGATAAAGGCACAGGCGGGAAAATGCATCTTCTGCCTGTTTTTCCACACAAGCCCAAACTAATGGGCCTCTCACTCTTTGATCCTGTTTCCGCGATTGTGAGGGCCCCTATAGCTACTCTGAAAATTATCTATACACAACATCGCTGTAGAAACTGCTTCTAGGAGTTACCTGAAACTAGCTATAGGGGCCGTGCCGATCTTCGTTATTACCGGTTACCACGCCTGCCATTTTACTGATTGAAATAATGGCACAGCACCCAAATGCACTGGCCACATACATTAGAGCAGTGGTCCCCAAACCTGTTCCTGAAGATCTTTTCATTTCCATTTCAACACTATTTTCGCACACCTGATTCTACTAATTAGCAGATGAACGAGATCTCTAGCTGTTGTGCTTTGTTAGCATTGGAGTGAAAACCTACAGGATGGTAGGTCTCCAGAAACAGGGCTGGGGACCACTGCATTAGAGGATGAAGCGAGTGGGCTTTCAAGGTCCCTTCAGAATTTCCAGAGCGTTTCCTAGCCCTCCTGTTGCAGTCCGCCAGAAGTTTCCCAAGGAGCCGATGCAAATTGACTGAAAACGGCCGTCGCCAGATGAGTGAGAAGTGAATGCAAGGTAGCCACTGCCTTCACTGTGGGGTGTTTTGGGCCACTTCCGAGCCGCAAGTCCAAATCTTTGGGGAAAAAGCTAGGGTTCGTCAGTGACAGAAAAGTCCTGACGAGCCAAATTACTTCTCCCAAGTCCACAACTTCCCAAACCCTACTTCCGGTCAGTCTCTCCTGGGAGGACCAACATTGGGAGCTCCTGGCATTCATCAATTCTGGGGCTGCAACTCTTCATGAATGCATAAATGCCCAAAGCGTTCTCTGGATTCCCATCTCCTCACAACTTTATACCTTCAGCTCCTCAGCAGGCAAACACCTCGAATACAAAACCCAGAACTAAGCAGGAAGTAAAGTGCAGGAAGTGGACCAATCCCCTGAAAAAAGACTGTTGCAGTTGTGCAACGCACACACTGGAACTGTAAAAATAGAAAAGGTATATTCTGGGAATTGTTAAAAAAATTGCAGTACCTGTTGCACTGGCCTTCTTCCGAGATGCAATTGTGGGTTTTGTACCAGCCCTAAGAACATGACAGTCTTCCACAATGCCCTGGGTGTAAACACACTGCCGTAGTGTAATTCAAGTACGATAGACAATCAAATACTCACCGTGAGCCTTACCAACCTCTTTTTTTATCCTCAATGTTGACTTCAATTAAAATTATTGTCATTTCACAAACAGTTTGGTGAGTTATCTTTGTCTATTTTTGTTTTTGCTAAAATGGCACTGATGAAGACAATAAATAACACTTGCACTCTTGTCAAAGTTTCAAAGCTAAGATGAAATGTCAGTTGAATGCAAGATGCAGTCATTTGAACAAATGGTTTGAGGGACTGTTTAATGCCCGCGAACTGTAACCCTGCGTCCAAGACTACACACAAGTCTACCTCCTCCCTTGAAGAAATACCGACTGTTATCTATACCTCCAGAGCGTTTGATGGGGGATAAAGGCGCAGGCGGGGAAATGCATCTTCTGCCTGTTTTTCACACAAGCTCAAATTAATGGGCTTCTCACTCTTTGATCCCGTATTCAAAGCCATTGACGTGCAGACGGGCAGTCTGAACGAGAGCGCGGACAACCGCTCGTGTCAATCCCAAACGTCCTCTCCCCTGTGCGCGCCCGAGAGCTGTGAGACCTGTCAGTGGGAGTAACCGCAACCGTCAATCACAGGAGCCCCCCCTGCACCCTCCATCCAGGTTTCCACATCAGAGGAAAGACTCTTTGTTATGTTTCCAGCTGGTTGCCGTGAACGTTCGGGGCCAGCCAGCCAGCGTGCAATGTGCTTTAATGACTCCATTCTTCAATTCTCAGGGCCCTAGAAATTCTTTGGTTATATTCCCATCACATTAACTCATTAATTAATAATTATAATATAATTATAATGAATATAATTAATAATAATAATAATTATACTTTATTGACCCCGTGGGGTCATTTGTCCTCTGCATTTGACCCATCCTATCAACTTGGGAGCAGTGGGCAGCCACTTCAGTGCGAGGGAACCAACTCCAGTTCTGACACCAGTGCCTTGGTCAATGGCAAGAGTTTACCTAACCTGACATACATGTTTTTGTGTGGGAGGAAGTGCCCGGAGTAAACCCATGCGAACACGGGGAGAACATGCAAACGCCACGCAGAGAGGACCAGGACCGGGATTCGAACGCTCTCGTTTGGAACCGCCTCTTTCTTGCGAGGCGACAGCGCTAACCACTGCACCACGATGCCGCCCCTCACAGACCCTTATGAAAATGTCAGAGGAACCTGCCAGAATCAGGCCGACCTTTTATGGCCATGAAATGCATCAACATTTATGGCACGCTCTTATCTAGAGCACAGCATTGATTTGTGTTCTTTTTAACCCCTTCTCTAGCACCACCTTTGAACACAAGCCCGAAAATTAAACGGTTACTGTTCTTGAACCCCTTGGACAACAGGCATAATCCTGGTCTCTTCTGTAAGGTAACCCTTGGGCGTTTGTTTTCCAAGAGTTAGAATTACTTAAGTATGACTGAAACAAAAGTAACAGAAGCTCAAACACAGCGTGACTTTCTTTTGTCATCTGTGGATTTCCTTTGAACACATAGAACATATGCAGTCGTCGATTTGATTGAACCTATTTTGTGTCATGTTACAAAATAAGAAACCATTGTCGCTTTTACATGAGATCATAAAATTATTTATAGAGAATCGTGAATTTTAACACTTTCTAACAGTATATTGTGTGATTATTTAACATAATTATTTCCAAATTCCACCATAAAATGAATGCAAATAAACTAAACCTCAAATAAACTAAGCCTGTATAGTTAAGGGGAGAATACATACAATCCATTTATACAGCTGGCAATTTACTGAAAGACTTCAGGTGAAGTACCTTGCTCAAGGGCACAACCGTAAGACAAAAAAGGATGGAATTTACTGCAAAGCATGGCATCTGATTAAAGCACGATTTCTTCCTTTGAGAACAGTGCGGTGATGCCCTGCATTCAGAGAAACAATCAAATCCTCTGTCTTTTCTAAAGAGTTGCAGGCAGGTCATTCTACCTCTGGAAAAGAAGCCATTAAAATGGGGTATGAAGAAAGGGATACTGGGGAGAACAACATGGCGTCCTGTTCATAAACTCTTATTCCATCTAAATAGTCCACTAAAATACGTTTCTGAAAATATTTGGGGTGAGAAATAGGCCATGCAGTTGCTGAATCTTGATTCATATTTGATCTGAAATGTCTAGTTCAACAGTTTGATCCGAGTTATATGAAATCATTTGTACTTTGTACGTTCATTTATGCAAATGACGATTGGACACAGCTCCTCCGCCCCCAACCCTCTCCATCGCTCACTCCACAAAGTATTTTTCTAAATTGTGTCTTAGACAGTAGGTGCACTTACTCTTTAACTACACAAGTCCGATATATGAAGCCATGACTTTTATGTGAAATAAGAAAATGTTACTTTAAATTTACAATATATTGTACATTTAACTGAGTACTATACAGGAATATAGAAAACATTCCATTTACATTAAATTACAGGCATTTAGCAGACGCTCTTATCTAGAGCGACTTACACAACTTCTTGTGTTCATTTATCCATTCATACGGCTGGATATATACTGAAGCAAGTCAGATTAAGTACCTTGCTCAAGGGTACAACGGCAGTGTCCTACCTGGGAATCAAACCTGCAATCTTTCGGTTACAAGCCCAGTTCCTTAACCATTATACTAAACAGCCGCTCGAAAAGAAAACATGCTAATTACTGCAGATTTGGTCAACCAACATGCATGCATTATTAAGCATAAATTACAATATATTGGCATGTATTGAAAATATATTCTAAGTACTTCCCTATGCTCAAATGTATTTCATGTAACACAGTACAGGTTTCGATATATGGCATATGTATAAAAATATAATATATTGCCTAAGAGGGCCCAGGTACATGGTAGAGCAGTGATGAGATTTGGATGCATTCTCAATGAAGAAGAGGCATGTCAGCGATGCGAAGTGACTCGTTCTTTGAGGGAGAGTTCCATCGAGGGGGACTCACAGGTTTACTGGCAGTTTAATAGGGAGAGCCGTGAAGCTCTTGAAGATATTTAGAGATCTCGGATAGGAGAGGGTTTGAAAGATAAATAGCGCGAGTCAGTCCGGGAAGGAATGAGCTTGAGCGGACAGTCTGACATGGCGGCAATAATGCGCTTGGATACACAGCTTTAAAACTTTATTGAAAAGTCATGAAAAATATCAGCACCACTGATGTAGGGATACTGTGGTGGAAAATGGTAAATTGTTTAGAAAATGTTTCAATTATACAAACGTATAATATAATGTATAATAATTACAGCTGCAGAAAATGAATCTTATATTAACACACTAAAGATACATCAAGAGCATGGACAGATGATCAAGACTTCAATTAACTGAATTAAATTGAACCCTTAACATTTACAAATGGAATACTTGCACTCTAAATAATGGAAAGATGCACTCAGAAATATGGTTGTACTGTATATAGTTTTAACCACATCTGAAAAATTATAAACTTGATTTACAACAGTGTACTGCAGTTCCTCTCCAAAACACTGGCCAACCCTCTGGCGTCTAATCCCCCCTCATTGACAGGCTTATCGCAACAAAAACGCCTCTTGTTCTGACCCTTCTGCTCACAAGGGCAATGTCGGAGAAGCTACTCTGACAATGTAGCGAACTAAGATACCAATTACTGGACACTGGAACAAGTCAACCTACAGCACAGCTACCACTAAGAAAAGTAGTTAACTAAACTGAAGCTACCTTTAAAAAGTAGTTAACTACATTGAAGCTACTCCACAAAAAAAACATGCGAGACCAACATCAGTGGAGAAAGTTGATTTCAGTGGAGAAATTCAGGGGAGAAATGTTTCAAGCTGAATCAACCACCAAAAATAGTCAGTTTCTTTGCCTAAACTGCACTGAGAATCACACTCCCCAAATGACACAGTTTGTTTATTACAACACTAACAAAAGGTGCTTTGCACTACTAAATAATTTAGCTGTGATGATTATTAACCTGCGCTCAAAGAATAATTCATTAAATTACCGGTGCTGCAGTCTCTCAAAATAGCATAAGATGAAGAGAAACGGGAGTGCACACTCAAATCACAACAAAAGTTATCAAAAAATAAACCTCTTGGCAACTTCAGACTTCTTCATACTCGTTTAGACAAACATGTTTCAGCCAAAAAAAAGTTTAAAAAAAATTATTATTTTTTATTATTATTTAATTTTTTTAGTAGCTTAAAATTATTATTTTTTATTATTATTTTTTATTATTATTTAATTTTTTAGTAGCTTAAACATGTTATATGTTGGCCTTGCGTTGTCTAAAGTTTAATACATTACATATGCATGTTCCTGCTACTCATTCATTCAAGTAGACCTGTCCTAGACCAAGCGAGAGAGAAAATTCGCATTGCGAATGCGAATGCAATTTCGGAAATTGCATTCGCATTTCCGAAAAATTCTGAAGGGAAGGAAGAAACAAACCACCATGGATAGGTTTTTATCGAAACGCCCTGCAGATCAGTCAGAAAAGCGTGACGAAAAAGCCAAAAATCTATGAAAAAGATGCAAACTTTTGGTGAAAATATAGTGTGAAATAAATAAAAATGATATTTTTTTTTTTAGAAATGCTAGCGCCCCAACCTATATTTAGATCACCAGCCGCCACTGGTTTCAGCCTAAGCCCTCTTCAGTGTCTAAACTCGAAATAATTTAGCAGCCGACTAACTTAATTTCACGGATGCACCGTAAGAATGGTGAGAGGTAAGAATGGTGAGAGGTAAAATGGTGAGAGGTAAGACGATGGTACTGCAAACTCCGACTTCATCAAAGGACCGTTCAGTACTGCTGAGATAAAAAAAATCGGGATGGGAAGCACTCACTGCATGCATTGATTTTACCAGATCTTGCTTTCACGTCAAGTGGCCAGAGAGTGGCCAATGTTCCATATTCCAAATCGAGACATTTACATTTACACCTACATGCCTATTTAAAAAAATTTTTGATTCAAATTTTTCTTGCAATTTAAATCCATTTTTAAAAAGCTAATTTTGCTTCTGCAGTTTAACCCAGGGGAAAATGGAGCTTTGTCTATACCTTCTTGCTAACTTGGTTAAAAAAGAATAACTTCATGCTCCCTTTCTCTCAGGAAGTGACAGACAGACAGAACAGGCTGTTTTGGTGCAGCGGCAGAGATTTTAGCGTTTGATGTTCCTGACAGGGAGGAATAAAAGAGACGGCTCTGCTTCCAAAATGTAAACAAGCCAATTAGTTCCTGAGAGGGTGATTGGGAGAGAGGGTGAGCCGACTATGCGCCTTGCGACTACAAGCGAGGATGAGGCTGGTGCGATATCCCCCAGCTCTCAAAGAGAATAAAATCAATGACAGATTTTAAATGTTTGGAAAACGGTCAGTCCCATTAACCAAAAACTAAATATGGACAAACGGAAATGCAGAAACACACACACACTGACACACACACACAAAAATGCTAATCAAACACACACACACACACACACACACACAAATGCAATCAAACACACACACACACACACACACACACACTGTTGGTGACACTGGGGCGCATGCACAAAATCAAGAACATTCGCAAAAGTGCACGGCTGGATCTCCCTGTGTGCGGGGCAGCTGTATAGTAGTGTTTGCTTCTCCTTACAATACTACTTCTTGGTCTGTTCAATGAACATACAGTATATTGGTAATAAATGGGCCTTCTCTGCCTTGGTGATATCGCACTTTTTGTATTCCAGGGACTGACATTCTCTACTTTTGCCATTACTGTAATAACATAATATGATGTATTAATACTGAGAACATTACTTTTACTATTGCTATATCATAATGCTATATTACTATTGCTATAACATAATGCTATATTACTTTTGCTATAACATAATGTTATATTACTATTGCTATAACATAATGCTATATTACTATTGCTATAACAATACACTATATTACTATTGTTATGACATAATGCGATATTACTATTGCTATAACATAATGCTATATTACTATTGCTATAACATAATGCTATATTACTATTGCTATAACATAATGCTATATTACTATTGCTATAACATAATGCTATATTACTATTGCTATAACATAATGCTATATTACTATTGCTATAACATAATGCTATATTACTATTGCTATAACATAATGCTATATTACTATAGCTATAACATAATGCTATATTACTATTGCTATAACATAATGCTATATTACTATTGCTATAACATAATGCTATATTACTATTGCTATAACATAATGCTATATTACTATTGCTATAACATAATGCTATATTACTATTGCTATAACATAATGCTATATTACTATTGCTATAACATAATGCTATATTACTATTGCTATAACATAATGCTATATTACTATTGCTATAACATAATGCTATATTACTATTGCTATAACATAATGCTAAATTACTATAGCTATAACATAATGCTATATTACTATTGCTATAACATAATGCTATATTACTATTGCTATAACATAATGCTATATTACTATTGCTATAACATAATGCTATATTACTATTGCTATAACATAATGCTAAATTACTATAGCTATAACATAATGCTATATTACTATTGCTATAACATAATGCTATATTACTATTGCTATAACATAATGCTATATTACTATTGCTATAACATAATGCTATATTACTATTGCTATAACATAATGCTATATTACTATAGCTATAACATAATGCTATATTACTATTGCTATAACATAATACTATATTACTATTGCCATAACATAATGCTATATTACTATTGCTATAACATAATGCTATATTACTATTGCTATAACATAATGCTATATTACTATTGCTATAACATAATGCTATATTACTATAGCTATAACATAATGCTATATTACTATTGCTATAACATAATGCTATATTACTATTGCTATAACATAATGCTATATTACTATTGCTATAACATAATGCTATATTACTATTGCTATAACATAATGCTATATTACTATAGCTATAACATAATGCTATATTACTATTGTTATGACATTTCAGTGTGTTTTATTATTACTGTTACTATTGCTATAACATTTATAATGCTGTATTATTTTACATTTTAATCTTTATTATTATTGCTGTTGCTATTTTACTATGTAGTATGTCTTGCTGATATCTGGCATTTTCATATCTTCTCTTTGCTGCTATACAACAGAAGTCACAGCACAGAAGATGCTGACACACAGAGAAGAACACCAACAGGCACCAAGTCAATAAAACCCGGGTTTCGCATTTTAATTCCCAACAGACGGGAGGCATCTGTTCCCCTCTGCAGTGCTGCTGAAGAGAAATGACTGGATCAGACTCGCATTACCGTACATCACAAAAAAAATAGAAAAAATAAGAAAAAACATATGAATATATTCAGAAAAATACTTTCGGGTCTGGCATTAACAATACCTGTGCGAGCACAAAGCCAAAGGAATGAACAGACCGTGCCATTTCAGAGACCAGGAACGGGCCGTACCCTGTTCCCAGGGATTGAAGGCAGTTCCTTGACATCAAATTCTGGACGTTACTCTCCCCCAGCAAAAGAGAAAAAATTGAACGTCGACCGCAGCCTCCCAGAATCCGTCCAAAAAGATAAAAAGACGGAGCAATTCTCTTTCCTTGCTCACTTAAATGGGCAGATCACCGAAAATTTGTATTTGATATGTTTCTACATACCCGGGGCTGGAGTGCTATCTATACATCCGGGTAGTTTCGCTGAGAACTCACTAGTTTTATAGATATCCACTGCAGCTCACCTTGACATCACCCTGATAGAACGGACCTCAACAGGTCCAAAGTTTGTGCCGGTCAAAGTGCCAAAAAAATTACATACAAAAAAATCAACAGCAACGTCTCTTCACAAATATAATAACACATCCACAGACCTTGTTGCCCCTGGTTTTAAAAAAACTGCTTTCTACCAAGGTACGCCAACCGTGTTTATATGCGCAAAGTAGCAAGCAAAGCACGCCAGTATTCTAGGGCGCATTGTGTTGACATAAGCCCCATAATACTGGTGTGCTTTGGTTAAGACGTTTTCTGAAAAAAAACTGTGCACAGTAAGGTCTGTGGATGTTCCTGAGTAACCATGGCATTATATTTGGAAAAAAACGCTGCTGTTCATTTTTTCCAATTTTGGCACTTTGATCGCCACAAACTTTGGATCCGCTGAGGTCCGTTCTATCAGGGTGATGTCATGGTGAGCTGCATCTACAAAGCTAGTGAGTTCAGAAGAAAAATATCAAAATAAAATTTTGGGTTAACTGCCCTTTTAAGGCCCGTTCAGATGAAAAATCCATCAGCCAGCAAAACGGTTTAAATGTTTTGAGCAGATTTTATAGGGAGTGCACCTATTTTGAAAAAATTTCACTGCTGAACAAGGCTTAAATGCACTGTTGGACAGGGCTTAAATGCAATGCTGGACAGGGCTTAAATGCACCGTTGGACAGGGCTTAAATGCACCGTTGGACAGGGCTTAAATGCAATGCTGACCAGGGCTTAAATGCACTGCAGGACAGGGCTTAAATGCACCGTTGGACAGGGCTTAAATGCAATGCTGGACAGGGCTTAAATGCACTGCTGAACAGGGCTTAAATGCACAGCTGGAAAAGGCTTAAATGCACCAATGGACAGGGCTTAAATGCACCAATGGACAGGACTTAAATGCAGCAATGGACAGTGCTTAAATGCACAGCTGGAAAAGGTTTAAATGCACCGATGGACAGGGCTTAAATTCACTGCTGGACAGGGCTTAAATGCACCGATGGAAAGGGCTTAAATGCACCAATGGACAGGACTTAAATGCACCGATGGACAGGGCTTAAATGCACTGCTGGACAGTGCTTAAATGCACAGCTGGAAAAGGTTTAAATGCACCGATGGACAGGGCTTAAATGCACTGCTGGACAGGGTTTAAATGCACAGCTGGAAAAGGCTTAAATGCACCGATGGAAAGGGCTTAAATGCACCAATGGACAGGACTTAAATGCACCGATGGACAGGGCTTAAATGCACTGCTGGACAGGGATTAAATGCACAGCTGGAAAAGGCTTAAATGCACCAATGGACAGGGCTTAAATGCACCAATGGACAGGACTTAAATGCACCGATGGACAGTGCTTAAATGCACAGCTGGAAAAGGTTTAAATGCACCGATGGACAGGGCTTAAATGCACTGCTGGACAGGGTTTAAATGCACAGCTGGAAAAGGCTTAAATGCACCGATGGAAAGGGCTTAAATGCACCAATGGATAGGACTTAAATGCACCGATGGACAGGGCTTAAATGCACTGCTGGACAGGGCTTAAATCCACTGCTGGACAGGGATTAAATGCACTGCTGGACAGAGTTTAAATGCACTGAAAGTGGCACAGAGCTATAAACCATTCAATATAATAAAAATGTATAATATTTATTTTAAAAAATTCTGGGAGCTGTGCAAGATGATTTAGTTATTCAAAAACAGTGAGGCAAAATGTCGCAAAAATAACATGTAACAATTTAACAAGAAAGAATGAAACGTATGTGAAAATACATTTTCGTATTTCATGCATGTATATATTAATTGTAATTTATATAGAAATATAGGTGGGGTTATCCACTACACAAATGCAGGTTGGGAATTTCACAGCAAATACATGCGAGTGTACATAATCCCCTGAGACCCATTCCCTGATAAGTGTGTGGTGTTTCTGTATACGCCGTGACAACTGCCCACCTGGAAGGCTCCTTGGACCTGGTCCGTGAGTGGAGGACTGCTTCCTGAAGCCAGTTTAAAATCACGCATTCCTCTTCGCTTCGGGCAGACGGGCAGGGCACCACAGAGCCGTCGATGCCGCCCGTTCTGTTACTCGGCTGCGTAACAAGCTCACTCTCCCCCCTTCATTTCAGCAGAAGTTTCTAGAATAGAATGTGACAGGATTTCCATTTAAATTATAATGAGAAGCATTCCGCAAAATTTTGTCCTCAGCACACCTGTGACTCAAGACCCAGATCTTTTAGGGTGCGGCTACAGCAACAGCACAATACAGTTCATTACTGTGTTCTATTGTATTACAGCTAAACCATAAAATGACTTTGGGGAAATGGTGCAAGCGTTTTTATATGTCCTGTTAACGTGGGCTATAACATTCAGCCAATAAGCCAATCGTCAGATTTCATGAAGTATTACAAATGGGGATTCTTAAGTGTGGAGGAAATCAAACAGAGAAGCATTAAGTAAATGCAGGCGACACAAAGGCACACATGACGGTGTTACGCTCATCATTCATTGTCATTATCATATCATTCCTAAACGGTTTTTCCACCTTTTAACTCTGGATTTGGATTTAAATGGGATTTAAGACAAATGAAAGCCAAGAAAAACCCTTGAAATGATGAAATTTCTCTTATAATGTAACCAAAACTGAGGTCTCATTTTGTTTCAGAAAAACTGCAGTTGTCCTCACAGAGAAAATGTGTACAGGAGTGCTTACCAGGTTTGTATTATTATATATATATACTTTATTTTGCTTGTCATTACTGTTCAGGCATTCTACAATAGACTGATTGACAAAAAATATATAAGATGTAAGAAATGAGCAATCATGGATTCTCATGTAATTTTCTCCCCTACACACTCCTCCACAGATCCAGTTGACTGGATCCAAGTGACTATTATCAGGGAGGCAGAGCAGCATAGGACATAAGACTGAGGCCATGATCAGTGATTAGAATTTGTTTTACACCAATCATTGGTTGTGTTATTGGTTTTGCGTGCGCTAAAAGGTTTCGCGTATGCTGAAGGTCTTAGTAAATCAGGCCCTGAATTCTCTACACAGGACTGAATACACACCGTTTTTAAACACATCAATTCATTATTATTATTTTTTCAATCACTCTTCGTCTTTGTTTCACAAGTCTTCCGACATGCTTCTCCGTGACTGCACCTTTAATTACCTCAAGCTCGAGAGGCGGCTCTAGTTTAACGTCAATCAGGCCTTCCGTGAGTCACTTAACAAGCCAAATGGCCAAAGTGTAAACTGTATATTGCATCCACCTGCCCAATAGGTGCATTGCTTCTGAAAACTGAGCGCTCACCCTCCCCTCCTAGTCACATCAGGACGCACGCTCTATTCCCCATAATTCTCCCGACCCCGACTACGGTCCGATTCCCTGTAAGCCGTCCCCAGGCACCGTGAAATATGATGCCAATTAATATTCCCGTTTACGTGATCTTCAGATCATCTCGAATAAACCCTGGAAAAGGACAGGCATGAAATGTCCTGCTAGCTTTTGTCTGGGAGAGATGTTCGCTTGCACGTTTGGGTCTTGCGGTTTTTCCAAAAGTATACGATTTTTAGGTTCGCCATGACTACAAGCTAGCGAGTAAATTACGGCCCAAATTTCTGTGAGGAGCAGAACATAGAGATGTATGCTTATTTCTGGGTTGGCGATATTATTCTGAATAAGGTGCTTACATGTCTCAACAGTCTAATTTAAAAGAAGAATGAATCTCCCATGTCTTTTACTAGTTACTCATAATCAGAATACTGGCTTATTCTGGTCAAGGTTATCAGAATAAAACATGTACATGACTCAGGTCATAACTGTAATCCTTGAATATTCATGGTTACATCAGAATATAAGTATACATGTAAACATGGCCATCAAGTTCTTGTGCATCCAACAGTTAGAAATCTCAGGTTTTCGTTGAGATTGATATTTAAAAACAATGCCAGTTTAATCTAGTTTATCACTCTTAATTTGCATATGGAAACTTGTTTGGCAGATTGTCGATAGAAGGGCAGAATGTGACGTAGAAGATCAGCTCTTGATTGGTCACGCCATTCTGACTGGTTTGCCAATCCCAAGTGAGTCTGCGAGCTTTCCCAAAATCACAACTCATAAACAGGCAGTCCTTCATCAAACCTGGCATTCGGCGATACTAATTTTGGCCGCATTCACATAAACATAACGACTGAACTGCAAATGTTTTGATGCACACGTGGCCATCTGCAGAAATTACTTCTCACATGTTGCATTTCATTTCAGCATTTAACGCACGTTTTCATCTAGAGCGATTTACATCGATTACATTCTGACATATAATCCCTTTATATTGCTGCATATTTTACTGAAGAAATCCAGATTAATACAGTTGCCCACAGGCACAAGGGCAGAGCCCCATTGGGTACTGAACCCACGACCTTGGGGTTGCAAGCCCAGTTCCTTAACCATGATACTACATTGCAGCGACTGTGTAAGAGTTTGTGTTGAAATAGAGTAGAACCGGGCCTTGTTTTCAACGCAAGGTCTTGCAAGCAATATGCAGAACCAACCAAAAAAGGGGAATTGACTGTTGTCTACACCCTTCCTCTATATCAGGGTTGTCCAATGTTAACCAAAAATGGCCGGTGTGGGTGCGGGTTTTTGTTTTAAACCTGCACCCCCACCGGCCCTTTTCAGATAAAATTGGACACCCCTGCTCTATATCCACTATGCCATTTCGGCACAGCCTTTGCATGGCCACTTGTGTTTATGTGAAAGTGGCTTTAGAGTGCAGTTTTCATTCAGATTTTCTGTGTAATTTCAGACCAAGGTTCTCGCTGTCTTTTGATTTTAAGGTGAAGGTGGCAGGTGAGTTTTCTCTCAGGGCGGCTCGATGGCGAAACCATGCAGGGTTCGCTGCACAGACGGAATCACTCAGAGGGAGAGGGAGACGCGCAGCACAGCCGTGAATGAAGCCTCCCGGAGCACCGCGCTCCGATAACCAGCACAGAGCACAGGCATGAAGGCAGAAACAGTGTGAATCACACACACACAGACACACGCGCACACACACACACACACACACGCACGCACACGCAAGCACACGCACACAACACACGCCACACACACACACACAACACACGCTACACACACGCGCGCGCGCACACACACACACACACACACACACACACACACACACACACAGACACAAACAGACACTCACAGATAGTCATGCACACATACTATATATGCTCGCACAGTCATGCGAGCCCACACACAGACATTCATATACAAACACACACATTCATTCTTGCACGCACAGACGTTCATACAAAGGCAGACATTCGCACACACAAACACTGAGGAAGACACCGTTTGAAACGCGTAAGCATTGCTTTGAGCAATAAATAATCACTGAAGCAATAACTAGTAGATCCCCCCTCTCTTAGAGAGTTGAGGACCTCCTCACACTTTTCTATGCATTCAACAGACACACCTGTCCAGCATGCATGGTAAGGCTTTCCTTTGTCTCTCACACACACACACACACACAAAGCCCCGTCCCCCTGCGCTTTCCTGCTGCACCCGTGTTGCAGTGTGTCCCAGACCCACCCTCCCCCTTCCCCCTTCCCCCCTCCCCCAGTTCCAAAAACTGCGGCTGAGGTGCGGAGATGAGCGAGCGGACACCCCGGCGTCCCCGTCAGCTTCACGCACCTCCCGGCCCCGTTTCTGACACCAAGCTAGAAGGTCGCGTTAGTCCTTTGCCCCCCCTCCCACTTTATCCGTCAGTCACTGAAAACTTTGTGCCCCCCACCCCCCCCGGTTCCCGTAGCACCGGCGGTGTACTCTCGCAAAGAGCCCGGAGTATAACCGGTCACAAGGCAGCCGCCAAGCAACGGGCGCCAAAACAGCAGTCAGACGGAAGAGCTACGCATCCTGTGCTGTCCGGTCGGCGCTTGTCTTAAAAGCCAGGGGAGTTTACCAGACGGAGAGAGAGAGAGAACAAAGACCGGCAGAGAAGAGAGAAGAAAGAGGAGAGAGGAGAGAGGAGAGAAGAAAGAGGAGAGAGGGGGTACCTGAGCGATACATACCTGTGCTTCTCCAGCCCTCTGGCAGACAGCGGCGTGGTATAGCCTGTCTCTCTGCTCCTCGACTCAGTCTTGCACTCAGCCCCGGAGTGTGACATCATCTGTATGGGAGGGGGGAGGGGGGTTTCCCTCCTGTCTGCACCTTTTTGTGCGCTCTCTCTCTCTCTCTCTCTCTCTCTCTCTCTCTCTGTTCTTCTCAGTCTACCCCCACTCCTCTCTCTCTCTCTGTGTTCCATTTTACCCATTTCTTTTCTCTATCTGTCACATGCTTTATTGGCATGGAAATACATTGTATCACGTTGTCCGACCAAATAATTAAAAATAAAACTTTTAACAATTCAATAATTTTTTCTCCCTCTCTTGTTCTTCTCAATCTTTTGGTCTCTCTCCCCTTTTCGGTCTCTCGCTCTCTCTCTCCTCACCTTCAATTTGAAATGCTGTCAAATGTGAACGCGACGCCAAACCACCGACAGTACGTTTCTGTGGCAGCGCACCGTCGCTTTCCATCTCTCTCTCACTCGCAGCCATCCCTCTCCCCTGACTATTCCACGCCGAACGACGCGTTCATTTACCTCTGTCTGGCTAATCTTTGACACGCAAAAAGATAATTACATTTAAGAGATAACCTAATTGGATAAAAGTGGAAATGGTGATAGAGATGGGCCGCCCTCTCCTCAGGAGAGCTGTAATACTGATGATTTTCTAGCACTTTCCAAATATCCAGTCATCAGTCACTGGATACATGGGCACGCAACCCAATTCATATTAAGCAGAGAGGTGAACTGAAGGGGCAAGACCACATCCACACACTGTGAGAAAGACTCTCATAGGGAAGGATCCCAGTTGGTCATAGCTAATGACGGACCCCATTACAAACACACACATGCCACACACTCACTCCCCACCCTCTCCTTCTCAAATCATTCATATTTATATCCAGCTTGAGTGCCTGGAATAAGGTAGACGGATTAGACTCATAGCTACAGTAGTGACTGACACACGGACAGACATAAACTCTCTATCTCTTTCGCTTTCCCTCTCTGTCTCACACACAGACACAAAGTTTATCTTTACTCTTATTTTTTCAAACGCTTTTCTTAGAAGGGAAAAGCTGGTTCCTTCCCCCTGGTTTCCAAGGCGACTCTCTCCCCCTCTCTGTGCAACACTAGAGTACATGTGAGACAGGTGCTGAGCCTAAGAAGGAGAGCACGGGAAGAAAGCACATTAAAATTATTAAAATACATGTGAATTCTTTGAATACATTTTCCACATCTCACCTGATCTGGCAACATTATATACGTATGCACACAAATAGAGTGAGACCACCACAAAACACATGACATGATCACATGTAAGCTGCTGATTGGCTGTTTATCAACATCCAACAGATATATGTGGTTTTTTTTTTTTCTGGAAGCATTTCATGAGGCCATTTCATGAAGTTTAGATGTTTATGATCACGTCACGTATAATTAAAGAAAAAAAAGACGGAAAGGCAATACACCACAGGGTGGCGATGCCCGTTTTTGCTCTCAAATTTTTAAATTATAATGATCAAACGAGTATATCGCCCCGGCCCTAAAATAACATTGCACAATCTATTGGCAAGCCTAAATATATTACACTGATGACACCATACTGTACTGCTCCCACTGCTCACTACGGAAAGCCCTCACTAACCGTCAAAGCTACACAGAAAGCATTCACTGATCTACATCTCAAACTCAACACAAAAAACAAAACAAATGCATGCTCTTCAACAGAAGCACATACGCTTTTGGACAATCTGTACAATCACCACTCCGGATGGCTCAACCCAGGAATTTGTGTCATCGTATAAATATCTTGGACTTTGGCTGGATGCCTCTCTTACATTTCACTCACATCAACACCTTACAACACAAAGTTAAGGCCAGAGTTCCTTTACTAAAAAAAAAGCGTCATTCACCCACACTGCTAAATTTACTCTGGTCAAGATGTCCATACTTCCCATATTTCATTACTGACATTTACTCCTTATTTGTCTTCCTCAAACACCTGGCTGAGCAAACTCAATGTTCTATATCACTCCGCTATCTGCGTTATCTGCTTTATTACTACACCCTATACGCCCTTGTTGATTGGCCATCGCTTCAAACCAGAAGACTCATTCGGCCCTTATTCATCACATCTACCTCCCTCCTCTCTCTCCTCTCTCCTTCCATTCCTATAGCCTCAGATCCACATCACATTTCACACACTGGGCTCCCACAGACCCTCAACGACCTTTTTTTTATAATTCCTTCCCTCCTCCCTGCTGTGTCCTGCTGAATAATATCCCCATAAACCCCTTTAACTTTACACTTTTTACATACACACACACACATGAGCATGCACATTTGCACCTGCCCCTCCCCCATTTATTTATTACCCTTATACCATGCCCTACGTCTTCATTTTCATTTTTTTTTTCTTTTTTTCTTTTTTTTTCTTTTTTTACTGCACTTTGTTTGCACCTTGTTTTTTTTTTTTGCATTTTTTTTAAATTTTTCACATTTCCTGGCCCAGTTCCCAGTTGTAAATGATCATATAAATCACTTTATAAAATAAAAAAAAAATAAATAAAAAAAAAAAAATAAAATAAATAAATAAATAAAATGGACAATACAAAAAATATTGAATTCAAAAATAAATACACCCAACACCCATTCTTTCATTTGCATTTTTCCAGGCGTTTCTTCGACTGCTTCAGGTAATTCAGAAAGAAATTTCCAGAAATATTTATGTGTGGTGGGACTGAGGTAATACCTTGCCCTCAGGACAATGCGGTCTGGATTATGTTTCAGTTGAACAAACCGTTTGTCTTTCGGTGGCAATTTCCTGAGAGCCAGAGAGCCTGAAATCAGAGGAAACGCTGCATTCCAAACTAGACAATGATTCACTCTGCAGCAGCTCCAAGGACCAGCGAGAGAATGGCTCCCCTGCCACAAAATGTACCGTCGGATGGTAGCGTATTCCGGTAAACAATGCCTATCCTGGTCAAAAGAAGAGATGTGTGCGTGTGTGTCTGCATGAATGACACAGACTGTGGGGAGAGTTACAATTTCACCTTCTACTCTAACAGGTCAATTGTTTCAAAAATAAATAAATAATTTTAAACAAAGAGTATTTATTCAATCTTGTTTCTTGTGTCTGCCCATTTTTGGCTATTCGGGTGTTTTTAAAAAATCTCAATTAAAAAAATATATTTTTTTTATTAAGATTTTAAAAACACCCCAATGACCAAAGGAGGGAAAATGCAAGAAACAAGATGAAATATTTAATTAAATAAATACAAAACTCACAGTACTGTAGGGTTTACCAATAAGGTAAAGACTATGTGGATTAACCTTGCTTATGAGGTCAATGGCAAAGCTTGCGGCCGCAGACCACCTGTTCAGAGTGCTGGATCCCGGCGGGTCATGTCGGCTTCTCCCATAAGCGGTACGTGCAACGGTGCTGTGGACGGAAATTAGCTTCATCGCCACGTTACAACGGTCCAGCGTTGTCACATGTCAAAAAAATACCACGTGAAGGACCAAGAAACACAACCCCAAATGCCTGGAAAGTAGCGGCAGTTACATTAGACTGTGTTAGGTATAAAAATAAAAATAACCCAGAGCTGAAAATCCATACTACAGTGAGAGTGTTATTCTTGCTAGTCTTATTTGTCTCTGTGGGAAGATCCGTCAGCTCTCTGTGGATGCGTGAGAAGCGATGAGTCCTGAACTGACTCGTACCAAAATGTGAATTTTGCGAATCCAAGGAAAAAGGTAATTAAGAGAGCCTGCAGAGACGTCGGGAAGCGTTCCTATACACAAAGAGCTGCCACAGTGTGGAACAGCTAGCCGGGTCATGTAGTAGAGGCAGAGACTCTCGGTGTGTTTAAGCACAGGCTTGGCGCAGTGCTGGACGCTCTCCAGAATGAAGGTTAATGGGGAGCCAAGGTGGGCTGAATGGCCCGTTCTCCTTACGTTCTTATGTATCACTTTCTATGAGTAGTCCTTCATAGGTGCCATGCAACTCCTTCATAAGCGGTAAATAGCATCTTCATAAGCACTGCGTACAGTGGCAGTAAATAGGCACGCGGTGAGTGTCACATGCTACATCGGTGGTGACATAACACACAGCATGCTTATTTGTGGTTACTGACATAAGCATTTATGACTGCTCTTGCGCTGCTGTGTACTGCTTGTGAAAGGCCATTCGTACAAAGCAGACATACTTAAATCTGGCCCTCAAGGCCATCAGTACTACTGGTTTCCTTTTCTACATGATAGTGAATTTATCGATAAATGCCACCGATTTAACTCACCTGGCGTCCCAGGTTTAAATCAGCCCTGAATGGAAACCAGCAGAGCTACTGACCTCGAGGGCCAGATTTAAGTATGTCTGCGTTGTACGAATGGCCCTTTGCTTGTAAGCAGTACACAACACCTTCATAAGCAGTATGCGAGCAGTCATAAATGCTTATGCCACTAACCACAAATAGGCCTGTTGTGTGTTATGTCACCCCTGATGACACTCACCATGTGCTTATTTACTGCCCATTTATACTGTAAGTCTTACCTCATGTGCGCTTGTGCCATAGTCTTCCAGAATCTGACCGGCTGGCGATCGGGGGGATTCAGACTTGGGTGGGGGGGGGGCATGCAAAAAACCTGCGCCGCACAAGACAGGCGACCGCTGCGTTGATGAATTACGGAGGCGCGCGAGCAGATAATGAATCACTGCCGGCGGAAGCCTCGCGCCGCTATTTCCACCGACTCCCATTGCCGACGGGTTCCGCGCCGCTGCGCCCGCGCTCGCCGGGAGGAAATTGAAGTGTCCCGTTACGTCTCCGGATGTTGGCGAGACGACGAGATGACAGATATGCAGGGGCCACTTTAATTGAAGCCCGGGCTCACTCTGCGGGCTTGCTGGGCCTGTCCAGCCCACTTTAGTTTGGTCATTTAGAGCGGACGTGACACCATGACTACAAACCCCTCCCCCTCTCTGCGTCAACCCCCCAAGAGGCATCCCGTCTCGGTTAAGCTTTCTGAGTACAGGGCGAGAAATGCAGGTACGCAATCCACATGCATGCATGCATATACACATACACACACACCTAATACACAGAAACAAACACACAAACAATGACACACACAGACACATACAAGCGGTGATACACGCATACACACAAAGACTCAGACACACACTCAGTCTCTCTCTCTCCCTTCAAGACATGATGGCCATAACAGAAACATACACACACAGTTGCGTGTTTGCAACACACACCAAACACGTCTGCAACACACATACGCCACTTGCTCACATAAAGACACTCTGAGAACAAAACACAAATACTCACCGGTATAGTTGTAACGCACGCTCAACACACATCCCTAACACAAACACACAACATAAATCTGCAGAGCTCTCCAACTGCCTGGCCTTTCAGACCTCCAAAAGGTAGTGCAGTATGATGCTATTATGCTATTATGGCAAGGCTGTTAGCCCCTGCTAATGCTATCAGCCCTTCTGCCCACAAGACAGTGTTCACTTATTCTTTCTGAAAATGGCAATGCTAGTAGTCCATTTGCAAGCCAATTATCAATCACAATGTATAACTGGACATCTTTAAACACCTATTAACAACTGTATAACTGAATGCACATAGAAACTTCTCATAACAACACCTTTACAGACCTGTTTGCAACTAGCTGTGCACAGCTATATATGTATAACTGAGTATGTTTACAGACATGTTTCAAACTGTGTAACAATATTCACACGGGCTTGATTTACTAAGACCTTTAGCATGTGCAAAACTTTTTAGCACACACAAAACTAATAACATGACCAATTATTGGATGGTATTCGTTTTGCAACAATCATTGGTTGTGTTATTAGTTATGTGTGTGCTAAAAGGTTTTGCACATGCTAAAGGTCTTAGCAAATAAGGCCCTAAATGTACAGTACATACATGTATGATAAGTATATGATTTTTTTTATGCATATGTATATTATAGTGTGTGTTTTTTTATGTGCATATGGGTGATTCTACAGTAATGGTGTAAGTTGAGGGTTGTCAATTTTAATTTGTACTTTAAGCATGTACAGTGCCCTCCACTATTATTGGCACCCCTGGTCAAGATGAGTAAAAAGGGTTATAAAACATTCACCATTTGGTGAATTAGCTTAATCTCACACTGAAAAAATGCACCTTTAATTGAAATCCAACCTTTAATTGAAGTTAATTTATTATGAGAAAAAATCCCTCATCAAAAAATAATTATATTTAACAAAACCATGTGTGCCACATTTATTGGCACCCCTGCATTTATATATAGAATAAAGTAATAATTTTATATATTTGGTCGCATATCCTTTACATGCCATGACTTCCTGATGTCTGTGACCCAACAACATCAAAAAACTCTTGATATATTATTTTCAGGTACTCTTACAAGCGATACTATAACATCTCTGCATTTGAATGGATCTCTATGGGAATTGGGGAGTGGGACTAGATCAGGGGTAGGCAACCCTGGTCCTGGAGAGCCGCAGGGTCTGCTGGTTTTTGTTGTTACTCGCCATTTAATTGATCAATTAAAGCAGTTGATTACACAGTTAACTCACCTCACCTGGTTTCTTTGGTCTAAGTAGTTGCTGTATTTAAGGTGAAAACAAAAACCAGCATACCCTGCGGCTCTCCAGGACCAGGGTTGCCTACCCCTGGACTAGATTCAGCTGTAAATTACACTGCAACAGTATGGAACACATGGTTGGCTAAATGGGTCTAAGTCCTCAAGGGTCTGACGTATCAAACAAGCCTTCAACCATTACTCTGGTGCCAGATATACAGTAGATATGGATGAATAACTTGAAGGGTTTCTTCTCCCGACTTATTTTTCGATACTTCAAAAGGAAAATTTGTCAGGAGACACAACTCTTAAAGTGTGTTTGTAAGTTGTAGTGGTTTAGAATGACTTTTTAATAAAATTCCAAAACTTAACAAGATAAATCAATAAATCAATTACCATACAATTTTCCTTTGTAAAATGCCCAAAGTTGATCATTTAATTTTCATACATCCTAACTGATTGAAGAACATATACACGTACATATAATTATATTTTTTATTCATGATATGCCTTCTAATTCTAATTTCAACAGTATATCAGATGTTACGGTAGTAACCTGAGCATTACAGTAATGTGAGCTGCGGTTGAATTGTAATACCTTTTTTAATGGTTAAGCTAAGCCCTAATTGATAACATGCCTGATGGTGTTAATATAATCAACTGCAAAATTTTGCAACTAATTCAAGACAAACAGCTGATAAGATTTCCACTCTCCATTTATTTTGTAGAAATAACATTTCAATTAACTTCAGAATTTAATTGTTTCACAAACTGAATTCTTTATCTTATAGCTAACTTGCTTTGCAGGGAGGAATACATTAGAACAATAATAAAAAAAGATAGAAGATGGCAGTATGCCAAAACAATTGAAACCGTACTGCATTATCTTTAAAAAAAATTAACTTTGAAAGTCACCTTAAAAAAAAAAGCAGTGTATTAAGGCTCCCTTTAAAATCTATTTTAAAAGATCATTGTAAACTTCCTGATTAATGTGAAATAGTTGTATTTCCCCTCCAACGTAATCACCATTAGGTCACTCATCCAATCACAGCCCGAGCTTCTCAGGCACTGCACAAAACCCTTAGGGCTGATGGACATATCTCAGTGTCAGTGTTGCTGGTGGGGCAGTTACCCTTAGGGCTGATGGACATATTTCAGTGTCGGTGTTGTTGGTGGGGCAGTTACCCTTAGGGCTGATGGACATATTTCAGTGTCGGTGTTGTTGGTGGGGTAGTTACCCTTAGGGCTGATGGACATATCTCAGTGTCAGTGTTGTTGGTGGGGCAGTTACCCTTAGGGCTGATGGACATATCTCAGTGTCAGTGTTGTTGGTGGGGCAGTTACCCTTAGGGCTGATGGACATATTTCAGTGTCGGTGTTGTTGGTGGGGCAGTTACCCTTAGGGCTGATGGACATATCTCAGCGTCAGTGTTGTTGGTGGGGCAGTTACCCTTAGGGCTGATGGACATATTTCAGTGTCGGTGTTGTTGGTGGGGCAGTTACCCTTAGGGCTGATGGACATATTTCAGTGTCGGTGTTGTTGGTGGGGCAGTTACCCTTAGGGCTGATGGACATATTTCAGTGTCGGTGTTGTTGGTGGGGCAGTTACCCTTAGGGCTGATGGACATATTTCAGTGTCGGTGTTGTTAGTGGGGTAGTTACCCTTAGGGCTGATGGACATATCTCAGTGTCGGTGTTGTTGGTGGGGCAGTTACCCTTAGGGCTGATGGACATATTTCAGTGTCGGTGTTGTTGGTGGGGTAGTTACCCTTAGGGCTGATGAACAATATCTCAGTGTCAGTGTTGCTGGTGGGGCAGTTACCCTTAGGGCTGATGGACATATCTCAGTGTCAGTGTTGTTGGTGGGGCAGTTACCCTTAGGGCTGATGGTCAGTGTTGTTGGTGGGGCAGTTACCCTTAGGGCTGATGGACATATCTCAGTGTCGGTGTTGTTGGTGGGGCAGTTACCCTTAGGGCTGATGGACATATCTCAGTGTCGGTGTTGTTGGTGGGGTAGTTACCCTTAGGGCTGATGGACATATCTCAGTGTGTTTGATACATATACACACACAGCACACACGCACGCATGCACACACTGGAAGTATTGGAGACGCACTCCAGCAATCAAACAACCACTGCCTTGGGCAAAAAGATAGTCGTCGCTCTCAAGAGCTGAAACAGAGTGGCGTTACATACATCATATACAAATGATTCCTACATTGCACTTCACACTTTCTAAAACCTACCGAGGTTAGGACACGTCAGTATCCCTCTTATTCCTTTTTTTTGTTTATATATTTTTGTCCAGTGGGAAAGCAATTATACGAGCAAACATTCTGAAGGCAGGTGAGGCGCTGATTCTATCTCTTCAGGACACTGATCGGCACAAAAACAAGCCCTCACCTCGGGCCATGAACACCATTCCAAACCACAGGCCGTACGAGCGTCAGGTAGCCTGCTTTCCCAATTTGTTTGTCACCAGGGTAACCACCGAAAAACAAACATCCCCAAGACTGACGGAGACTTATATTAAAAGCGCCATCTTCTCCCTCTTCGCGATAAACTAATCCGATCAGAATCCCAGCTGAGTAAATAAGCATGGCAAATGCAGTCCTTCAAATCAGTTGGAGGGGGGTATTTGTGTTTCCTTTGTGCTCCCCCTCATTAACACAAGGCCAGTGTTTGAGAGGATGAAATTAATCATTGAAGCAGGGTGAAATGTATAGGTTCTCTACCCTGTCTGCAAAACACAACGAACAAACGCACGCCCTGGCTAGCTTCTCTAAAATAAATATCACAGATTTATGGATATCTGGTCCCAAATTATCCTTCACCTCTAATTTCTTTGAACGTCCTGGAGCTTTCTGCACTGTTTTCAGATAATTTATGTTGGGAGTTGAAGGGCATTGATTTGTGGAATTCTCAACATTTAACTGCATTGTTTCTAAAATGCTATAAATTTTGATATATTTATTTAAGACATTTGTTTACCTGGGTGGCAAAAAGCAAATGAAAAACATATTGGAGACACGTAATGCGCCCATTTGTCAAGTTGACACAGTCCCCCGCATTGATTCGATTTGGTTATCCCACAGATATTTGTCCTGGGGACTTTTGAGAAAGTGGCGCTTGTTCATTTTCCGCGATGTAAGTGATACGGATGGCGGCGCTTACACCCCGACGCCACAGGGGCCGGCCGTGTTGCTGCAGCGCATTCCGCCACGCAGCTGAACGAATGACGGAACAGAGACACGAAGCCGTTTGGAGGCGGCTGCCTTTTTATTTTCTCTGCCTGTAAACTAAAAAAATATATAATAAATTGTGATTTTTATTTATTTATTTATTTATTTATTTTTTGCTCAGCAATGATTCTGAATTATCTATAAAACAAAAAAAGAAATAAACACTTGTTCTGGTGTCTTGGAATGAGCAAAAATGATGAAGTGTTTTTTATCTGTAGCTACGGAATTGCCGTGTCCACAACAAAGTGAAACAAACTGGAAAAAGAGACACAAATATCTTTTCAGATGACACATCGCTTTGTATTTTTAAGAACATAACCCTGCTCTATCTTTGTTCTGCAGATCTTGCCACATGATGGCACTGATATGATTGTACGTTTAAATATTTCGAGAGCTAGTTAGTTTACTTAGCCCAAGTGGTGGATTTCTAGTTAAAAGCACATTCTGTATGTGGCTTTGGCTAAAAGGCTTTGTTATCTGGCCAATCTTGTCAACTGTTAAAGAATTTAAATAAACTGCATTTTTATTCGACACTAAAAAATTGTTGTGTACAAGTGAACTTTCCTTTATCAGAGATCATTTCACCGCACAGGCACAGCCATAGATCTATGGTACAAAAGAATGGGAAACTGACAGGGAGAAAAGACAGACAGACAGACAGACAGATACAGACGCACATATGCTAAGCACGCACGCAAACACACACATCCTTTCTTCAGCATTCAAGAACATCACCCCAGGACATTTTTACATCTGAGGATATCGTTGAAGACACAGGATATCTGTCCCCGGTCTCTCCCATTGGCCAGAACTCCCTTTGCAAGCAAACCACTGTCGTTTCAAAAACCCATTACTTGTGCCACAAACTAGCTTGCTCGGACTCAGTTTTGTCTTGTTCGCTGCAGTACAACACCAAGCTTTTCTCATCTGTCCGCCCTTGTGGCATCCAACAGAACATTTACTAACGTATTCATTTTGACTAACCATCATCCATTTTCAGTATTTTTTATGAAGTGCAGAGTAAATTATTTATGAAGCATTAATAGCTGAATCACATTCTGAACAGCGAATGCACTAGAAAAATGAATTGTATTGCTTATTAACCCCTTCTTTAGCACCACCTTTTTTTGAACACAAGCCCAAACTAAATGGTTAAAGCACAACTGAACTTTGGTAGAATACGCACAAGGACATTGTTTGTCTTGACATAATCCGATTCGTTCTAGTTCGTATACATGCTAGAAGCGTCTTTTTGAGACTGTTTTAGCTGCCCTATCGAAATGAATGGAGAGCGACAAATACCCTATTCTGGATTTTCACCCCAGGGGAGCACAAAGCAACTAATGAACATATTTCGCCACCATTTGGACTCGTATCATGGCCAGGTAACTACACAACCCAAAGTTCAGTTGTACTTTCATGTTCTTGAACCCATTTGACGACAGGCATAATCCTGGTCTCTTCTGTAAGGTAACCCTTCGGAGTTTGTTTTTCACCTAAAAGTTTTTTTCTCACCTAAAAATGATTTTTCTTTTGGTATAAGGATTTTATTGTGATTTGTGGAGTCTGTTGATTTCCATTACACATAGAACATACATAGTTGTCATGTTGATTAAGCCTGTTTTTGTGTCATGTTACAAAATAAGAAACCGTTTAAAAAAATTGATTATAGAGGCAGAATTATGAGTTTTAACACTTTCAAACGATATGCTGTGTGACCAGATTGATTGACAATTTCACTGTAAAAAGCCTGCAATGAAGACAAATAAACTAAACAACTTCCACCCTTGCTAGTTAAAGCATTAATGGACAAAAAATAATGTAAAAATGTAGGTTCATTTACAAAACATGTTTGGTTTCAAAACATAATTTTTCAGAATACTCATTTCTGCCTAATGTGTTTGTGACATACATGAGTTTAGATGTAGCTGAAGCATGCATTCCTTAAAACCTGGTATGGTTATAAATTAAATTGATATTTAAGTGCATTATACATAATTACAAAACCACTGTTGGTGGTTATTCCACATTAATAAATGTCAGTGCACGTATTATTCGAAAGGAAATGGTGGCTTCCTTTTTTTCTAATAAAGGAAGCATAATTCAGTTATGAATGCTTTATTAAGCTTTAATAACAGCACCATATTCTACATATTTGCCATATGTTCTTCAGATGGGCTTTCTTGGCTACATAAGCAAACCAGATCTGGCACTTGTGCCATCCTCCTTCATCTAAGAAGTTCTCCTTGGAAACAGGAGGCACTGCTTGCATTGCTACACTACACAGTAAAATTATCAGTGTTAATTTCACTGATGCATTTTCAGAAAAAATGGTTCTTTGGCTTGTAGGGGAACCCTTTTTAGTTCTTTTACGGAACCCTCAATGGTAGGTGTGAAAAGTCCCAGATTGAACCACTTTGCCCAACAAAGAGCCCTTGAACTAGAGAGGGTTCCTCTGTAAACAGAGAGGAAGCTTTTGAAACCCTTTCTTCTGAGAGTGTAGGCTACAGTACTTTCGATCGATATCGTTTAAGCTCATTTAACACAACAGGTTTTACCATTGACCTGTGTACAGCAATACGACAGTCATATTGGCCATGTATCTAAACCCCGTCCCCAACAGCAACGTTTAAAGTGACTGAGCGAATCGGAACGCTTTCAGCTCCAATGACAGCAGCACTGAAACTTGGAGCACAAAGGACACAGAGCCAACTGCCTGGTTCACGTTCACAATCTTCGCTGTGGCGCAGCGTGCCACGGAAACGGGGAGCGCAGCCTGGCACGAAAATTCCAAAACCTTATCGCAAACCCGCAAATCGTAATTAAATTAAATGAATCAAAGACAAAACAATTTATAAAATTCCTCAAAGATTCTTTTGGAAGCATGCATCGTGGGTTGGCAAATAAAACGTGAAAAGCTAAAAGCGTCTCTCTGCTGCAAGGAAACGGAGCCTCTTCTCAATCCCGGAGGCCAAACAGGATGGGTGATTGAAGCGCTGTCTAGGGAACCGGAGCGACCCTCTCGAACGTGACGGGAGAGAGAACAGCTGCTGGCGAAGGGCCGCGTTCGCGCATCCAAACGCGGTGCCGCCTGGCCCTCCCTCCTTGTTCCCGCGAAACCCAATATCCGCGCGGGTCTCCGAGGGCTTTGCTGGGATTAAATAATACAGTCTACCGAAGTGTGCGATGTTTAATTAATCTCTGCTCATTTCCATAATTCATGGCTACCAGTGTGGCTTTTTTTCCTTCTGTTGCCCCCACGCACTATCTGTGGAAAACAAACACCCAGCACCTGCTTCAGTATTACTGCTTAGTAGAATGCTTGAAGGTCTCTCTCTCTCACACACACACACACACACACACACACACACACACACACACACACACAGATACACCCACACACAGATACACACACAGATACACCCACACACAAACACACACAGACACTCACAGAGACACATGCAGACACACATACGTACACACACACACACACACACACACACACACACACAGATACACACACACACACACACACACACACACACACACACACAGACACTCACAGAGACACATGCAGACACACACACGTACACACAGACACACATAAACACAGACACGCACACACACACACACACACACACACACACACACACACACAGACACTCACAGAGACACATGCAGACACACACACGTACACACAGACACACATAAACACAGACACGCACACACACACACACACACACACACACACACACACACACAGACACTCACAGAGACACATGCAGACACACACACGTACACACAGACACACATAAACACAGACACGCACACACACACACACACACACACACACACACACACACACACAGACACTCACAGAGACACATGCAGACACACACACGAACACACAGACACACAAAAACACACACACACACACACACACACACACACACACACACACACACACACAGACACTCACAGAGACACATGCAGACACACACACGTACACACAGACACACATAAACACAGACACGCAGGCACGTATGCACACAGACAAAGACGCAGACACACGCAGGGACATACATTACGCACATCACAAAAACCTGCGAACAATTTATTTATCTTTTGAGTCCCATTGAGATAGAAATCTCCTTTTCAAGGTTGCAGCATAAATAAAAGAAATAAAAAATAGAATAAGCCTTGGATTCAATTGACATCGATCCTCAACTCCTTCGACTTAAAATGACCTTGAGTTTATGTGAGTCTTCAAAAGACAATTTTAAATGGGAATGCTGGCGATACCTTGAACACACCAAACTACACAATGTCTAAGAATTGTCTAAGACAAAACATAACGCAAATCAAATTTTGAGCCAAAGTTAAGTCCTGTCCATTGAATACAGGGCTAAGATGTAAGCTCTAGATACCATCAAACCTGTTGATTACATAGTTAACTCATTTCACTTGATGTCTTGCCTCTGAATTGAATGGAATGGAATTGAAAGAAGAAGAAGAAGAATAAGAAGACAATCAGTGACTTAAATGAATCACTAGTGCTGAAACACACCAAAAACCATAAGACACTACAGTTTGACACCCCTGATTAGAAAGAAATCTCATTTATAGAGGTCCTGACAAAAACTGGCAGATTATTCCATAAAAAAATAAATGATAAAAATGAGAAAAAAAAAAGAGACAGAAAATCCATCAGGTTTTGCGGCCCCTTCTGGGAACAGCGGGTTCGACACGGCGGTGCTCCGGAGCACGTCTCTGCACCCCGTCACGCTCCAGTCGCCGGCGGCCCGCGGGTTTACAGTGACCTCGTCAGGAGCGCCTCCGCTACCCCCCTCCCGCTAACCTACCTCAGACACGGCGGAAATGAACCCCCCCCCCCCCCTGGGTTGGGGGGGGGGGAGGGGGGGTTGCGCTGAGCACCTCATTTATATGGTAATGGTCGGCGATTACTGGCAGCAGGCAGCTCGCAGGTTTGAGTGTCCGGGAGGGAGGGAATGATGGGAGTTTAAGGTGGTGCAGGATGCTCCGGGTGGCAATGAGGCGGCTATATCCTACTAATTACACTTAAGGTTATGAGTTCAATGCTCTCCAAAGCGCAAGGCTATTACGTCTCATTACCGCGCAATAATACAGAACTCCTGGCTGACACTTTTAAAGATCCAGTGCAATCAAAATCTGCAGTATAAAGATTTATTAAACAAAAAACCAATCCAATAAAATGCAGTGAACCTATATACTATGCAGTGAACCTATTTTATTCTGTGGAGATTTTAAACAGAATTAAAACAAAAGTTCTTACTCTGCTCTCTACAGGTGGAGACGTCGGCCACCGCTTCTTATTGCACAGTAGCATAGTAGCACAGTAGGCTGCAAGTCGAGCTCAGGTTTAGGGAAGAGAAACAGACCAGAGAAACAGACTACCCATGCTGCGCCCGATTGAGCAGCCGTCGCCCGCCGCCTGACGGAAACCCTCCCGTCCCTCACGCGATTGGCGTGGCGTGGCGTTGCCCCAGCAGAGTTGCTGGCAACAGACTGCGGGGCCCGTCCGTGCACTAGAACAATGCCTTAACATGGTGAGCCACTCAGCACCCCCACGAAGATTAACATTTTAACCAATCAGAGGTGCCGCCATTCACTGTCCAAATCACAGCCTAATATATAATAATATGCTAAAATTCTGCTAAATTTTCCTCCATACTATTATCAGTGAAAACCTGGAAATAAGTATATCGTCCTGCTGTATTTAGTAAACTACATTTAGAAAACATTTTGCCAACTGTTTTTGCCAACATTTCGCTAACTTTCTCATCCAGTGCAATCATCTAGTATTCTCAATAGTATTTTTAATTTTTTGAAAAATTAAAAAAATAAAATAAAAAGAACCATAAAACACTTTCATCTGGCACCAGCCTCATTCTACACGGTGCTTCCTCATGAATATTTATGTCAGTAAGTTTGACATTTCTGCATTGGCAGCCTCTTCTAGACAAATGAACCCAAGATAACCATAGACATTCACATGCAGACACACCTGGGCCTACAGCACTACCGTGGCCAAAGAGCGGATGGAGCCAAACACCACAGCCAACATATGACTACCCTGCCATGATAACCACTAAAAATCGGGTTTACCATAGAATACAAGAATATTTTGGAGTGAGTGGTTCTTAAAATGCATTCTATGGCATAGTATAATTGCTAAATAAATGTATGAGCATATTATACATAATTAAAAATACACTGGTGGTGGTTATTCAACACTAATAAATGTCATGTATCTGTTCTTAGAAAGAAAGAAAATTGAAAATTAAGAATGAAGTTGTAACATCTGCCATTTCCCTCCAGTCCACCTCCCTTTCGTTTCCTCTGTTTTCCCAGTCTTTGTGTTTCATGTTGTGTTTTTCAGTTTAGCCTGTTCGTCTCGTTTCTGTGTTCGTTGTAGGCTGGGCGTGGTTCCTGGTTTTTCCCTTGATTAGTTAGCCTATCACTCTCCCTCTCGCACACATTCCTCACTCCTTTTAGTTTTCAATAAGCCCTTTCACCTGTTCCCGTCTCTATTTAAGTTTCCCTCTTTCACAGTTTCGTTGCCAGTTCGTTTTCTCTGCTCCGTTTGAGATCTCCCGGCCATTCTGTTTGTTACTCTGTTTGCCCTTAACCTGTTTGTTTTGTTACCTCGTTCCAGCACGCCCAGCCTGCCTCCTGTTCTGCCCGTACCAGCCCCGTCTCCTCTCCTGCCCCACTTTAGTTCGCCAACCCCGTTTCCAGCCTGTCACCCTTAGTTTTCCCGGCTTGCTTGCTTGCCTACTACTTTGCCTTGCCTAAATAAATATACTCCCTGGTGGAGTTTTCATCCAGTCTGTCTCAGAGTATTGCATTTGGGTCCAGTCCAGTACTCAGTCATAGTTAACTTACCTAAGTTACCTTACCAGATTTAATCATTTGTTCACGTGGTCCCATTGTCTTATAACTGAAAAACAGATTGGCTTGCTAGCTAGCTTGCATCTTAGCTAATGCTCAAGTTCGTGTCTAAATGCTGTTTGAATGTTCTTGTAAATATGCATATACACTGCTCAAAAAAATTTACGGAACACTTAATCATCACAGTATAACACCAAGTCAATTAAACCAAACCGGTCATGCTGGATGATGTTGCAGGCAGCATAACATTTGCCACGGCGTCTCCAGGCTCTTTCATGTCTGTCACATGTGCTCTCATCTGTGAACCTGCTCTCATCTGTGAAGAGAACGGGGCACCAATGGCGAACCTGCAAATTCTGGTGTTCACTGGCAAATGCCAATCGAGCTGCACGGTGCTGGACTGTGAGCACAGGTCCCACTACAGGACCCTCATGGAGTCTGTTTCTGACAGTTTGGTTAGAAACATGCACATGAGTAGCCCGCTGGAGGTCATTTTGTAGGGCTCTGGCAGTGCTCCTCCTGTTCCTCCTCGCACAAAGGAGCAGATACCGGTCCTGCCGCTGGGTTGTTGCCCTTTTACGTCCCTGTCCAGCTCTCCCCGTGTAATGGCCCGTCTCCCGGTATCTCCTCCACGCTCTTGAGACTGTGCTGGGAGACACCGCAAATCTTCTTGCGACGGCATGTATGGATGTGCCCTCCTGGAGGAGCTGGACTACCTGTGCAACCTGAATGGGCTGCAGGTACCGCCTCATGCTACCAGTAGTGACAAGGGCAGTAGCAAAATACAAAACTAGAGAAAAATCAGTCAGGAAGGATAAGGAGAGAGAAATGGTCTGTGGCCTCCACCTGCAAAACCATTTACTTTTGGGGGGTTATCTTGCTGTTGCCTCTCCTGTCCATCTGCTGTCACTTTTATTTGCACCAAAGCAGGTGAAATTGATACACAATCGTTTACGCTTCCTAACTGGACAGATCGATATCCCAGAAGTTTAATTGACTTGGTGTTATACTGTGTTGATTAAGTGTTCCCTTAATTTCTTTGAGCAGTGTATATACAGTAGGGTTCAAAAGTCTGAGACCACAAGTGAAAATGCCTCGACTTTGAATTATTTTCTAATTTCATGCAATTTCTTTAATTAGAAATGGTATTATCAGCATAACAATTTGAATGAAAAGTTAAATATTTGAAAACTTCACATGAACGAAACAAAAAAGTATTTGGTATGTCCCCCTTTTGCTTTGATGACAGCTTCTACTCGAGCTGGCATGGACTTCACAGGTTTGTGCAGAACCTGATGATCCATGTTATCCTAAAATGATTTGACAATGTTCCAAAGAGTATCTTGAGATGTTACTGAATGCTTGGCTTTCTCTGTCTTCAAGTGCCCCCAAAAATGTTCAATGGGGTTGAGGGCAAGTGACTGTGGAGGAAAGTCCATGACAGTCAGCACAGCTTGCTCTTCTTTGGTCTTCAAGTAGTTTTTTTTTCAAGAAGTTTTGAGGTGTGTTTAGGGTCAGTATCCTGTTGCAGTATGAATCCTTCTCCACAAAGCTCCAAACCAGAGGGTATAGCATGTCTCTGAAGAATGGAGTGGTACTTTTCTTTTGTCAGGGTGTAGTCGATTCAGTGCAGGTGTCCAACTCCAGAGTAGGCAAAACAGCCCCAGACTTGAATATTCCCACCACCATGTTTCACTGTTGTTTTGATGCACTGTGGTATCAATCGCTCACCAGTTCCTCTTCTTACATAAACCCCTCTGTTACTGCCATAAATCTCAAACTTGGATTCATGGATTCATCAGAAAAAATGACTTTTTTCCAGTGATCCACTATGAAATGCTGGTATGTCTTAGCCCATGCTAATCGTTTGGCCTTGTTTCCCCTCCTGTTAGTTTGTAGACTGCTACTTGTCCTTTGAGACCACTTGCTAGCCTCCTTTTGACAGTACTTTTACTGATTGGAGTCTCTCGTTCTTTATTCAGCACATTCTGTATCTGTGATACAGTTGATGTTCTCTCTCTCTCAGTGAACAAAGCTTTATGTATTGGTCTTCTGATAGTGCAAGCCAATTAACTAACAAGCCACTGTTGAGTAGATCAAATTCACTTGAGTGTCGTCTGAACACATGCTTCAATGGAAGGGATATGACTCAAAGAAATTTGATTAGTGACCTGGAAATAGTGCAGAATCAAAAAAACTCGTTCATGTCACATCATAACTTTTCTTTGTTTTAGATTTCTTTCCAAAATCCACAAACTTATTGTTTATTTCCAAGTTTACATGAAAAAATGTCAGATTTCCAATGTGGTCTCAGACTTTTGGACTCCACTGTATATACTATATATGCAGATTGTGATCTTAATGCATGCCCAATGAACTCACTGACAGACTAAAGTCTGAATGAAAATTTAAAACGTCTCTCCTTTGTGCATCTTGTCATGTTCCCCACCATCTTTTTTCACGGCCTTGTGTTCAGAGAGTAATGGGGGGGCAGAGAGGAGGAGTGGGATGATGTTGGGTGAAGAATCTCTTGATAAGAAAAATTTTGAATCAAATAAACAGAGAAAAACGGTCTCAATTAAATTTTCCAAAAGTATATAATCAAGATGGTTTATATGTAACCTAGTCTGATAGGCTCATACTTCACTGTACATCTGGTCAGAGCCATGAACCCGCCCACTTTGAGACACAACCAATACTTCTTAACCAATCACATCAAGTCAGTGAAGGTGGGTCTAAGGTGAATGGGTCAATTCAAACTGGTGATTGAAATATAAGACATAGATGAGAGGATCTGTGTGTGTAAAATGCAAGGCTGACCAGATGGTGGACTCCTACGCTCTTTCCGTCCTCTTATTTAAGCAACAGGACGCTCTAATTAGTAAAGGGAGCTCCAGATGCTTCAGAATGTCCTTTGAAACTGTATTGTGCTTTGTCATACATTTTCAGAAAATAAAATTGTAATGTTTAAGCATCAAGGTAAGGGAGACCGAACCTTCAATGTCAAGATACAGAATTGACCATCTGGTTAGTCGACAATAATATCTGTGATTATACTTCTTACTGTCTTCTGCGAGTCAGAGGATGTGTCCCAATACTCGAAAAATGCACCCTTCCTTCCTCCTCTACCACATCCTCTCCTCCTTGCGCCGGAAACGGATCTTTGTATTTTAATCTAATGTTGCCGATTACATTTTAATTACGTATTAATGGTTACATATTAATTAATGTCTCAATGCAAACCACAATGTCAGGTACATTGTATACTGTACATGTAAATACTTCAGGCAGTTTAGCATACTTCCGGGTAGGAGACGAGTGGTAGTGGGGAAGTGGAGGAAAGGAGGTGGGGAGTGAAGAATATTGGGATGCAGCCAGAGTCTCCATAGTTCTGAAAGGTATGTAGTTCCTAAACCTTTAAAAACTCTTGTTTAAGGTCTTCCTCTTGCATCTAACAGTCGAATGACTCCACAGGATAGATACTGTACACCATCATTTCCTGCTTCAACATTTTTTTAAGGGAATCTAGAAAAAACTGGCATTTAAAAAAAAGTCACTTTGTAAAGTGTTCATTTAAAATGTGCCCTGTAAAATCTTTCAATTATAGTTGTCTAAAAACACATCTGAAATGAGCAGATTACCCAGCATGCCCTTTGGAAAAATATACTGATGAACCCCAGTTATCTTTCCACGATCAACCATGGATACTGCACATCTTAGGCATATTCATGAGTGATCTTCATATCAAAAATATTATTCTTGCAAATTCTCTGGCATAGTAAAATAATTAATGACAGATTTAATTTGTAATTACCTTAAGCATTCTCTTTTTCAAAGAAAGAGGGGAATAATCATATCATCATTATCAACAATGATGTCTAGTTTTCATTAAAAAGTTTCACAGGGAACTTTGCGCTGAAGCAACTGAACAAAGGTGGTGTCTTAAAAAAGATAAAAAATAAAAAATGGGGAGGAATTTGGCTCACAGCAGGATTGGAACGCATAGGCGTCAACGAGTTTGCAGATGAGTCATCAACCCGGCCACCCGGGGGTATTTCACAAAGCACAATTAATGAGTTGGTGGGATAACTGCACTGAGTAAAACCCGGAAGAGCTCGTTTCACTTTAGTCCGTATTCCAGATTTAGGAGGGTACCGGGTTTTACTTGCAGTTATCCAGCTACTCATTAATCCTTCTTTGTGAAATACCCTCCTGGTTTACAGGTTTTGTTGTGCATTTCTCAGCCGTCATGGATGGAGTGTTTGCTAGATAAAGGTTTCTTCCAGTTGAGATGTAGGTTTGGTATTATTTGACAATTTGAGATTATCAAAAGATTCAAAGCATCACCTTGTTTTTGTTGTTTTTGCTAAAAGTGTGATGGAGGCTAGCATTCATGTGTCTCCAAGAAGGCGGGAGGTGGAGGGGGGGGGGTTTCTATTGTCCGACAAGGACCGCTATTATTCTTCTAGGACAGCAGTTATACTGCCAGTCAGCTGGTATCTTGAAAATATTGCATTTCAAATACTTGGCAAAACAAATGCGCACCAACAGTCTGTTCAATAATAGGAAAACCTGGGGTTTCAGGCGCTTCCTACTGCCCGCGCTCAGCATTATAACTCGCGCAAATTGAGATAAATGACAGAAAACTGCATTTACTGATATCGTTTCATTCTGAAATTTCATTGCATGCTTGCGATATGGTGCAGAGAAGACAACAACTTGCAATTGTATTAAGGCAAGCAAGACATCGCTATGAAGCCTGTGCTTGTAATCAAGACAGTTGCTTTATCCCAATGCATGCTGGGTGGTGTGTATTTTTTCTTTTGTATGGAAGCGATCACAGTTCATTCCAGTGCCTGTGGCCTGAAAGGGCTTGATGCGTATATCTGATGGGCGGGGGTAGACGCCAGGCTGTGGCAGGAGGCACACAGATGGGGGAATCTATTGAAATCAAATCTGTGGACTCCCTGTCAGCCAGCCAGAAAAGTTCTGGCCTGAACTGCGGAGAGAGAAGAGAGAGGCTTGCAAATTAAGTTGTCCGGTTTCCCCCCCGTCGAGAAACTCTTATACATATTCAAAATAATGCACTCGGCATGCCTGCGGTACAGAGGAGCCGAAAACAATACCATCAGCAGGAGGGTGGCCCGGTTGCCATGGTTACTGAAAGGTCCCCGCTTTACAGAACTGGGCGTGATCAATAAAACACACTTACGTATCTGCTCTTGGCCATCCAATATACATTTCCCACCTCCTGCCTCATGCCTCCCCGCTTCTTGTTTTATTAATACTCCGCGAATGTAATTTCACTTTAGAAATGCAAGCAAATCATTGCAAAAAAATTATTTAATTAAAAAAATCTAAGCGATGAGCTGTCAGTTAGCGAGAAATGCGCCCTCGCCCGCCCCCTCCTCCTCCTCCTCCCCCCCTTCCCTCATCTCCTCCGTTTGCCCGCGTTGTCATCCTACGGACAATCTCTCAATTATTAAAACTTATTTAACCAGATGGAAACCTGAGCGAAATGGAACTGCAGCCATTACACCCATTATTAAACAGCAACGCAGTGTTGCCTGCTGACAGAGGCGGGGTTCTGAGGTGGACAGGACGATTCAAAAATATTGAGAGGGAATTTAGACAGGCGGCTGTTAGAGGAGAGAGTGCTGCCGAGCAACGGGACCTTTCCAGCGCAATCGCAAACTTCACAAGATTAGCGCCAGCGACGACACATGCCGATACATATCAGGCTATTATTGCCCAATTTAATCATCAAAATAATTATTGAAATATATATATTGATTTGGCTCTGTATATATTTTCGAATTGTAATCAAACAAATCACGTGTGGTTAAAGTGCAGATTCTCAGCTTTTATGAAAGATACATTTTTGTTTCACCATGTAGAAATTACAGCACTTTTTTGTACATAGAAATCCCATATTAACAGAAAATATGCAGTGACAGATGTTTTTAAACTTGCGAAAATGTTAACATAAAAATGTTGATAAATTACTTACATTTGTAGGAGGAGGCTGGGATTTTGGCGCCGTTATCCGCCGTTCCGATGGAAATTCTTGTTGATAGTTTTCCCGAAAGTAATGATGGAATCGTTTTCAGTTGAAGCAAGCATCCACGCATGTTTGACATCTTGAACAAACAGAATATGCATCCGAGTAATTTATCCGTGCTCCGCACTACCGTACTTGGACTCACACTCCAATATGGATGCGTGCTCGCTGTGCACCCTCGCAGTATGGAAGTATGCGGTTTGGTACACAGCCAATGAGTTAAACTATTTATGGTGTGTGCACCCTTTAGAATTTACAGGGAGTGACGCAGGGCTGCCGGGTGAAATGCCCAGGCCCGGGACAATAATATTTACCATAAGTGCACAGATCATTGAACCCCCCCGTTCTCCAGGCCACAGAACAACGTTATCACGCGCTGACGGCGGCCCTGTTGAGACGGGTCGGGGCCTACAGTAGGGACATTCCACAAAGAGGGGGGGAAAAAGTGAGGGGAAAAAATTGGTTAGGAAGACAAAAAACACAAAGGACACTTTGGTCATACGCACTGGTGTTAATCACTCGCTGTGTGAGGAGGAGGCGAGTCTTGTTTTCCCTGTTTTGTTAGATGCCTTTGAGATCCGGTCTCCTGTTTTAATAGCTACTTTACTGTGGATTTATGCAAGGAACCTCAGCTCCCTGCGCTCTGCAGCAGCCATTAATAATTGATAACTGCGAATCGCGACCCTCCGCTGCCTCTTGGTATCTTTTCAAGCTGCATCCTTTCTGCAATCTCCCAGTACAGGCCTGGGTGCGATCGACATCAGTCTTCCTTTTTTACATCCTCAACTTTGATTTTAAGTAAATGCCAGTTTAGTTTTTCTTCGCAACCATTTCGGCTGGTTGGTTTTTGGCAGCTGAAACTTAGCGAACGGCTGTTGATCATATCCTGCTCATAGACAAAGCAGAACTGCTCACAAATATTTTCTTAGATGACAATATGGAGAAAGAGGGGACATTTTCAGTTTTCTTCTGTGTAACTATGGTCCATGTAAGGCTTTCCTCCTCATGGAAGTGCATGTGGAGCATCATATCATTTCTTCTGTTAATATCACTCTAGGCTGTAGTTTTCTGTTCCAAAGCATCATTCAGTTTCAGCAAGTTGTATCAGCTATGATGCATTATTTCAGTGAAATGTTTTCTATACAGTCAAGTAATGCATCTTCCGTTGATAAACGTAAACCAAATAAATGAAGTCCACACACTGCTCTCACACACACACACACACAACTCTTCATTCCCTGTGGAGTAGAAGACCCTCACATTCCAGTGTATGTTTTTGATGAAAAGTTTCTGCATTGAGACAGCGTTTATCCCCGCACCCGTGTGATATTTGAATACATTATTTCAGTCCAGTTCCCAGTATATCACACACATCATGCAATGACTATTTGCACCGACACAGAAAGTTGAACAAGCGATCTTAATCAGGACAAAAAAACAGACAGCTGTAATTGCAGCTTGCAGCTACATAAATTAATATTTTTATTTTAAAAATTGCAAGCCCATAATTACATGTACATTTCATTAAAACAAAGCCAAAAACATAGACCATGTTTTGTGCTTGAAAATATAATCTATTTGTGAAAGCAAGACGAGCATAAATGTTGATTTATGTGTAAGGACAATGGACTACATTTTCATTTATTCCACAGGAAACCTAAAAGACATGTACAACACGGCCACAGCGTAACGTCCGTTGTTAGTGATCCAATCATGTCGCGTGGAAATACGAGTCTAAAGGCCATAAAACTCAAACAGATAAGACTTTATTTCCTGACCGAAGTGCGTGAACTTGATGACTTTTAGCCATTTAGCCAACCATGTGTTCCATACTGTTCCAGTGTAATTTACAGCTAAATCTAGCCCCACCCCCCAATTCCCATAGAGATCCATTCAAATGCAGAGAGGTTATAGTATCGCTTGTAGGAGTACCAGCAAATAAGATATCAAGAGTCTTTTGATATTGTTGGGTCACAGACATCAGGAAGTCATGGCATGCAAAGGATTTGCGAACAAATATTTAAAATGATGACTTTGTATCCTTTCAAACTCAAAGTGCTACCAAAATGACAACAAGATAAACATTGTTATTCACTTCACCTATTCAGTGGTTTTAATGTTGTGGCTGATCGGTGTGTATATGTGTATATATATATATATATATATGGGGATGGCCTCAATGCTTGTGTTTTTTAGTGGGGAAAAAAAAAAAAAAGAATAATCACAATAAAATATGTTTTATGATATTTGTGGTCAGTAAGTTTACAAAAAACACATTTTTTTTGTAATTTTTTTGCTCTGTTTTGTAATAATTCATGAATGAAAGGGTTAATGAATAATAAATAAAGGGTTCAATAATAGTTCCGAATATATTTTTTATTCTATTCTATTCATTTTCTATTACATTTTATTCGTTTTTTTTATATTTGATGTGTGCTAAGTAAAGCATCTCTTTTTTTTTTTTCTGTGTTGAAATTGAAAATGAAAAAAAAAAATTTTTTTCGGCACATTTTGAATTTCCTCACACACCCACACGCACGCACACACACAAATGTTCTTCACTGCGGGAGATGATTGAGGCTAGGGGCTAGCTGATAAAAAAATGAATGAACCAAAAAAAAAAAAAAAAATTCTCATTCACAGTCACGCTACCTAAAGTGATATTAATTACATATTTTCATCAGTTAAAGTGGCTATATATCCTTAAATAAAACTGCTTTGATTTATTTTTTTTTGAAATTGTGCATTTTGAAATTGTGATGAATGATTAATGAGTGGTTTATTTTTTTTTTATATTATTTATTTTTATTTTGACTTTTTTATTTATTTAGTATAGTAAGGTACTTGGGTCTTCACTTCACCTCTGGGCAACAACAACACACACAAACAACAAACAAACAATTTGCTAGCTTGCATTTTTTTCTTCTCATTATATATTATATATATTATATATATATAACCATAACCAGCGCGCACCACACCTGATTTGCACCCCTTTTTTTTTTTTTTTTTATTTTTTTTTTTTTTTTTTTTTTTTTTTTTTTATTTTTTTGACAGGTTGACAGACAGAAGAGAGGAGAGGGGGGAGAGACAGCACCTGCAGCTGGATTCTAACCCAGGCCGCTGCTGTAAGGACTTAGCCTTAATGGTATGCGTGCTACGAGGTGAGCCACCGGGAGGCCCCGAATGAGACCAATTTTAACAAAGATAAAATAGAAGAACGATAAGTAACTATTTGACTTAATCTTTTTGTCTTTCGCCGACCAAAAGCGACAGTATGCTCATTTGATTGACCCATATTAATAGTGGTGCTGCATCCAATTTTTAAAAAGGTATCAATGGAATGTAATGGACGGAACAGAATTTAAAGAACAGTTGGCAGTTGCTGCCATAATTCAACTTGCAAATGAATTTCATGCAATTCGGGTTATTTCATTTGACTATTTCTTAACATTAATGAATATTTAGTCCTCTTCACTCAATTCTGTTGGAATTGTCTGCATTTACTATGCTGCTTTTGTTTGTGTATTGCTTTAGCACAACTGTTTTACCATCAACAATAGAAATAAAGCATATTTAAATTAGAATTAGAATTTGAGCTTGAGTTTGAAGAGCAGTTTACAGAAGTGAGACCCGTGAGTTGTGAGGGATATGGAGAAAGCAGGCGCGGGAAAGCTTAGCCTTCCAGGAGACATCCACACTCACTGCCTCGGAATTAATGCAGTAAAGCCCGTTGCCATGGCGACAGTCTCTGGGATTTGAAGTATTCACCTCTGACTGCACATAACGTCAAACCTCATCTTGTTATTTTTCAAACATAAAGAACCCATTAAACTCCAATTTAGAAGTGCTCCCTTTGCAGGAACAATACCTCTTTTAGCGGCCGCGATTCTTTCATATCTTTGTGATCATGCGTTGTTTTTTCTCTGCCATTTGTATTGGAAAACGGCGCCCAAATAATTTGGTTAATTTCATTTCGGAGTGTTGTGAGGTGTCGAGTAACAGACTTTTGAGATTTATGCCTTTCCAAATTGCATATAAAAGGATATGAAAGAATAAGATTGCTAAGAAGTACTCAGCTTCTGAACCTTTTCTAATTATCGTTTGCCAGAACCAAACATAAATATTTCAAAGCTCCTTTCATGCTTGTATTTGGTATTAATTTCTTTTGATAGAAATTGCAGTGCAGTGCAGACATTTTAGAGAAGTGCCATTTTGTATTTATGTGCGGAATTAGACAAAAACACAATCACACTTCCTGAAAATAGTGCTAGCACTGTGTAGTACTCCGCGTCTCAGTATTTAAATGTTGCATCATGCATTTTAAAGTTTCTAAATTATAATGAAAATATTTTAGCTATCGATACAACCGCCTGAACGTTTACATAAATGTGCCCCTTGTGGTGAAACAAGAAAACAACAAAGCAAACAGGAAAAAGAGTGGGCTAGTATGAACAGCCATTTCACCTCACAATCTCCCTCTACAATGAGGTTTGTGAAATCCAATTGTCCCATTGCTAGGAATCAAAAGATGTCCATGGCCCTCATAGCTGGCCAACTGAGTAAAACCCGGAACAGTGTTTTTGCTAGTTCATATGTTCCAATAACAAAATTGAACACAGCCAAAATCTTGAGCTCATTTCACATGCATCAAAGCCCATCTTGTACATGGCAGTCCATTGCTGGGTACTTACTTTATTACAGTGCTCTCCAGCTCATCCTGTTGGTCACCATATCCAGTGGATTTTTAAGGGGCTGCATCTCATCCTGGTAGATCTGAAGCTCCTGCTCCAAACTTGTTCTCAGGTGAAAAATGTCCTCAGCTGAATACAGGGTCATTACTGTAGAGGCCATTAATAATTCCTTTGAGAAATATGAAATTGTGTAATTAGAAATTGCTATATATGCTATATATATAAGACTTCACAACTTATCAAAAATTCACAAATATCAATGATGATCTTCCAATCATTTTGCAAATGCTCTTACCAATATCAACCAATCTATGATTTACACAGCTGTGCCATTAACATTATTATCCAAAAAAGAACTTCAAAAAAGAGGAGACATAAAGATGGTCAGGAGAGCTATGGAGTGGTCTGAAGAGGTGGGTCTTTAGCCAGTGTCAGAAGACGGGCAGGATTTCTGCTGTTATGATGACTGCAGCAGAAAGCTCACGCCACCACTGGGTTCACAAGTCTGAATACATTTGAGACCAAAATGTAGGTGAATCAGTGTTAACACAAAAAAAAGAGGGACAACTAACTCGGAATGAGTCTGAATGCTTGGAGATGCTGACTATTGTATCAAAGGGAGGTCTTGTATCCAAATAATATTGTTGACTTTTATAAATCATGAGTATCAATGATGCCAAAATGTAAGCCTGCATGGTGGAATGAATCAGTATGAATCAGTACAGCCTACAAATGGAAAGAGCTAGGCCACAAACTGTTCAAATGCGAGAACTGACAAAGAATTAGCAAAAAAAAAGTCCATTGACATAACAAGTAACAGACATTACTCACTTCTTCAACAATGCGGATACACAAGAGAAACAAAAGGGAGCAATCAAAGGATTCCGATTGGCTACCGCTCAATTGGCACTTAATTGGTAATTAGTGATTGGTTCACTTCATAGCCTGCTCAGCTTGCTTTGCTGTCAGGAGCTTGAAATGGCATCAGTGAAACTTAAAACTCCCCAAACTGAATTGTAACAACACCAGAAAGAATTCTTACCAGTTTGGTTTGTGAGATAGTATTGTCAACGTTGATAAAAGCACCAACTGCCCATTTTGGATCCTTGCCTACAGCTCCCATCGTCCAGCTTGAAGGATGAGAGTTTTTTTTTTTTTTTTGTAACTTCCAGCTGGTTTTTAAGGTCTTCAATCTAAAATTGACAAGTACAAGAAATGTGCTGGTTAAAGGGTTTTCCAAAACCCACACACAGCAAAGGGGCTTCTAAAAAGTTGAGTTTTTATTCAAGTCACTCCAGAGGTAGTTTCTTAAAGGGAAAATGTACAGAATAAATCCATGGGAAACTAAGAATAACTCATTTGGATCGTGTATGGATAATGTAAACAAATCACCGGGGGTGGGGGGAGTTATGCGGATTAACCCAGCTTTACAAACCCGCAAACCCCACCCCCACCAAGTCACCTCTGCCTCCTGAAAGACAGGTCAAGCCGCTTTTCTATCAATTGGTGTGAAACTGAAGGCAAGCCACCCTCTGGGGGGTTGCTGTACTGCACTGCCTCCAAACTAATGAGTGTGGTCTGGGTCTCTGGCCATGGCTACAAAGCACCTCCATGCAGGTTCCTCTCAGTATGCCTGGCAAGTGGCACCACAGTGAAAGAAGTTTCGCAGTATAACGGAAAGGGTGTAACAGTGTAGCATAATGGTAGGGAACTGGGTTTGTAACTCACTGCCGTTGTACCCTTGAGCAAACCTGAATTTCTTCTGTATATATTCAGCTGTGTAAAAGTGTAACTTGCTCTGGATGAGCCTTCATCAGATTTTGAACGACGGTCCATGCCGGACGCTCCACATACGGAGAAATACAATCCCAGGTCCCCAAACAAGTGAACTCTTATTTCTTCTTTGGGAGAGATGTCACTTCTTGTCATAGACATTTATGCGATAACTCTGAACTAAAACAATGCCACAGAAAAAACGTTAAAGCTGCACTCCAAGCTAACGCGGCGTTTAGTGATTTATATTTGGGGGATGTAGCTCAGTTCCCTGTTAATGTGAAAGGAAGAGCACAAACGGTGGAGGCTCACTGCTACCTACAGTGATGAAAATGGATGGCTTTAATGGTGAAAAAAGAGAACACGGCACAAGAACACGGAGAGCCTCGACTCACAGCAGCTATCGGGCAGCAGCACAGTAAAACAAGGGAGTATTTCCCGGGAGACTCCTCTGAGGGACGAGGCGGCAGGCTGCCCAATGAGCGATTGCTGGGGTGACCCCATCTTCCCGGTCAAGACACAAAGCGTGGTTGTGTGTGTGTGTGTGTGTGTGTGTGTGTGTGTGTGTGTGTGTGTATGTGCGTGAGAGAGTCTTAAAGTGACGGTCAGGAAAATCCATAATATGCTTATAACCACGTTATTTATGGCTATTAAGGTATGTAATTGAGCACCAATAAAGCATGAGGAATAAATTCCATTGCAATCTCATTAAATTTCAGTCCATCTATATCTCTTTATTCCTGTATGCTGAAAAAAAAAGGTGGAGTCGAAATGGGTCCATGGTGATGTAGACATGAAACCTCAACCAATACGTACTTTGATCTCATTACATAACTCCTCCCATAGTTTGAGGCGAATAAAACTGTCCTGTCCCACTAAGATATCCTGTCTGAAGTCTGAACCAAATGCTCGTTTTGTTTGCTCTTGAGAATAGTTGTCCGCGTTATCAGCATTTGGATTTGGAATAGTTAGTTAGCTAAAGTGTTTTTTTCCTGCTCTCCTTATCCCTATACCAATGTTATCCCTCTCCCAATCTTTCACTTTTTTATCCATCCCTCTGTGGTGCTAGCTAATAATATTAGCTCGCTCCATGCACAGCTCAGCATGGAAACGAATTAATCACTCGTGTCGATTTTACATGGTGCACTGCTTATTCGTCAGATAATATATAGAAAATAATAGATAGTTAAGATTTAGCCAAATAAACCATGCCTTGGAAATGGTTTTGTCGTATTGTTCAGTGGCTGGTTACAGTAACAAAAATACGACGAGAACCATTATCCACCAAAGTACTTAGTTAGTTGCCATGAAAGTAATTTTTGTTTGATTAGCAACCAAAATGAATGAATGGGCCTTTAAATTGATTTTAAAACTCAATAAAACCTACCATTATTTAATGATTTGTGTGGAACATGCATGTGGTGAAACGTAGCCTTGCAATTTAGCTGGCTTTAAATAGACTAACCTTAGATCAAACAGTTGCAATACTCTGCTTGCGTTTAAGTTAACTTAACTTAAACTGAGCTTGCGTGTGATACTTATCTCTTGATAGCAGCCACGCTGTATTATACTTTTAATTGATTGCATTAATTTCTCACCGGGTTCAAACCTATGGTTCAAACCACAGAACTGTGTAAGAACAGTTCTGTGGTTCAAACATGTAGGGCTGGAGTCTAGAGACGTGGATGGCACTCGGGTTGAGGGCATGGATTTAGACCACACCCCATACAATCCTGAGTCCTTACAAGACTGAGTTTATTAGCTGACTTTGAGATGCATATTAATACACTTATTCACATTTTCTTGAAGATATTTGGTGGGTGTGTCGTGGACACACCCCTCTTGTGATATGTTGTGGTTATTTGAAGCTTTTAGAATCCCTTGACCATAAGCTACTCTTATCAATGTTACATTTCCTCATTACCATTATTATAACTGTTTCCATTCCTTCACTTAGCTCACCTGTGCATATCCTTTGCTGTACTTTTTTATGACAATTATTTTTAATATTTATGAATTGTTATTTTACTCATGTCTGTTTCAATGCCAATGAAGCATTACTGATTTGAATTGAGTGATATAAAGATTGTTTATATGAATACATACCGTATATATTGCCTGCTTAAAACTATGAATTTTTAAATATGCTTAATTTAATATGTTAAATATGCTTGAGAAAACACAGTTTTGTTTGACATGCCAGTCACGGTCCATTTCAATTGAATTCAGAGAGAAAGAGGACGAGGAAAAGAGAGAAAGGGAAGCGAGACATCGAGTGTCTCCACCAAGCAGGCGCACGGATGTGGCCAGGCTCATGCCGAACGGTCCCTGGTGGCTCCTCTTCTGAAGCGTCGGTGAGAATGAACAGCTGGGAAAAAGCGTCCAGAGCTCAGCCGAAGACAACGACAGGTTTAACGGGAGGCCTGGTACTCGAGTGGTCTTGTTTGGCTTCACCTTTTGGCTTGAAATTGGACAATGGGTTGGACAGCTCATCCGCCATATGGAGCCTCATGTGAAAGGGGAGGGATAGGTGAGAGAAACTTGGCTCATATCCACCGCACCTGTCTCTCCTTCAAAAGTCCCCCCCAAACCCCTAAAGGACCATCTCCAGCTGTTCCCGCCTGCAGCCGCTTGGTATCACATCCCCGCGTCTCTGGGGGTGGGGCCTGTTGCCTAAGATCACCTGCCAACGGGGGTTCGGCAGCAGCTGGGGACCCAGACGTGCCGGGCAGTGCGCCAGGGACCTTCGCCCCGCAGTGCGAACACCTCGCATCCAAGCGGTTCACCGCTTCCCTGCACTCCGTTTCGACATAAGCGCGTTCCCAGCCAAGTTTCCTGTCCTGGGATTCTCCATAATGAAAGAGAAGGGGGTGCCATGGATCAGTGATGGTCAAGAGAAACATCAGCAATGAGACCCCCTCTTTTGGCCATGTAAATGGAAAGAGCCAAGCACTTGCTTTGTTTTCCCCCCCCCTGAACTAAATTTTAAAACAGAACCGTCTGCACATCTTGTGCCCAATACACCATCGTTGTTCCTTTAACCGACAGCTGAGGTCTTAGTATTGCACAAAGCACAGAAAAGAGCCCCACTGGCACAGGCGGTAAAGTCGTTGATGTTTGGTGCAGAGCGGACTGCCCCGGCAGGGCTTGAATGTTGCTGGATCGTCTGTTGACTAGCGATGATACGTAATTGGCCACGTGCCCACAGGAGGGATAGTCGAAGTTCTCTCGCTGCTCTCCAGTGACACCTACTGGCAATGCGGTGCCTGCCTGTGACAGGCAAAATAGCCCATCAGTCCAAGCTTGTAACTGTTGTACGAAACCAGGAACAAAAAGCAGTGGCTGGCTTGGCTAGCATGTGTCTAGTACTGGGGGTTATTTCTGGAGTGGGATTAAGGATTTAGCCGGCTAACTTTTGTAAATATTTTCAATTGGATGAGAACCTGGCTCACTTTTAAATATTTACAAAAGTTTGCCAGCTATGAATGAACAATACAAACATGGGTGTGCTTTAGCTCAGAAAGGGCTCGGTTAGAACGGTGTTCGGTTAGCTGGCCCTATAGCCTAGGCCCAGGTTACTCAACCCGTGTGTCAGAGAGTCACGTTGGATACTAGTTTTCATTTTAACCCTATAATCACCAACCAGTTCAGGCCCAAGAGACCAGGTATGGCTAGTTAACCGTGTAATCGACTGCTTTAATCGATCAATTAAGTGCTGAGTAACAATGAAACCCAGCAGCCCCCAGGGTCAGTGTGAAGCAGGGCATGATGGGCATAAATACGCTGAAACTACACAAAATGTAAAGAAAAGTATCTATAAACTACAATCAAAATGGCGCAGGCATAGAGTTCTGTGGAGGTGACGGTGGAATAAACCAAATGACTCATACATTCATGCAAATAACATATTTCAAATGCATGCTTTTCAAATACTGCCCTTCACTGCGCACAAAACCAAGTACAGAGCGACTTTAACCACCGCCAATGTGTTGCACTCACCTTGGCGACGTACGGCAGACATTTTGTTCCACACATCAGCGAAGGGGCTTATTGAGCCGGTTAAACCAGAGGAAGATTAGATGGGCAGGCTGAGAGGGCAGGGCTTTCCCATGACACCCGAGAACCCCGGGTGTGCCTTGCGCTGTTTCATAGCACAGTTAGATTGCGTTCATCCCGAGGAACAGCAGCATAACTGAAGTGCTTGGTAACAATGAAAACCAGAACACCCTGCGGCTCTCCAGGACCGGATAGTGTATGCGTTTCCCCGGGGTTCTCCAAAATGTGTTGTTCTTTTTCGGCTTCTTCCCAAAAAAAAAAAAATACAAAAAAAAAGTCAGAGCGGAGGCGGTGTCCCCCAGGGAATGGCGACACGCTCACAATCCATCAGCAGCGCCTAGAGGATGAAGGCAAAAAGAGATAGGGGTGTGTGTGCGTGAGTGAGGACGTGTGTGTGAGTGGGTAAGTGAGAGATTGAGATTTGCGAGCATGTGTGACAGCGACAGAGAGAGAAAGAACACTGTTTGAACATCGATTACAGCACTAAACTGCAGATCTGATCTTTCTTTCAACAGAACTTGGAAGCAGTACATTTTGTCATTGCCTCGATCTTGCCCCGCATTTAATACCATTACGAAGATGCCCTGATGACCGGCCTGAATAGAATCCACAAAGACTCATCACAGCATTTCAGCTTGGGGCATCAAAAGAGCAGCCGGATGACTTAAATTGAAATTAAAACTTTTAAAGTAATGATAGCTAGCTATTTTAATGCGTCGCACTATGCATTAAGTGAAGCGAGCGTGAAGTACTTTTTTATGCCTATATCCAGAGCTGAAATAGGTTTCCAACACAGACGCATGCCGCACACACATTTTTTCAGATCTTTTGTGTCCGCCCCATAAATGCACCTATTCGTGCAGCGTCTTTCCCAAACGGTCCTCTGTCCTGCTAGCCTCTGTGACCAGATTCCTTAGGGACATAAATGCACCTATTCGAGCAGCGTCTTTCCCAAACTGTCCTCTGTCCTGCTAGCCTCTGTGACCAGATTCCTTAGGGAGCCGAATAACTAATAATGAGATCTAATAACAGTAATGACTGGGCAGAAGATGATTGGTTAATTACCCCCAACCACCTGAACGGCTGAAAACAGTTGTCCACTGGGGGGCAGTATGCAGAGGGGGGTAAATGGCCGGGGCGCACGGCGGAAAGGGCGGGACTTGGCACAGCGCACTTTGAGAAAGTGTAATAACGACATTTATTACAGTTCTTGCAAAAGGGCAGGGCCAGTTTCCTCCTTAGAGAACCAATACCATGCCCCCGGCCCCCAGGCCTACTCACAAACTTACTATCAGCCACCCCGATGCCTCCCCCCCCCCCCCCCCCGCATCGTTCTCTTGTCGTCGTAGTCGTTTCGTGACCCTTGTATCTACAGCTGGCATCTGTTTCCATTCTCGCCGGCTTCCCCTGTCGTGAACCTCGTCCACGCAGACCTTTGCTCCATCTCTCCTATACACAGGACAGAAAACGCACCGTAAAGCTGCTTTTAAATGGAGTCGGTTACATTTGAGTGCTTTTCCGACATCACGTGTTTACATCTTCGAAATAAAGCCTGACCCTCAGTAAACACCCCTTACTGCACACATAATTTGACAATATTAATATTATTACTCACCCCTTTGTCCTCTTTTGTAAATGATTCAGATTTTTTATTTTTTTTACGTATAGTTTCAAGCCGTTGCCTTTTTAATATCTGGATAATAGAGCGTGTAATATTCCCTTAATCTTGGCTGATATGCTGCAAGCACCATCAAGCAAAATATTTCAGAGCTTATCCATTCTACCACGGTTTCTGTTGTGTTCACTGTCAGAGCACAGTTGTTTTGTGTGGCAATATCCCTAGAAAGCAAAAGGCTACAGTTAAAGGAAACATGATCCCAATGTTAGCCTATGAGGAGGTGATTCCTGAGCAAAATCCAACTTGGATGTAAAAATGAACAGTTTTAGTTCAAAACGCCAGAAAACAACCCTTAGGGAATATACTGAAAGATATGTTGGAATATTTTTCATCATCGAGATGTTTCCCGTCATTTCTGATATCTCACAAGATTATTGCATTTCGAGGTTGGCTTTCGAGCTCAACCATGTAGTTTCATTTCGGACTCTTGATATTTTACAGGCCTTGATATCTCCTGGGATCTTTTTCCTTCCAAAGATATTTTTGATATCTCAAGATTCAAATAATCTTTTTGTCCCCAGTTCTGCAATCCCATATATAGAAATTTAAGCTATTCAGCTAGAAAATAAGGTTAATGTATGTGATCAGAGATCAGACAGATTCGACACTTTTGATAGGCCACTCAATCATCACTTTCCAGACTGTGCAGTACATATAATGGGGGAGATCACAATAGGATACATTATGCTTCTGCCAACACTTTGCTAAGCAGGAGGATGAAAGAAAATGTTACCTTTTATTCTTATATCATTCATTGGGGTGTATGACTGTACTGACATCCATCGATTTAGCTTTTTGTTTTCGACTTGAACAATACATTCTCTCTCCTCATACATCACAATCTAACCATGTGCATCACAATTACATAAAGAGAAGTAAAGGTTAAATTCCAATCACACTGATTGTCAGCGAGTGTCCTTGTGCCAATTGAAATAGATTTTCAACCTGGCCAATCAAAAGCAGAAAGAGCTGTGACGGACAGAAAGCCACCGGCACATAAATGTTAAACCGCAGCGGGCCCAACAGACAACCAAAATACAGGTGGCACCAGCAGCCACCGTTGGATCTACAGAACGGAGAGTATCCTTTTTGCAACGTTTAGCAATGACATTTGGGCAGGGAGTGAAAAAGGGACACAACGCCGAATTTAGCTAGAGGAGTTATTTTATTCGTAAAATTTCAAGCAAAGTATGCTTGATTACCATTACTTCTGTAACAATGATTACCTATGGTTATATTGTAGCTTCTGGCCTGTAGCTCGTGTGTATAGCAATTAATCTCAATTCTCAGACTAATTAATGGTAAAAGTTAGTGCAGCTAATGTTAAGAAAGGTTAACACAGCGTACTTTCTTAATCAAACATACTTGGGAATTTTTGCAAATAAAAAAACCGACCTATAGCTAAATCTGGTCTAGGATAGCCTACTCTCTGCTCTCGATCCAACCGTAGGCTGATGCCACCTGTATTTCAGTCGTAAGCAAACCATGCTGTCGTTTTTCTGAAATGTAGCATGTTTTTTGCTCGTCGTTTTTTTTTTTTTTTTTTGCTTTGCTTTGCTTTTTGTTTTTTTTTTTTTTTTTTTTTAGCGTCTCAGATTTATAGTCTCGCTTCATGCTTTTGTTTTTGCGTGTTTTTTGTCATTGTGTTTTCATATTTGTATTTTGCATTCATGTTATGATAATGTTGCATTGCTTTGGATGTAAAAGGACCACAATAGAAATAAGCCATATTGGCTTTCTTGTGTGTTTATCCTCGATTATTATAAATGTATGCAATGACTGCAATGCAGAATTATATGCATTTTAAATTGTCTACTAAACTCAATCAATCAATCATGTCTCGGCCACCGTACATTAGTGCTAGAGATAGGCGCAGTTACAGTCAAATAAGTGTCATCAGAAAGGTATATTGCACACCACACGACCTGTGAGATGGAAAGAGAAGTTTTTTTGAACAGAAATTCATTGACGTGTTTCCTGAAAAGGTGTCCTCAGGTGTGTGGCCACTAGTAGCTCGTTCCTTCCCATTTCAAAGGTATGCTGAAGCATCAAAGGTGGACAGAATAGGAGTCTAGTGAGTGCATTTCTTTTCTCTATTTTGTCTTAATGACCTCCTCTGTGCAATTATGGCATTAATTAAATTTCCATTATTAACGTCCCACCTAAATGCACGGATAATGACAAGGAGGCAAGCGGAGGGATCTTCGCTTTGTCAGCTCATTTGCATATCCGTTAATCAAACGCGTGCTAAATCCTAATCCTACATCCCCAGAAACCCTAATGATCGCTATGGAAATTAAGGGGACTGGTTAGGTCCCCTGATTTCAGAAAAATTCTCTTCATTATTCTAATTATTTTGTTTTGCTTTTCTCCTCAGTGAGTGATTGCGGCCGTCGCTTTGTGTAAAAGGGTGTTTGAGCTCGATTTCGCCGCTCTTGTTATAAATTATTCAAATTGTGCATACTGGTACAATGAGCCCCCCCGCCCTGAGCCCGTCGTCCTCTGCGGCTCTGTACAAATAAGATTTTATTTGCATACAGCAGTGCGCTCAAAACACATCAAGATCCAATGAGCAAAAGGCCCCGACTAAATAATTATATTATGGCTGAATAACAAATGAGAAGAAACCTTGGCTGTTTATATTATCAAATGGGTAACAGACTTGTATATATGAAGACAAACTATGCACAGGAAGGCAATATAGATTAACAAACGTCCAAGCTTAGATTGCATTACAAGTTATTCATTTGCTGATGACGTGAGAGTATGGTGTAAAGGAGGAACAAACTAATAGTCATATGGTCACCACTGGCTATGCACTATAAAGTGACAACACAACTCAAATACATGCAGGCCAACCCTGCATTTGAGTCCTGTCCCGTCTTTCCACTGACCACAACAACAATTGTGCCGTTTTACATACAACCAACCACCAAGATTTATATTAGATTACAAAAAATTGAATTAGCCAAATTTACTGCACATAATGTTTCCTATTTTATAGCTATGAAGATAATTGTATGCTTCCGTACTTTTTACGATGTCAATAGCTAATGTCTGGCTATTGCTAATGTCATACACTTACTCCGTTAGCTTGGACGGATGCGGCACTATTACATGACTGTCGCTATTGATGAGGCAATCTGGTCGTGTGACATTTTATTTACTTTCTGAGAGCTGCCTAGGCTAGCCAGCTACTACGGATGGATGTAAACAGAAAGTTAATCCGAAGTTCGAAACCGGCATCGACGGCAGAGATCAAGGCCGTGTCCGAATCAGCACTCTTCCACACTGTTGAGTAGCCTCGGTGAGTAGATAGGGCGAGAAAATCGTAGAGTACGTGAAAACTTTTTAAATTGCAGTATACTTCAAACACCCGGATGACACACTTACTTCCGGGGCTTCGCGGAGTACATTCGGGAGCACACTTTTCAATAACATTTTAGTCACATAAATATGACTTTTATATTATTCACAGAATTGCATTAAAACTGGAGCTTTGGATAACGGTTACAGCTGTAATGCGGTTCTGTGGTCTAGAGGTTTAAACTTGAGGTTTACACTCCAGCGAAGCGTGCTGCAATTGATCCACTAAGTTCACAGGAAGTGTCTGAAAGAGTGCCATTAATCAAACAAAAACAATGGTAACTTCTCAGGTATTAAATAAATTACTCAGGATTGATAGCTACAAAATAAGAGCCCCTTAAAAAAAGAGAGTAATGCAAGTAACCATTCAATAAATACTACAATTAAAATAGCTTTGTTTTGATTCCAGATTTTCCTTTAGAAATAGATTACAGTATTTAATTGATTAAATTCGGGTTAAATCAGGTCCTAATTGCTTAAAAGTGCGAAAACCTGTTAACTGAAACTAAATCATTTGTGTTAAAACCATTTTGAGCTGAAAGGCAAAGCAAATGAGCCAAACATTTGATACCTTTTAAATACTCTTAAGAACAAAATATGTGAGAACACAAACACATTTTCAACAGCTTTAATTGATCGACAGATTAGCTGCAACAAACCCCATCGTACACTGGGGGCCCTGCCATCGTACACTGGGGGTCCTGGACCCACCATTTCAGCTGGAAAGGCCAGAACCTCCCACCAACTGTTTTCTTAAAAATGGAATATGGGCCCGATTTACTAAAACCTTATAGCACACGTGGAACTAATAATGCAACCAATGACTGGGGAAAAACAAATACCAGGACCAGTCATCGGTCATGTTATTGGTTTTGTGTGTGCTAAAAGGTTTTGCACATGCTAATGGTCTTAGTAAATCAGGCCTTATGCAGCCTGAAAACACTGGAACCGATCGAAAACAAGTCCCTGCAGCTGCAAGCCTGGCACGGTGCGAGATTGGGCAGTACGTGAACTAAAGTGGTTTAATGCGCTTCATAATTACAACTTCAGGGTAGCGTCCTCCTAATTCCATGTTATTGTATTTTTTCAATCCTTCCACTGCCGGAAGGTTTAAAACATATTTTTCAAAGCTGTAGATGTCTGCTTTGCTGTGACTCTGGCCAAGAGTCACTGCTATGTTGAGTGGGTGTGGCTTGTCCCGGTGATGCAAAACACAGACAGGGGATAGACATCAAGAAGATTATGTTGTAAATACAACATTTTTACTGTTATTGGTGAACCAACCAATTTCCCGCAATTTTCCTGATTACAGGGTGAACTTCCCCTTGATTTAGTGCTGCGGTTTGAATACCCAAAGCTGGAACAGTCCTCGTGGTGCAATGTGACGTGCCGTGATCTTTCGCTATCTTTTTGTGACAGTGTGTAATTATTTAATCCTTTGAAGAATAGGTTTTTTTTTTTTTAAACGTTTTTTCAAAATTCTAAGTCAGTGTCCTAGAATTCCATTGCTTTCAGTTACTACTAGCAGGGAATTAAATCATTTTTTTCACCCACTGGTCAGAGTGGCTTGTAGTCTAAAAATCACCAGCCATTTTCAACAGTCTACCAGCCACATTACCATTTACAAGATAACACAACCTGCTTCATTACCTGCCAAGGTGGCTGCGAGAGTAGAAAATCTACCAGCCACAATCAAAATTATCATTTTTTAAAAATGTCATACCCTGACTACGACTAACAGTGATTATTACATCAGCACTAGAATGTTCAGTTCATAAGAATATTCTAATCACTTATTTGTGATCTTACACCTTAAAGGGTTAAGAAGCTTACGTATCATGCACACTTCCTCCCTGACTGTACAGGGAGAACTTCACTTCCCTCCCCATTTTCTTGTTTTTTGAGAAATGAGCCATTTGACCACAGCAGAAAGTTCAGACCCAAGTAAGGCAGGCCAAATACTAGGTGTCAAATCTATGGGAGGAGCCGTGGGGCAAACATTAAGCAGCGTGTGGGTATCATTGCTCAGCATGTGCCTACATACGTATAGAGAACATCTTGTGCATGAGGGAAACTTTTTTGTTAGACCGCTGAAATTGATGGTCTTGTCGAGATGCAAGTAAACAACGACTCCTGGTGGAGAAAGGTAGGAATTGCAAATGAAAAATGTAATGACTGCTTGTGTGACAGTGTTTGGATTTGTCAGACACCTGTTTTTCACAATAAGCACTCAAGCTGCCAATAACCTAACCACATTTAGTCAGCACATTTATGGGTTGCATGATAAAATGCCATTTCAAAAGGGGAAGAAAAAAAAATATGAAGAGAAAATAATACTATTCTTATGGATGTGGAAAACATAGTTAACAACAGTAACTGTTGCCGTACCTTTATTACAACACTGGCTTGAATTATACTGTCATGGATGACAATTTCACAGGGAAAAGAAATCAAAAATTTGGAAGTATACAATGCAAGACATGCCGTTTTGAGGAAATTACAAAGGAATCTCAAGTTCCTTTTTTCAATAAATTTTGACAAGCTAATTAGGGGGATTTTGAATCCTATACACCTCAAACTGAAATCCTGTACACCAGGCCTCTCAAACTGAAATCCTGTACACCAGGCCTCTCAAACTGAAATCCTGTACACCAGGCCTCTCAAACTGAAATCCTGTACACCAGGCCTCTCAAACTGAAATCCTGTACACCAGGCCCCTCAAACTGAAATCCTGTACACCAGGCCTCTCAAACTGAAATCCTGTACACCAGGCCTCTCAAACTGAAATCCTGTACACCAGGCCTCTCAAACTGAAATCCTGTACACCAAGCCTCTCAAACTGAAATCCTGTACACCAGGCCTCTCAAACTGAAATCCTGTACACCAGGCCTCTCAAACTGAAATCCTGTACACCAGGCCTCTCAAACTGAAATCCTGCACACCAGGCCTCTCAAACTGAAATCCTGTACACCAGGCCTCTCAAACTGAAATCCTGTACACCAGGCCTCTCAAACTGAAATCCTGTACACCAGGCCTCTCAAACTGAAATCCTGTACACCAGGCCTCTCAAACTGAAATCCTGTACACCAGGCCTCTCAAACTGAAATCCTGTACACCAGGCCTCTCAAACTGAAATCCTGTACACCAGGCCTCTCAAACTGAAATCCTGTACACCAGGCCTCTCAAACTGAAATCCTGTACACCAGGCCTCTCAAACTGAAATCCTGTACACCAGGCCTCTCAAACTGAAATCCTGTACACCAGGCCTCTCAAACTGAAATCCTGTACACCAGGCCTCTCAAACTGAAATCCTGCACACCAGGCCTCTCAAACTGAAATCCTGTACACCAGGCCTCTCAAACTGAAACCCTGTACACCAGGCCTCTCAAACTGAAATCCTGTACACCAGGCCCCTCAAACTGAAATCCTGTACACCAGGCCTCTCAAACTGAAATCCTGGATAGCCGATATCTGTGCTGCTTTTCTTTGTGCTCCTGCACTTTAGTGCTTAATTCAAGCTACTGATTGGTCCACACACCTTGTTTCAAAAGCTTAAATTGGCTGTTGATTTAAAATAAACCACAAAAACCTGCAGACTCTGCAGCCCCCAAGGTGTGGAGTTTGAGACCTCTACTGTTCACAGTCCTGCACAACAATCCCATACATTAACATCACAATGTATGTGCCGAGCTGAGAATTATCCATAGAACATGTATAGTATCTACATCCATACATACATAGCTCCACATAAAACGTCATCTTAAAAAATATTTTGTATGAGTAACTTTGGCCCCAGCAATAATTAAGTAAGTCTACTACTGGTAGGGCGGCTGTGGCTCAGGAGGTAGAGCGGGGCATCCACTGATCGCAGGGTTGGCGGTTCGATCCCCGGCTCCTCCTGTCCACATGTCGAAGTGTCCTTGGGCAAGACACCAAATTGCTCCCAATGAGTAGGCTAGCACCTTGCATGGCAGCTGCCACCATTGGTGTGTGAATGTTTGTGTGAACGGGTGAGTGAGAGGCCATTGTAAAGCGCTTTGGATAAAGGTGCTATATAAGTTCAGTCCATTTACCATTTACCATTTACTTACTCAAAGAAAACTAAGGAATTCCACCAATCATAGGCAACAACCAACAGAATAGTGTTTCCCCTTCAATACATTAGGCTGCCCACCCCGCCTACAGTTTGCTGCCCCGCCTAAAATGGCAATGCACTAAACAAGGTGTTCTCAAACCGAATGTAGCCTACCCTTAATGGGAATTGCTGCAGCAGCATAGTCGGCAGATGGACACTGCCCCCTGCAGGTTCGTAGAAACGCTACATAATTAACTTAGGCCTACTGAGCTACACATACACAAAGGCTTGGCAGGCTAACGGCAGACAAGTAAGCTAACATCTAGATTGATATTCTCTAATGTTAGAGAATAAAAGTGTAGACTGATGATGTTGTGGTCTTGGCTATTTCAATGCAATTAATTTCACAAAAAAACAAAAAATAACTAATAACGTTGGCCACTCAGCATTTACATTAGCTAGCTAGATAGGTACTTTACATTGTTTTGGCTAGACAGATGTGTTAGGTTAGATTATATATGGCTGCTCTCGATTCAATTCCTCCCAACAAACAGCGATTTATATGCGCGTCATCAAAATAGTAAGAACTTGGTTTCGAGCTCACTGCTCTGCAGAAAACACACAAACCAGAGCGTCCCAGGCGCTGGTAACGGATTGAGGACGCAAACCCACTCTGGCATTTTTTATCATTGTGTAGTGCAAAAAACCGATCAATCCTGAGTCCTTCAAAATTTTCTCCCAATTTTGTATTTATAGTGAACATTTTAAATGTCAGCTGTATATTTAATTCAATGAAATCATATTGCACAATGATCATATTGAAACTACTGATGTAGCCCTTTAAAAGCCAGAATATTCATAGTAACTAAACTTTTAGCCAGCTAACAACCTAAATTTTCCTTAGGTTTTGCAAGCTTTGCTAAAGCAGGGGTCCTCAACATTATCCAGAAAGGGCCGGTGTTGGTTCATGCTTTGGTTCCAACCAAGCATTTACACACCTGATTCTACTAATCAACCACCATAGTCTTTGCTTGATTAGTAGAATCAGGTGTGTTACTACGTTGTTGGAACAAAAGCCTGCACCGACACTGGCCCTTTCCGGATAAGATTGAGGACCCCTGCTTTAGCAAAGCTTGCAAAACCCCTGTTCTAAAGGTACACTACAGGAGATATAAGGTGGTTCCATTGTTTGTTTGTTTTCTCCGTTTTCCATCACAAGTTCCTTTGTAACAGGGCATGAAATGTACTTTTTCACCCACTGGCCAAAAAATTACCAGCCATTTCCAACATTTTAACAGCCACATTTACCTTTTACAATATAACACAACCTGGTCGGTTACCAGCCAAAGTGGCAGGTGTTCATTTCATACCCTGGTTGTAAATAAAAGTGCATCGTTACCATTATTATTTTTAGTGAACAAAGTGAACTCATCTCACCTGTAAGACACCACTCTTTCGTCCAAAAGCCAGTCTTGTGTTTAAGCTCCAGCCGAGGGGCTGGCGTCGGGTCATTTGCAGGGGCAGCGTTTATTACACACAGATGAAACACAGGCGCAAATGCACATGGCGTCTCCGAGACATTTCAAAGGGGGGCCAATTCCACTTCCTCGCAGGCAAATGTCAAAAAGGCCAGAAAGCCAAAATCCAAGCAAATGAAACACCTGAAGGCACGTGGGAGGTGTGCCGAGGAGGGCGACGTCTCGCATACAGCCCCACCCACCCACCCACCCCCTTATGTTTATGTTGTTGGTGCTACCGGTTTTCAGTCTGGAGTTTAACACGAGTAAGGCTTTCATTGTTGCAACGCATGCTTGTATTGTACACAAATTAACTAGAATTAAACTGAACTGAGTTCCGAACCGGCTTGTGAGGGCTGGTGTGTGTGCGCACGTTTCTGTGTCCACCAATTACCCCCGGATAAATTAGTGCATTAGCTCCATACACCACTGTTGGTTTACTTGTAGATATGAACAGTTTAACATTTCATAGAGGGACACAAGACTAGACTGACAGACTTCAGCTGTCATTCACAAAATGCAACTAAAATGGCACAACAAAAGAACAAAAATAGGTTAATTAAGAACAGAAGTTGGTATGAAGTCCTGAAATGGACCCTCCTTGCCCACCCCTGCTCTAGGATTGTCACTCGAGGTTTTTCCGATGTTGAAACGAGGGCCACACCACTCACTATTAAGTGTCAAGCAGCGAAAACATTATGAAAGGCGTTAAAAGGAACACTCCTTCGTTGATGCATGTGCCAACAGACAAGCTTGTTGGCTGTAATGGATAAGATAGCGCACCAAAAGAAAGGTTGGAAATCACTCAACTTGCATTAAAATGTATGGTTGCAGAAGACAAGTGTGGTGCAGTCATTTTGGTGGCTGACCTCTCAAACGAAAACCGTCACGAGAAAAAAAAACAGGAAACATTTCCCCATGCTCGTCATTTTGCTCTCATTTCTTTATTATACATTAAATAGGAGTTGTGAAATTTATGACAAAAATATAGTGAGCTCACTACATACCGCATACTCCTAGAAAACATTAAAAGATGCTATCACACAGTGGTAATTTTTTCTGCTCGATCAGGACCCATCTCCGTTCCAGATTCTCACCCAAAAAATTATTCCAAACCAGACTAAAACAGCGTTCGTTTCACCGGAAAAATTCAAATTCACACATACATACACACAGACAGACATACACACACACACAAAAACATAAACTGCACCTTTCGGAATTGTATCTATACAAAGGTTGTTAAAACGCATTCCAGGTAAACATTACACATTTAAACAAGCTGAATGGAGACGAGAACAACAATAAAATTTTACTAAAATAGAAGGAAACATTTCAAAACAACTGTGGAGTGTTACTTTTGATATGCAGCATGGTCCACCATAATTATAAAACATATCTAGTACACTCAATATAAGTTTCAAAGGAGAAAATAAGATGTTGTAGGATATAGATGGGTCAAGGTCAGAGAATGGTTACGTACTGCAAATCAATTTTCGGTACGATTCTTTAAACCTTGTCATCAGGCATTGCTCTGCCATCTAATGCAGAATATATTAGTGATGTAGAGTAGAGGCTTTAATAACCCCCTAATGGGTGTTGCTACAATGAGCTGTGATTGGTTTAGCTTCTGAACAGATCAGTCAAACAAATGTTTTGCTCCCTATCGGAAAATACCATGACTGGTTCAAATCAGGATATGGTAGCTCCACCCATTTTTGTTGTCAAGAGCAGGGGTAAGCAACCCTGGTCCTGGAGTGCCACTGACGTGTCTGGCTTTTATTCCATCTGAGCTTGATCACAGGAGTTTGATAGATGATTAAAAGTCTGAACCTGGATATTCAGAATGATAAAACGTCAAAAGCCATGGTTACCTTCATTAATCTGATTGATATAAAATTAATCCAGTTATGTAGACATATGTTGGGATGGTGCAAAAACCAGGATAGTCTCCAGCACTCCAGGACCACAGTTGCCTAACTCTGGTCTAGAGTTCTTCCTTCACTAGAATGCATTATTGCTTTTTGGTTTGGGTCTATAGGTGCTTAGAGCTTGCACTTATTAGCTTTCGATGCAAGCCTAGAAAGAATAACTGTTAATAGCCCCAAATATAACAAAAACTAAATCTGTCAAATATTTACCAACAAGAAAAAGGTCTCAGGTTTACCTCTAAGAATTGTTCAAGATCAAGATGCTGTTGTCAGTGAATATAACTCGACTTCCATATTTGTCCCCCACTATGGCAATCGATAAACAAGAGTATTTAAGGGGTACGCATATTCTTATGCTGCTAAAAATACATACCATTGCTTCAGTGACATATAAGTGTGCAGGACTTTTGTGTGGCTCTATTGGCCTTAAAGATGGCAATATTAACCAAATCGGCCTCGGTTCCGATTTGTAGATGCGAAGCCTACCATCTACAATAGTTTAAAAATAACCAAACACTGCCAGTGTTCACGTCTTGTCTTTAGCAGAAGGGAAATTTTGTGCAGGGAGATATATTACCGGTTACCTGGCGTGAAAACGTAGGAGAATACCAGGTAGTTTGAAAGAACGTGAACGGAAAGGGTTAATAAAGGACAGCCGCCTTAAGGCGCATTCTGGTGAGGGCTCGCGACTCCCATGGCGGTTGTCGTGGAGCACGGATAATCGTATCACTAATGTAGGCTTCCTTTGACAACCCTTCTATCTAGCAGGGCTTTTTTTTTTTTTAGCTTAACCTGCACTTAGGAAAAACTCTTTATTTACGGGTCACTTGGAAGCTCAGGGTATTGCTAATGCTACCAGTGTTGTTATTTGCATATTCTATTGCATTGGTCAATTTAGCTCATCCCACCTGTTTCAGTCGGCTTGAACAGGCTTTCTAACACCGGGAATTACGATATAGGCTACTGTGATATCAGTTCGGCTATATGCCGTTTCATGCTTCTGCAGTGTAGGCCTAGATTCCAAACTGGTCTAAAAACTAACAAAAAATTATTTTAATTACAAAGCAATCTATCAAAGTCAGTGCTGGAAAACAAAAAGTTGAAATGGATATATTAACCTATAACAAACGTTGTATCTCATCTTGACAAAGTTTAAATGTATAGCTCACTATAGGTTTTTGAAGAAACGAAAAAAAGAAGAAAAAGAAAATTTCAGTTTTATTCCCTTTTCAACTGGCCCAGTTTTTTAAGGGATGAAGGATATTTCAGGTAGGCCTACCGACATGAGTTTCTGACGATGCGTTTCCTTTACAATGGTGGGTAGCTTATAGGGGCATTCAGGGCTTAAAGGGCCATACATGTTACCGGTATTTTGAATGTTAAAGGTTTTTCCTACCTTCCAGGCAGCCCGTGGTTTCCATTCATTTCTAGAGGCTACGGTACGAAAACAAACTTGCAGACTTGAATGTTGCTTGAGAAATGACGTCCAAATATATATTTTTTGTCAGTTTGGACCTAGTCAGCCCAGCCTACCCTCTTTGGCCCAGTCTACTCTACTGTGATAGCGCATTGTAAAGCGCGGAGTGATATAAAAACTACACCAAAATGTTTCTCCGCCAGAAAGCAGGTTAATTAGTCCATTGAGAAAACACTGGTTTATTCAAACGAAATTCAAACATCCATGACTTCTTAACCACGATGTGATTGTTAGGATGAAAAGCAAAAGGTGGGCTTATCAAAAAAATAAAAAAAAATAATAATAATGAATACAGTCGCACTTATTAGAATAGGCCTACTCAAAAATATAAAAAACTGCAAATTGGTTTGCAGCAAGGTAAAGTAGCCTACACAAAATTTGTAGTAGGCCAGATGGGCTTTAACATCCAAAATACCGGTATGGTCCTTTAATGGTCCAAAGCAACCAAATAGCCTACATTTCAAGTAACTGGAAAGCAGTTATTACAGCAAAGTGATGTTTGCAGGGGCTATACATAGGCTATGAGCAGATTAATTGTATACAGTTTATTAACAATTATAAACATAAAAAATAAGTTTTCATATTGTGCCAGTAGGCCTACGCCTTTCCTTCTCGCTTCTCAAACACAAGCTCAATTCACTCCCAACGATTGCGTCGCCTACTAATGTTGAAATAGTAGCCTAAGCTGTGCCACAATGTCCTTGTGCTTGTCCCAAGGAAATAGTTCCAACTGAAAATAAGATTAAAAGTAATGTTTTGACAAATGGTAAGGTTATACACATGTAGGCCATTGCCTGTAGAGCAACGGCAGTGTGGCGGCACGCTGTCTACTGCGTGTCCTAGGCACATCGTTTTTGATTAGTAGCTGCACCTATCAAAGTCTCCCCCCACTCCCTCTTTTTGTGTAATTTTCTCCGGTACAGCCATGACACTCGAGGCACGAGAGTGCTGCTTTGGTGGTTTCAATGTTTTTTTTCTTGCTTTAGACAACAAACACCTGATTGCCCAGATACCTGCCATTGTAAAGCTGGCACCTTGTCAGAAGCGTCTATAATATATATATAAATTATATTTCAATATTAGCCTACATACAGAAAATCTGATGAATACTCCAAGAACTAAATCAAATCAAACTCAAGAAAGTGAGCTATCCCTTTAAATTGAAATTTCTGACAATCTGACAATTACAATGGACAGTTTTTGAATGGCTTTTATGTACTTTACAGATTTTTTTGGAGAAGTAAACTCAAGGTCAAAGAGGCACAAACAGCAAGCAAGATCACACAGAACAAAGTTCTGGATTATTCTGGAATTTCCCGAGCCATACCGTGAAATTTTCACAGGATATAGAGATAGTGATAAAAAGAAAGGAGGAACAAAAGGTTCTGTCTTTGCCTTCACTTTTCTACCAATATCAGGACAAATCTGTTTCTCCACCTATACCGAACTAGGAAATGTATCGCTATCATAACAAGCACAGCCCAAGAATCGACACCAGGTTTTGCGTTCTGCCAGTTGTAATGCGCTGCAGCGGTTCGTTAGTTTATGGCACAGAGTAATAATCTTTTCGTGGATCACTTTCTAGAACAGTCCATTGGCCCCCTATACCAGGCCTGTCTGAAGAAAAAAAAATCTCAAAATGAGCAAAACCGATCTCCAGGCCTTTTCTTAGTACGCCATCACATTGCATATTGCCAGTCTTAATAGGTTTATGACTACAGTAATTATTAGCTGGTTACTTTTACAATACATTGGAATTTAAGCTCTACCCAATAATAGTATGGTTTAAATTTCTCAACCACGCCCAGGATAATTAATTGGTATTCCAAAAGCCGATGGTGCACAAATCTCAACTTTACCTAAATTGTCCATCCTTCAAAACCTGTTATCACAACCCTGTGGAATTAGATGGGAAGTCTAACTGGCTAGATTCTTTGGCACCCTGATTTGTAAAATGCTTTCAGATGTGAGCTCCATAAAGATATTTTGGGAAAAAGGGGAAAAAATTCTAACCAGAAAGAATCAAGCATTAACATTTTTGTGGCATAAGACAAAATTGTTTGATAAATATTAAAATATTAGGGGGGGGAGGGGGGGGGACTGCAGTTTTTAATATGTCATAATTCCTTCCTATTATAAGGCCAATAAAATTTGGTAAGACCGTTGGTTAATGACAAATGTGGAATGACCGGAAGTCCCACAGTTATGGCTAATGGTGTTTGGCCGCCTTATTATTATTATTATTATTGTTGTTATTATTATTATGCCATATTTCATATTTCATTGACAACCACTTCTGAGAGAGAAGAGCTTTGAGTGACACAGTCCCCATCATTACAGAGGTCGTTTTCTCATTTATTATTATTACGATACCCGACACAAAGTCTGAAATGCCACACACACCCTTACACTACCACTAAGTTCCATTTCTGAATTCCATTAACAGTCTCACCATGGTGAACGGCTACACACCACTGGCACTCAAAAGAACACCAGCTAATCTGGGCTTGTATTTCAGTTAGCCAACTGCAGATAACTGAAAATGGTTGGTTTCTACAACCGTTTGTGACACTGATTGAAAACAGGAGTTAATAATTTAGTGTTAATGTACAAAATAATACTTTCAGTTAGGCACGTTTTAAGATTCTTTTTTTTTGTTTTTGTTGTCGTCGTTGTCGTTTTTCTTTAGTTTCTTGTGGGAAAGGAACAGCTAATTCACATGACTACGCACTTCGCCTTCGACTTCTTTTTCTTCTTCTTCCTCCCTTCTTTACTCGTCTTCTCCTTGTGCTTCCGGATTTCCCTCACTAACGTGTAGAAGGCGTCATCCACACCCTGTGGTAAAGAAGAGGAATAAAAGAGGGAAACGGTGAGGCTTAAATGTAGGATTTGAAACAAAAAAACGAATTCAGTTTAAACATTTTACATTACATATAGACATATAACATATGCCTATGGAGAATATCGGGGCAGGTGGTGATTTCAGATGAAGTGCATTGTGAACGGCGCCCTTCCGGCAATTTTCCGGCATTTTCCTGCTGTGAGGCCGCAGAGGTGGCCGCACTTACCCTTCACAATACAACGCATTTTCTAAGCTTCACACACCGCGGCGTCTTTTCTTCTTTGCTTAGCGTATTTAGCCGGTGCTCTCTGATCTCCCGCACCAGCGTATAAAAGGCATCTTCCACTCTCTGCAGTGCAAAAACACAACTCCCGCAATGTTATGGAGGGGCACAGGGCCAGTGGGGCATAAAAGGAATCATGGTCCCAGCATGCGAACAGGAATCTACGCAATGTTTGATTCTCTGATTTGTTGTATTTTTAAAAAGGAGAAGATAAATCACATCCCCAGTGCACTCTCTCGTTGTTTCATTAAAGATTGGTCTGGATATGTTACTCTAACTCAGGTGAATGCAATTATAACAGTGTCTGCGACATGAATGCAATATAATGTAACCTAATGTAATAAATGTGATTATAAGGACCTGGATTCTACCAGATTCTCTTTTGTGAGATAAAATGATCAAATTGTACTTTTAAGGATTGCCCTTACATAAGTCAAACCTGTGTGCTTGCATGGGTAGCTCAAACCCCGTGCAGCATTATTGTTCTGTGGTTTAATCTGTGTGCTTGCATGGGTAGCTCAAACCCCGTGCAGCATTATTGTTCTGTGGTTTAATCTGTGTGCTTGCATGGGTAGCTCAAACCCCGTGCAGCATTATTGTTCTGTGGTTTAATCTGTGTGCTTGCATGGGTAGCTCAAACCCCGTGCAGCATTATTGTTCTGTGGTTTGGTCTGTGTGCTTGCATGGGTAGCTCAAACCCCGTGCAGCATTATTGTTCTGTGGTTTGGTCTGTGTGCTTGCATGGGTAGCTCAAACCCCGTGCAGCATTATTGTTCTGTGGTTTAATCTGTGTGCTTGCATGGGTAGCTCAAACCCCGTGCAGCATTATTGTTCTGTGGTTTGGTCTGTGTGCTTGCATGGGTAGCTCAAACCCCGTGCAGCATTATTGCTCTGTGGTTTGGTCTGTGTGATTTTAGCAGAGTGAAGCGTGCGGCGGTTGAGGTCGAAAAGGGATACTGCGAACCTCAAACATGAATCACAGCGCCCACTTTCCCCCCAGAACCATTAGGAGTTGTGATTTCAGCAATGCAGAGAGAGTGAGAGGGAGAGCTGAAAGAAAGATTGACTGGCATAAAAAACAGACTGCATTTCGACCGCACGGTCAAACATCCATCAAAAGCTTTCAGAGCAGAGGAAACTCCATGCCCCATGCGAATCACAGCAGTCACATTCAAGCTGCGTCAAAAGTGAAACCACCTCTACAAACCTCAGATTGGGCAGAGCTACCGTGAGCTGTTAAACACTTACCCGCGGCAACCAATCATTAGACTTTGTTCCCCACTGAACAAAACGTACAATTTCTCCGCCCATTTTAGATACATGAAGTCTGACTCTCAGCGGAAGAACTCGATGCATACATGAACGTCGTCGCACGCAAAACAATGAAAAGACTACAAAGCGACGATCACCAGAGGATCCAATAACTGGCTCTGGTACAGGATGCAATATGCTACCGAGTAGTGGTGACAGTAATGGCAATATTTTCAGCTTAAGCAATTTAACCAGTTCATTCTATTTGACCGTTTTACGTATGACCTAGAAAGCTGTGGTCACTTATGATTTTAAGGCAAAAGCATAAACTGTACGTACATCATATTTGCGTAAAAATATATAATATTTGTTATTTTTAAGTGTTACCTAAAAGAAAAGAAACAGAATGTCACCAAACCCCCAGATGCTAATTAACAAGGGTAGCCATTTTAGTGCGAATTTCACTATGAGAACTCGAGTGACGAACAGCCAAGGTTGTTGTTTCCAACACCTGGCCATGCATGACATTTAGATGCAAAAGCATTGCCAGAAGTTTGGTCTGAGGAGTTACCTCTCGTGTAGCATAAGGGTCCAATGTTGCATGTTGAAATAAGCCGCTAACTAACCAACGCATTTGGGGTTTGATTTACTAAGACCTTTAGCATATGCAAAGCCTTCTAGCACACACAAAACCAATAACATGACCAATGATTGGTAATGGTATTTGTTTTGCACCAATCATTGGTTGTGTTATTAGTTTCGCGTGTGCTAAAAGGCCTTTGTAAATCAGGCCCTTAGTGTTTTAGCACCTTCTAGCACATTCTACCACTACATGCATAACAATTCAGTCAGGAATGGGAAGCATTTGAAATATGCATGTTTGAAACATGCATTTGCATGTACAGTACATGGCCGAACACCACTTTGTCTGGGGCTGTTTTAAATGTTTCGGGCTAGGCCCTTTAGTTCCAACGAAGGCAAATCTTAATGCTACAGCATACAGACATTCTAGACAATTCTGTGCTTCCAACTTTGTGGCAAAAGTTTGGGGAAGGCCCTTTCCTGTTTCAGCATGGCAATGCCCCCATGCATAAATCGAGGTCCATCCAGTCATGGTTTGTCAAGATCGGTGTGGAAGACTGACCTGCAGAGAGCCCAGACCTCAACCCTATCAAGCACGTTTGGGATCAATTGGAAAGCCGACAGTGAGCCAGGCCTAATAGCCCCACATCAGTGTCCCACCTCACTAATGCTCTTTTGGCTAAATGGAAGCAAATTCCAGGAGCAATGGCCAATGGGAGGGGGGGGCAACACCATACGAGATGTTGGATGAGCAGGTGTCCAAATACTTTTGGCCATGTAGTGTTTGCATTTAATATGTAATGCAGGTTGCCCACTTTTTCATATGGTTCATAATATCTCTCTGTCACCTGCATAACAACCCACTCCTCCACCATTCCAGTCCATTGATACTTTCATATGTGAGGCGTTTGCATTTTAGTTTATTTCTGCCCATGAATGTTAAAAGTGCAAATTCACTGTAAATGTTTTCAGGACTCATGTGATCAGTCCTTTGTGGATGAAACCAGAAAAGCAGCATCAATCACACCAGACATCGCCAGAGCGACTGCAAGTGACAGAACACCTGAGATTTAGAGGTGGTCAGTGAGGTTTGGAATTGCAGAAAGCGGAAGAGATTTTTTTCAGAAGCAAGATCCCATCGCCACCGTTAACTTGCTGCCAGAATAATGACAAGCGGCCCGAGCCTTGAGTCTTTATAAAAAATAAAAAAAATGTTTTAAAGAAAAGAAGAATGAAGGTTACCTGCCTTTTGAGACTAATTTAGAAACATTTGGCTCTGTTGTGCTGCATGCTTGTTAAACACAGCTAAACCCTAAATAGATTACAACTGGAATTAGAACATCTGTTCTTCTTGGGTTGTGGCTGTCGCATTTGGCTGCTAAATCCCCGTAGGTTTTTATTTTTGCTTGTTTCAGCATTTTTGCTCCATTTGATTCTCACCAAATTGGAGAAACCCCAATCATGTTACTTGTAGGGATGAGATGAGGAAATACTCATATTTAGACCCTAAATGTATTTGGGGACGCAAGTTATTACTTTATTGCTAAATACTCTCTCCCACTGCTGTCAGACAGTGTGAACGCTCTTTATGTGTGAGCCTATGACAAAGTCCTCTGCCTTGGTTTTAAAAAATAAAATAAAACTAAAATCAGCATAGCCAACCGTGTCCCAGTCCCAATCCAGGGGTCCTGGTAAAAAGTGGCCAATCACGTGTTGCCACATATAAAGGGGCAATACACCCAGAAATCATCATTTAATATTGTGGTCCTCACAAATTCATTTCCAATGAGTCACATAATGCTGCAAATCCAACACAGACCATGTGTTCCATCAGTGACATCACCCAGTTATAACTCCTCCCCTCTTCCACACACTGTAGAGAATGCATTCTGAAAATTTAGTGGGGGCTGCCGTTCAAATAAAAACAACACCAAACATTCACTTTTGTCAATTATTGTTAAGAAGAATACAGAGAAAACAATATTTGTTGCCATTACATAGTGTTCTCCAATTCAGAAGATGCCTTTAATTTTAATTGAAGGAGTTGTAACCCAGTGACATCACTTCAAATGGTCTTTTGCACACAGATTTGGTTGTGACACATGAAATAAAGGCCACACCCATTCTAAGAGTTACACAGAGCATACCAAATTATGATTTTTGTGTGCAGTTCCCTTTTTTATCACAGATTTGCCGTTATTGGTGTACCTGACCTGCATCAAATATCTTATTTCCTTGCGACATGAAAGCAATCCTTGACAACTTCATCCTTTAAAAAATAATTTATTCTAAATTTGAAATCTTAACTATTAACTCAGAAGAATATTACACAAAACATACAGGTGAAATATAGGTCACACCAATTATTCTGAGAATAAAAGACGAAACGTACCAAACAACAATTTTGGGTTGGGTTCGCCTATGACTGCGCCCTTTACCTGTCTCGTTTTAGCCGATGTCTCGATGAAAGGGATGCCGTAGCTCCGGGCCAGGTCCTGAGCTTGCTTGGTGTCCACCGTCCGAGAGGGCAGGTCGCACTTGTTCCCCACGAGCACCATGGGAACATCCTCTGAGTCTTTCACCCGCTTGATCTGTTCTCTGTGGGACAGGGGGACACAGAAGGTTCCGGAGATGTGGTGGGAAGGCCGCTTAACCATGACATCGCAGTTAAACAATGTTGCATTGGAGATGTGAAAATATGGAAGGAATGTTGTGCTGTTCGACGGGCGGTTAACTTGCCGATGATCTTTATGGCTATGAATGTTGTTCCTCTGAGATTTATTATATTTCTAATGGTAGTTTGGTCACAGTTTTAACATTAATGTTTCCCTTGAACCTTCTTGAAAGGTCATGCTCATGTGGTTTAAGGCACAGAGGGCTGTGTGGTTCAGTCCACAGCACGGCCGACTATCAAGCCAAACTCTCTTTGCTTTACCCCGTCTGACTACAGTGAATATATATATATATATATATATATATATATGGAGCAGACTGACCGCACCCATTTTTAAAAATACAGCGGGTCACAGTCCCGGTTCTAGACAACCCTTTCTGGGGATTATGTGCCTGTGGTCAAGAGGTTAATATCAGACTGCTGCCACTACTGTATTTTGATTATTCAATTGTCAAAATCTGGTGGGGGCACAGCAAAAATGTTCAGGGACAATATCCCCCCTGTCCCTCCCTAGAGCTGGCCCTGGCAGGTCAACAAAAAAAGAAGTGCATCACTTGGAAGGCTGTGACCATTTTAATGACATCCCCTATTACTGGTGGTTTGATTATTGGCCATTCACTTAACAGCGACATAATCACCTGGCTACCGGAATTTCTTTTTTACAATGCAAAACTGTCCCCGGCGGCCTTTCTACCTGTAGTGGTGTATGTCTTCGAAGGACTTTGTGTTATTAATGGCGAAGACACAGAGGAAACCCTCTCCGGTCCTCATGTACTGGTCCCGCATGGCGCTATACTCTTCTTGACCTGCCGTGTCCAGGATGTCCAGCAGACATGTCTCCCCGTCGATGACCACCTGCTTTCTGTATGAGTCCTGTGGGTGGGGGGGGGCACAGAGGCCATGAGAATGGAACCGGCAACACCAGTCAAAAAATGTAAAGTACCACTGGCAAGACTAAACCCTGGTCCTGGGGTACTATTCTGTTTTCTTGCCCTTTTGTTGAGCTGAAAGCATCCGTTTAAATTACACCTTTGTTAAAAAAAATGTTTTCTTGTGGGCTACATTGCTATATGTGATATGTTAGAAATGAGATGAATAAATGTTTCTTAAGATGAGGACCCACATAATAAATAATGACACTAATTCCCATTTAATACCATATTCCATCATACTGTGCACTTGGTTCTGACCCACATCATAGACAGTACTGCTGCCCAGCTGAAAGGAAGGCCGTTATTTTAGGGTACTGTAACACTGAACAAGTTAGCAGTTTACGATGAACCATTTCACTGGATGTGTCTTACTATCTACTGCGAGTTACAGATGTTTATCAGGACTGAAACGATCATAACTATGCTTATTAGCAGTACTCGTGCCGTTAGTGTCACGTACAATCCCATTTCTGATGGGTTTTATTTTGATAATGTTTTTATTTGCTTTGTTATTCACTGTTTGTTATAATAGACGTTGTATTGCTTGTTTGATTCAAATACTAGTTACTCTTGTACTCTGTAACATGATTGGCTTCATGCTTCAAAATGTATTTGTTCTTACTGTTCATGATGTAGCCAATGTATCCACAAATTCCCTTTGTGTATTTTCAGCGTTAGCTAGAATGAGCCAGTTAATTAGTTCAGATATGGATATTCAAAACACTTTCCATTTGTACTAAAATGCACCCACAAATACCTTTCCCAAACTTGCTGTCGGGCTTGGTAAATCACATTACATGTGGTAAAGTAATCTATTTGCATGATCTCGTACCACTATTTCACGAAATAACGTGGGGACGCCCAATTTTCCATATTCATTCAGGCTAACCTAGAAAAAACAAAAAATCCACGTATCTTTTCATTTTAACACATGCAGTCCTCTTTGTGCGACGTTAGTTGATGACCTTGGACTATTTTTTTTGCAGTTTTACACGTGATTTTGTACACACAAACCTTTAGTAAATCGACCCCTTAATTTGCTGGCTGCGTTATGCTCTCGATGTGAAAGGGCGAACGCGGGTTAGATACGTTGTTCATTTCGTGATCTGACAGGACAATAAAGCCGCGTCTGATGTGGTGTCTCGTGCCGTATTCTCGACACGAATGAGGTAAAGCCTATGGCTGGAACAGACTTGTTTATTAGATGTTAATTTTTAACATTTCTTTGTTAATTTTTCTTTTGTTCTGCAGCTGCGGAAAGCATAGTGTCCCCCCCCCCCTGTGATACAGGATTCTAAGGTTCGATAGACGCACGTCTACGGTTTTGCTGTGTTAAGTTGCGATGATTATCTATTGGTGAAACTACATTGCATGTGAGAACGCGACGGTACTGCCCTTTGGATCTTGGTTCTATTTGTGCTTGTTTTGTTTTGTTGGTTGTACACCCAGGAGCACCAGCCAAATGAATGCACTGTATGAAAGGGGAGACATTACCTCAATGGTGGGGTCGTACTCATCCACAAAATGGTTCTGAATAAGTTGGATGGTCAGCGCACTCTTCCCCACGCCTCCAGCACCCACCACCACAAGCTTGTACTCTGTCATTGTTCACCTGGAGAAGCAAGGGGAGAAGAAATGCCTGGCATTAACACACATTACATTCAACGCATTAACACACTATCGTTATGCAGTAGGGGCTCATCCTGTTAAGGCGCAGTTCTAGTCCGTGGATGGCCCCCGTGGCCTGGTTTTGAATCCGGACCGTGCTGGTGCCGACTATGGCCAGCGTGCATGCAGTGCAATGTGGCCCCCACCCCCGGGGGTGGGAGTGTTTCAGCCGGCCACAATTGACAGTCGACACTGACTCCTGCTGATCAACCAGCTGATCTCAACACCAACAAGTCTGTGTGTTGAGCTGAGCGTGAAGCATCTTCGTCCGTCTCGTGTCTGTGTGACCCTGACTTGCGGTGTGATAAGAAGCACGTTGTCTATAATAGCAACAAAGTCCTGGACTATTACTGTTTTCTAGGGGAAACCCATAAGGAGTCGTGGGTGATCACAAATGCCATTAAAGACACAATTCAATTAAGGACATAAAAACATAAGAGTACAAAATGAGAAGAACAGGTCATAAGAACATAAGATTACATTATGAGAACAGGCCATAAGAACATAAGATTACATTATGAGAACAGGTCATAAGAACATAAGATTACATTATGAGAACAGGCTCACCATTTACCTACAAACATTGAACACCCTGAGGGTGTACATGACCTGGCAAGCAATCCAACAGATTAATAGCTCTGTGTAAAAATATATATATGTACAAATACTTCCCGTTCCCGATAAGTATGCAGCATTTACCCCAAGCAAACTTCCACCTTTGCATCTCTTTGTTCTACTGCAGAGCTCAACCTGAAAAATCTATTGAAGTTCACTTTGATAACTCCTTTTATGACTTTAAAAGCCTCAATCAAATTGTCTCTTCATCTCTTTAAATGAAGGCTACCTACACATCCAGAAACCTTTTTCAAGCAGTGACAATTAATTTTTCATGCACTAATTTCACACATACACTGAATCTTACCCTCTCAAAATATTCTGTACACATCTCGATACATGAACTACAATACAATTACACATGCAACTGATTCGAACTGATTCAGCACCGACTAGATACAATTTAACATTAATTTAAATTCAATTTAGCACCCATTCAATTCAGTTCAGGTGTGATACAATTCAGTTTAATTTAACACGTGTTGCCTATTTCGTCAATAGAAACTGGAATCTCGATCATGAAAACAAAGTCAAAATGTTGCAAAAGCTGATATTTTTCCAAACCGTGAATTTAAGGTTGGTCAGGTGCGTTGAATATTTGCTATCCAACATCTTCAGGCAGCCATTCTTTAAATTTTTTTTAGTTTTTTTTTTTTTAAGTAAAGTGTAAGTGAGAGCCGGCCACTGGCATAAACACTCTATGCTGTTATTTAGGGCCACAACCCTCGCTGGGCCACACAATTCAAATGTTTTAATGTGATTTAGTTATTAATGTTGGAGCACATTGGGGCCACAAAAACATTCTTGTTTAGGGCCACCAAAACCCAAGGACCAGCTCTGGTGCACGTGTTACGGGGGGTGGTCTATTTTCCTCGATACTAATAAAACGTTGCAACAAAAAAGTAATCCTAACATATAAAGCTTAGCTGAGGTGGCGTACGATTATTCATTATTTTGCTAGCTAGCAAGCAAGCTTCAACGCATTTAGAAGTGACCAAACACCGATTCAAAGTTTTGATTCCACGTAATCAAAAAGCTTCAAGTTTAAAAACTTACTTGTGGCTTTTTGCTAACATTTCTGCTGCAATATGTCATGGCCTATGTACGTTCCGAATACTTATAGTGCCATATGTTCCATCAACGCATTATCTCCATTATAGGCCATTTACTATTCATTCATTATCCCCATTATATGCCATGTGTACGCTGGCAATTTGGAATGTATTCTTGTGCTTTGTGGCTCCAGAGAACAACCAATTGGTCAACAATCACGAAGATAATTGGTCAACAATCAATAAGATAATATGGCAGAAACTTGTTGGTTGGATACAGACATTTAGTACGTTCAGAGTCCTCACTGCCAAGAAGTCAACGCAAGGTCAAGCAGTTTCTAATTATTTGGTTTGAAATAACTGCTGTTAGCTAGAAGTGGCATTTGTGCGCTGTCCCTCCCGTTCCTTTAGGGTTGTCTAATGACGTTATGCATTATAAAGACCATTTATGCAGAAGAATAACACAATGGCACATGCACACAGTGCCAGCAAAGAGAAATGTTATTTTGACCAATCAATGTTTCCGTTTTTCATGGTCATATTGATTTTTGACCGGTTCCCCTCTTAATATGGACCGGTTTGGCATTTTGGAATCGATACAGCTACATCTTAGACACTTGGATCAGCGCATCGGTTCGAACCGGTTAGTCTTAACACTGCTCACTTGATATCCGCCTACTGAAGACAGAGTTTGTTCTAAAACCTGACCAAAAATACAAGAGCAGACAGGGTAAATACTTCAAACAGGACGCAAGTCTGTTTTCATACTTTTTTTTATTATATACATTATAAATTTGGCACCCAACACAAGGCTGAGCATATCCAATTCCCAACCCAATGCAACCCCACTGCCTTCCACGGTTCTCCTCTGAAACACTTGGGACCCTATCTTACACCCGGTGCTAAGCGGCGCTAACCCAAACGCAAGTGTCTTTGCCATCTTACACCTGGCGCTAAGTGGCGCTAACCCAAACGCAAGTGTCTTTGCTATCTTACGCATGGTAAAGGGTTCATTATAACGCCTAGCGCTCACGTCGTTTAAATACCAAGTAGTCTTGCGCCCATTGCAAGTGAACTGGGCGTGTTGGTCTTAAGATGAGGAGTGGCCAGGATCATAGCGGATTGCCATCTTGAGCCAGCAGAAAGCGCTTGTGCTAAAACCACCACAAACCTGGTCTAAAGTCATGTCGCAGTTGTTTACATGTTATTTTAACGGCGCATACATAGGCGTGCGCACAACGCGCATACACCCTCCTGTCTGTTACACACAGGGCGTGCACAAGCATGACTAAAATATCAAGATTACAATGTGAAATATTATTGTGTAGGCTATATAAAAAAATGCATAATAATAAAAGGGTCCAAGGTTCAAAGACCACATACCTGTCCCTCAGTGAATGGATATGCCTCATTACATTGGTTTCAGCCCAACATCCAAGCAATGTGCGATGGTACGTGTAAAGTTACATGTATAGACTATTCGCAATTACCCTGGATCAAGGTATATTTGCAAATAGTTCCTGTAGCCTAATCTTCCGGGGGGACAATGGCTATCTATTGAAAACTTTTCAGATAACACCTATATCAAGCCTAATGTGCAAATTGTCATTTACACCTAATGTGTGAATTGTCATTCAATGGAAAACTCGCGGACTGCAATAGTCAGACATTTGAGTTCTGAAAATGCACTTCAGATGTCATTACAATACAGCTCTCTAAGCCTACAGCCTGTAAGTAAATAGAATGGTTAAAAGTAAATAAAAAGTTCAAAACCTTGTCCAGTGAATATTGCATTTGTTTTTCAAATAGCCTAGGCTACTGGCTACAACCGATTCGCTGTGCATAAGGTTTTTTCGATAGCCTACGTTTAAAAAACGGAGATAAATGTCACCATGTTAACTGAACCTTATTCTTCGTCCTTATTTTTTTAAATTAAAGTGAGCAGATTTCCATACTCTCAGCTCATTAAAACCCCGCTGATTTCACCTGTTATACCATAACAAAACCTGTTATACCATATCACTTAATTATACCATTAATTTTAATGCCATTCTCTGCATGTGCGCTTTAACTTCATGCAGGAGCAGGTCTGTTTCACCTGCTTTAAATTGCACATTTCACGGTCTTCCCGGGAAAGTAGACTTGTTTTTAAAGCATAGAATAGAATAGAACGGAATAACTTATTTTCCCGTTAGGGAACTTCAGTTGTAGTTTCCAGCAGTAAAAAAAGACAGACAGTGGGGCAGACCCACAAACACAAACAAACATGTTAAATAAAGACATTCAATTGAATCAGATGTTTCACATTATAGTGAAGGTATGTGTGATTAAGCTGGTAGTAAAACGCGTTGGTCACATTTCCATAAGCAGGACATTATAAAACAAGGGGAAATATGTGTGGACCTCTGGGTTGCTGACAGCTTTATTGTATTTTTCTAAGGTGAGACAGAAGCCATTGGTAGCTTATTCTCAGCTGTTGCAGGTGCTTTCAACAAAATGTAACCGCATATATTTTGTAAAATAACAGCACTGTCTGGAATTACCCGGAAACTCAATGGTTAGTCCAAATAATATTGATCCATATAGCCTATTCCTTGATCGCACTAAACATGCACGAGCATGTCTGTTTCGCCATCATATAAGAAATCCGCCAAGGTGGAAAAGCAGGCTTTTAAAGGGAATGGGATGACATTTTGATTGGTTCATTGCATGTCACGCCCAAGACACACCTATAATTAATGAAGAGACTAGGTTTAGCCCATTTGCACATTGTGCTGTGCTTAGCGCCCAAAAAACATGCCGGTAAACTAGCAAAAATGGACACGCCCTAAATGCACTTTACACCATGTGCTTAGACAAAGCGCTAAGATCGCCAAGATAGAGCCCTTGGTGTTGCCAGCTGCTCCTTTTCACACTGAATACTACAGCTAAGTCGAGTCGTCGGCGGGACCTTTCATATGCGGCTTCGACTGCAATCTACGGGCACCCGATCGACCAGCAGGGGTCGCTAGATATCAATATATGCAAAACCCTCCCATTTCCTGGAAGACGCAATCGCCCTAAGTTGATAGATATAGTATTCAATACTTGTCTAATGTAAAACACATCGATTGACATTTCGTATGCTACAACAGCCAGCTTCCCGACATACTACGTTCAACAATGTACCACCACCGTGAACAAACACGCAGACTGCGATAGAATCTAGCAACCACTTGCGGGGGCGGAGTTTCGACGGAGAGAAACTAGCAAAATGGTGTCATGCTTTCAGTTGGGATTGCGGCTCTCCTTTGTGGACACAAGATGGGGTTTCAAATTTCTCCTTTAAAATTATTGCTCCCAATAATCAGGTAGGCTATTGGTGTGCATGTAAACATAGCCATTTATTTATAATGTCTAGAAATGTGAATGCGAACATATCCATTTCTACAAACACAAATCCAAATGGAGTTGTATTTGCAAATACACCCTGCTTTTCCGGCTGCGCCCTGAATCATTCAATCATTTAATATCCAGACAATGGGATTGCTGTCCATTTAAAGAAAAAAGCACCGAACGCAATATAGTAAACCACTTAAATGTTTCACAGCAAAATAAACAAAAAATTTTTTTTCAACTATGTTCAATTATTATGGACACACAGGGCCTGATTTATTAACACCTTTCATAACATGTTCACAATCTTCTAATTAATAACACAATCATTTGTTTCACATGTGCTAAAAGGGCTTCACACATTAGCTAGGCTCATCGTCAATATTCCACTAATTCAATCGATCTGCAGGACTGTTCACCTGCATTTGTACCTCATTTTAATAGTATTCAGGAAAAGGCTCATTGAAAAACTGATGTTAGACAATAAACTGTAATTGTGAATGTAACGTGTGCTGAATAACACTACCGCTCATTCCAGGCACAGCTCTAGATTTTCTGCCTCCTTAGACAACATTGAAGAACAATGTTAACAAAGTGAGATGGCAATAGTGGACCATGGGGCGGTGGGGGGTTGGGGGGGGACTCCTTTATGACAGGTCCGGCAGAAGTACCCCATAATGCTAACTAACCTACAATCTTCTATGCGTTTGTGGGATTCTTTTCCAGCTTGCAGTAGCACTTTTACCTGCTCTGCGGCAACCGGTTTTGAATATAGTCAACGCCTCATTTTTTTCCCAAAGGGGAAAGCCCATATGCCTGACTTTCAAAATGGATGTAATAAAGCACTAAGCCAAATCTCAGTCCAAACAACCCCAAGGATTACAGACCAGTTTTTAATCTTCCGTTTCTTTGCGGCAGCCCAACAAGTACTCACATATTTGAGTTCTTATGACATTTGGTTAAAAATTCCAATCAGGCTTTCGCTAAGGTCAGAGTACAGAGCCTGCTCTTGTAAAAGTTAACGGTGTGTTTGAGTCCTCGATTATCTATCCGTTTCTTTGTTGGCTCCTTTGTAGAGAAATGCTGAATTTTACAACTGTCTTGATAATTCTTATCATTGGAGAAGTCTAAACACAATGTTCAACGATATATATTCCATTTATACACTCACACCCAATACAATAGTGTTGTATGTTTTGGATTATAGAAGTGGAGGGTGCTTTTGAACTTGTATTTGTCGGCAGGGCGCCAACTGAATGCATTAAGAAAAATATATAAATACCTTTATTTATATGGGGAATAAAAGTATTGGCCCAAGTAATGTAGCAAACAAACCTCCGAATGAACATATAAATGTGCAGTCAGTAATTCACATTTAATCATGTTATTCTAGCCAACCACTGTTTTTCTGAGGGTAAAAAAAGGCCTAATCTTTGTGTCACACCCGTCTTGCCCCCTGCATATACTTAAAAGGGTATACTTCTTCATCAGACCACAAAAACACTGCAGTGGCAGGTTGCTTTTCTTTAAACTATACTCAAACCTGAACTGGTACACCGGGAAAAAAGTTATTCATTTGCAGTGTTCCCTCTCTTTTTATGTGATGTCAATTCCCTCAACAACAAAAAAAAATAATAATAATATAAGAATTTTGCAAGAATTTTGAACAAGGTGAAAGAAAAACCGTCTGCCCATCCCTTAAGCGTCTAGCTGAATACTGGGACATTGGGGGGGAAAAACTGCTCTTTGCCTCGAAAGCAAAGGGTTTTGTGTGTCACAATTGAGCAGGCCTATCACTCCACCCAGTCCTGACAGACCCTTTCACAGCAACAGGCTGCAACTCATCCACACAATTTACAAAGTTAAGATGGGCAAACAGGACGTCTGCTGCAGGGAAACTAGAATAATAACGGTTTTTCATGAGTGTAAATCAGAGACCGTCTCAATATTTACATACAGAACACTTACCCTTTATTTTGGCTGAAATGTCCTCCTATGGAGTTTTACCCATTACTGTGATGGTATAGCGTAGCTGCTGGCGAGGATGCAACTAAGCCATGTCGGTGTTGGCAAAAATATAATACTGTACAGCTGTCACACACCTACTATCAACTAATACTCGGTCCTGCTGGCACCCCCATTACCCGATACCACAAAGACCACATCCATTCCTCACCAACTTCTTGAGGTCTGGTACCTCAAAAAAGCGAGTCCATTCTACCTTGGAACATTGTGATCTTTTTTTCTACTTTTGATAAAATACCAATGTGTGTATTTTCAAATGTTCCAATTCAGCAACTAAAAAACAAATTTCCTCTTGAAATGTTCTGAACGGCAGAGATGACATTGCGTAAATAAATGAGAAATGTTGCACTTTCACCCAAGCAACAAGAAACGTTTCGTCTTTCAAAAGCAAATGTGAACACAATAACTAACCATTGTTAGGTGCGTGTTAAATTAGGATATTTTTCAGGCCAAAACTAAGTTTAAATACTCATTATGCAAACTCACTCGAGGTGATGTTCTTTTCCCCGTTTGGGCAGAACACGTCACTACTTTTCTCGTTTCATTTCACACGCTTCGGCTACTGCAAGAGCTCACATAGTTTCTTTGCAATGCAGACACTCAACGCAAGAGCTCACATTCCGTCACTGTTTATTTGTTAAGGTCACGATATTACGTCAAATATGACACGATGTAGCGAGCCGCCTAATGCTGTTAAGATCACGCCCAAAAGCTTAATTCAGCCTTTAACGTAAAAAAATGCAGAGCAAAAAAAACCACGATTCTGGAATTTACAACTATGTACAGGCTACACACAAAAAGGTCCAGATGCCTATGTGCACCTATAGGCTAGTGCTAGAAAACCCATTAATAATATTGGCGGCACAGATCAAACACGACATAGCCTAGGCTACTGCCTTGAAATGGCACTATTAGGGAATACACATGAAATAGGTTCAGTATTATCTGGCTGTCTATTTAATTGCGTCAGTGATCGCAATGTCAATGGTGCTTAGTGAGTGAAAGCAGGAAAGGGTCCACATGGAAAGATATTGCAGACACATTACCTAAACGATAGCGACACAAGCCTACTTAATGTGGTTTATTGGTTGAAAGTGTGCGTTCAGCGTAACAAACCGCAATTTGCCGAAACAGCATTTACAGCCAAAAAAGTTTATAAGGCCAAGTGATATTTTTGGAGGGCGCACCGCCATAGTAGCCTAACGTTACAGCATAGGTCTGCAGTACAGGGCCGTGTCCCTACGAATGAGAAAGCAATGGGCGTTATACACATTCTTTTAAAAACGTAACACAAATGTAACGAACAACAAAGAAAAATCCCCTCATACGGTCGAATGCATGTGCAAAACAATACAATTTGAGCACAGCGTCTCGTTTCTAAATCCAAGTCTCCTTCATTTACCTTTTGTTTGCAGTTCCGCGTCCAAAGTAAGCTACCGAAAACAAGTATGTGCGGTTACAGTCCTCTGTGACACGATCCCGGCATCTTTGACTTTAATATGAAATCGCCAAACAACGTTTCTCCGTATAAACCGAATATTGGGCAACGGCGAATCCGACCTGCTTGCATTAAAACAAATAACAATACAACTTTTTTTAAAACCTCCTAGTCTGCTCCTTCCACTACACGAGCAGGCTACGTCTGGCCCTCACACGAAACTGGGCGGGTAGCGAGCCTAGGCTACTGCAGAAGGAAGCTCATTAGACCACTTACCTAGATAGCGAGAAAGCGAAGTAGGGCGGCCAGTCGGTTCGGCGATTTTCATTCGCTTTCTCTACTCTGTGTTAAAGGAATGATTTCACTTCTGTTTCTGTTACGCTGGATGTACATAGAATGCACACGACAGAAACATGACATTGACCCAGGCTTTAGTGTGTTGAAGGCAGACCGGCTGCTTCTATCATAACTAGTCGAGCTGACAAATGGGCGTCACGAGTCTCATAGAAAAGACTGCCTAAAATAGAGACAATACCTCGACAATACCAGACAATTTAGTAGCCTGTTTCTAGTATACATTTTCTCAAGCATTACACAATGATCTTCCTTGCATAATGTATGACAGGAAAAAATACATTCAAGTATTTACTTAACTTTAAACGTAGCTATAATTTAAACTTTTTTTTATTTACTCATTTACAAAAAATATTTTCTACAGGCTATTATAAATGGCTTATAAGTCTTAAACGAGGGTAATCTTAGTAGCCACTGACGACCCCGTGTAATAATTAGCCATGATTAAGGGGGGCACACAATTATAATATTGGCCATTATTTTTACACAGAAGGTCTCAGAGACTAGTTTTGCAGGAAGCCCAACACGGCGTTTAAATAGGCTCTATAAATACACCCGGAATACGATGAAAAATACGTCAGTGAAAAGCAAGGTCCTGATTTGTCGATCTCATGCCAGTTATATTTGTGTTACACAAGGGGCGAGATCAAATAGCTGCGTGTACTTCCGGAATGTAACAAGAAGCTACGATAGCCAAGAACTGATGATGAAAGAACTGGTTGCGCCAGGCTGGGTGGTGCCTTTGTATGTTGTATGTTGTATGTTGTATGTTGTATGTTGAAAGTAGTCCGTAATTTTGAACAGAAAGTGAGATAGACTAGTAGACCGCAGTATTTCTATCACTGCACTGGAATATTTTTTTTTGTCCGTTTGCATTCACTGACGACGTCTTTCCCTCTGAGTTTCATGCTGACGTCACCTTAGACGCCATTCGTCCTGATAAAGAGCTCAGCAACCTTGATCTCTAGTTCTGAAGGTCCACGAACAAGCATGCCAAGTTAATTTAGTATGACAATTTTGAAGGATTGTCATTCAAATTCAGCATCATGTAATTTTTTTATAGGTATAGTTACAATTACAATTAACAATTGTAACAAACAGATATCAATATGTCTCAGTCCATTTATACAGTAGATGTTCATGCTGTGACAACCTTGCTGTGATGTGATATATTAACAGTGCATGTGGCACTTTAACCTTTGTGTTGTCTTTATATTATGTATGCACCCTGTGTAGAATATATAGAATATATAGAAAACAGTTCAGTGGTGTCCACAGGGTCAGAAATGACCCACCCTCACAAGACCCTTGTGATAAAGCTTATTAATTTAATTTTATACCCTAAATCTATTTTTCATGTAGAAACAATCTGTCATTCATAGGTTTGCAAAGTTCCTGGAAACTTTTTGAGTCATTTTTAGGTCATTTTGGAAATTTATACTGTTAACAATATTTTTAATACATTTTATAAAATAAGTATGTCTGGTTTTTTTATGTATTGGGCATATTTGAGGGGTCACTGCAAATTTTTTGCACACATTGTTAGGGAGAAAACCATGAGTTTTAAGAAATGTCAACAAACATGACGTTGGTTTACCACAATGTGAACACATTTATTGTATGTTTTTTTCTCAAATGCAGTTTGGTTAACAAAAAACCTATTATATAAGGAAGCATAAATACAAAAATGTACTTTAGTTATTTTATTTTATCTAAGACAGCAAATTAGATATGCCTATGGTTTAGGAATTATTTTTGACTAATATAAGGTTAAACTAAATATTTTAACTTGACTTGCTTGACCTTGGATAATTATTCATCTGAGCCACAGCTAGCTTCATCTTCAGAAAGAGATTCTGAAGAATCTGGACAATCCTTCTCAGATGCAATTTATATTTGTTTGTTTTTGTATGATTTCAGATTGGTTATTGTCTTCATCAAATGCCTTTAAAACATCCTTGAGAATGAGGAAATACATGTAAAAAAAGATGTTAGGAACTTTTTAAATATATTGACCAATATCACCTTAAAGGCATACTGAACTTTGTTAGAACATAAGCGACATGGCCCCGATATGAGTCATGAGTAAGATTGACGCTCATCTGCATGACTTCCTCCAGTGGTCAGCAACTGGCCAACGGAGAATGATCTATACAACGATCTATACATGTAGCTATACAATATTATGGGCTAACAAAAGTTTAGTATGCCTTTAACACAAATGGCAGTAAAATTCTAAAATAATAGCAAGGTTAAGCATGAGATTGAAAATTCCCCAAATTACAGGAAGATACCTGGAAAATTCCCACCTTTTGCAACCTTAGTCATTCATAAATAAATCAGTGAATGACTGTGCTTTACTACGTCACAGTCCAGACAGACCATGTTTATTAAGTCTATACCACTCATTTTTTACGACAAAACACACATCGTAATTGATTTATGATTTTTCTTTTTTATTAGTGGTTGAGTGAGTGAACTGAATTTACGACTTTCTGCCCACGGCTCACCGCTCCAGGAAGTCATAGAATTTCATGCTGAAAATTTTTTTAATTGAGGGGGTTTTCCCTACTGTTAAACTCAGAAAAGGGTCATTTTTGACCCAAGGGTAACATGGTTAAGTCTAAGGATGATGCAGAATGAGTACAGGAAAGAGTAGAGATGCATTGCTCTACTGTAGGACATGCTGCTCAACAGTTTAATAGAGTGCACAAATTTATGTAGAATGAATCAATAGTATTTCTTTTTTTGACACTTTGTAGTATGTGAAAAAGAGGGTGTGGAGCCTCAAAAACACGCCACTCATCAAAAGCAGCTTCTGTTTCCTATCCTTCTGGAACTTTCTGCAGCATTGGACACTATAGGCCAGGGGGTGGGGGGTATTTGCTGCTTTGTTTCAACCAGTTATTCTGGTATACTATAAACATGTAGAAACAGCTGGTTCGACAACTGACTCATTTCTATATCAGGTCAAAGGATGGCATGCGGTCTGCAGCCGTAGCTAATGCCTGTACAAAAATGGTAACATAAAAACAAACAATTAGGTGAATTAAATATCTAAGAGTTTCTCGGTTTTATCTAGTGTATTATTTTCCAAATGTTACAACCATTTGCAGTATTTTCTCAAAGCCACAGACAGTCTGAACTTGTGGATAAGCTGACTCTACATGCTCCCTGCCTGGGCATGTTGTGGGTGTAAAAGGCATGTGTTTGATGTAAAAATCCATTAACCCACACACATTCTATAGTGTAAATATGCATGCAAAAACACATTTTTATTTTTTGTATTCGATAGCCCGAATTGGGTCTTGCACACAATGTCTGCCTGACACAGTAAATGGAGTAATTTATCTCTATACAGCATGTAATTTATAATGCATAATAGATGTAATTAATATGCATTAATATGAATTAACACTAAGACATCTAACAAACGTAATTCAGTTGTGTGATTGTACACACTCAAATGCAAGCCAGTTTAAACTATTTGTACCATATGGTTCCAGGATGTTATCATAATTACTTTACACTCAGAAAGGTACAGTGTAGGTACATTTTTCTTCTTTAAGGACCAAATGTACCCTGAAAGTAAAATAATGTTCTATTTAGGTACTCATAAGTTCCTTTTCGCCAAAAGTGAATTTGGTATTCTTGGTTAGGGGCGCAGTTTTATGTACCTTTAGGGTGACAAGCATTTATCTTTTCAGGTAGTTTTTGTAAAAATTATTTTGAGAGGGCAAGGGCGTAGCCATGGTTTGGCAAGTGGGGGGGACACTTAAGTGCCGGGGTGGGGGGGGGGTCCGGGGGCAAGACATTTTTTTTAAAACAGCACTTAAATGCTAATTTCTAGTGCCCTTTGAGAACAGTATTTATTAATTTGCTGTTTAAAAAATGACAAACAAAAGCACTCCAAACAAGTTAACAATACTGCAAAACAAACCAGTTTTAAAAAATATATAAAAATCTATATAAATCTAACGTTACGTACGTGCTCTTGCAACGTTTTTCTTCCTCCCTTCTATGTACTCCCTTCAGATGTAGCCTACTCATTTCACTGCCTCTCTACTGTCACCATTACTGCTACCTGCTGCGGCTCAGAGGGCCCAGATGAGCTGCTGCAGCCTGCCTCACTCCTCTCTCCCCCGTCATCATGAGTGCAATGTTAATAACATGAGGTCAATTATAAGCCTTATTCACTTTATTTCATCAGGAGAGAAATAGCTCATCGTTATCATATCACAATGATCTAAATAATGAAAACGTCTGCTTAAACCGTGTCAAATGCAAGTTTGAGTGGACTGGCTAAAGTTAAAATTAGCTAGCCTATGTACTAGGTAGCCCAACCTTGGTCCCTGTGTATGCTTGTTTTCGTTCCACAGTTGCAATTCCAGAATTTGGGCTACCTTTTAACCGCAGCTTCTCAGGGGGTTTCAACGCAAGTAGTTTGCCTTCAAAAACCAATATAAATCTCCTTTTTCGAAAACGGGAAACTCTTATGGTCTCTTCGTGAATTTTCGGTTGTCTTTATTTATTCAGAACATGTTTTAAACAACAGTAGCCTAATGTCATATCTTAGGCTAATTGGAGGCCATTCCCCATATGTATGAGTGTGTGAGTGAATGGTGTGTGTGCGCTGTGATGGATTGGCAGCCTGTCCGCGACCCTGACCAGGAATAAGTGGGTTAGATAATGGATGGATGGGTATGGTTTGTAACAGCTGATAGGGCCAATAGGACTAAAGAGAATAAAGACGACACGAGAGAGGTGTGTGAGATGGGGGACTATCAAATCCATTTGCATTTTGAGTAAAGAGGGCAGATGCTGCATTGGATGAGGGCACAGATCAAAGATAAGGTACTATAAAAATGAAAGACAAAATGGATTTGAGGATCACTTCAGTTTGATCTGTTTGATTCAGTTTGTGCAGTTCAATCGCTCCTTGGGACCCAGGGATCGTGACACTGTGAGACAAGTGGATGTATTGTGTGTTGATCTGCTTCTGGTTAACGGAGTGGGGTTTCTTTAACGCAAGATTTGCACAGACTCCTTTCTCTTCCACACAAACTGATGTGAAGAGAAAGAATGCGACAGTGTGGAACAATTAACCCTTTTTTTGGAATTGATTTTTCACTATACTAAATCAGTGTTCTAGAACTCCTTTGCTTTCTATAACTGGTAGTGATAGTTGCATTAGAATGTTCAGTTAAGAACACTCTAATAACATATTGTGTGATCTTACACCTTAAAGGGTGAAGAGAAGGAGGTTTCCTACCAGCGAGTGTGGATTATTAAGATAACTGGTTGAAAGGACAATGGGTTGAGACCAATGATCCATCAAAAAGCATAATTTCAGCCGGCTCAGTTCCAAGCTCACGGGCAGGAGACTGGTGAGATGGAAAATGTTTTTTTGAGATGAGTTTCTGTTTTTTTTTTCCTTTGGACAACTGAGTTACAAAACGGAATTGTGTCTTTTTAAGCTTTTGTTGCTGGGACTTTTCAAGCTGGATAGCCATGTATGTCTTGTGCTTTATTTCATTTTGGGATAAGTGAATGGATTTGCCTGCACAACTATGGTTTTGGGGGAGAGAGGTTATTGCTTTAGAAGCACACTATTTTCATATGCTGAACTAACTTTGAGGGATGTATTGAAGTGGTTTGTTTGCAGTGTGTGGTGTAGGCACAGGGGAAACTTCGTTCAGTGTGTGTAATTGGCAGTGTGTTGTTCTGTGTCTGGTGTCATGATATTATATTTGTTTTATTTTCTGAAGGTGTATACATATATATATTAGTAAATATATATTAGTATATATTAGTAAACTCAGGAATTATTGACAAAATGTTTGTACAAAATTAATAAAATAAATACATACAATGATTCAAATTTTCTACTCAAACTTTTGGGGAAACTACTTACTTGCACCCTAATAAAAAAATGTTTTTTTATAAAAAACTGCATTTTTGAGTAATAGTATTTTTCTCAAAAACATAGAGGAAAAAATGATTGGCATCCCTAAAGAATATTTAAAATAAAACCAAACAAAATGGTGATATAAATTTTTTTTGATCTCAGTCTCCAGAAACAGAGGTGGTTTAAACCATTCCTTGTTAACCCATTGTAAAGACGCAATGATAACTGAATATCAGCGTTCAAGTAACAGTTTAACCAAAGCACATTCAGCAGGACAGCTCTGTTAAAACGGCCAGATCACGGTCACGAAACACTGCATTGCATGAATTGCACAACATAGTCATTTTCAGCCACTAGAGGGGAGTGTCTGTTTAAATGTCTTTGCAAGTTGCATTTCTAAAAAAAATCCTTTCACAAGTATGAGATAGCCACATTCTTCTCTTTTTTTAACTAAATTAATTTATTTATAAATTCCTGATACCAAATTTGCACAGCTCTGCAGTATTGCCCAAGCAGTGTAGATCTGTAGTCTTAATGTATAGCAAGAGAGATGGGAAAGCCCTGAGGGTTTGTACCTCACACTCGGTGTGGTAGGGCCTACGACAGGGGGTGCGTCTCAATATTCTTCACTCCCCACCTTCTTTTCTCCACTTCCCCACTGCCACTCCTCTGCTACCCAGAAGTATGCAAAACTGCATGAACATTTGGAGTAAAAGTATTTGCATGTACAGTATACAATGTACCTGATATTGCGGTTTGCGTCGAGACATTAATGAATATGTAACCATTAATTTGTAATTAAGATGTAATCAGCAACATTGGATTAAAACACAAAGATCTGTTTCCGGGGCACGGAAGAGAGGAGGTGGTAGTGGAGGAAGGGAGGGTGCATTTTGGGACGCACCCATGCTCTCCCAGGATGATCTGCTTTGCTGGGGGTCATAGATTAAGCCATTGAAAATTAGCTTCAGTGCACTGCAAAATTAATTTTACCCAGAATGAGCTCTTTCAAACAGCCATTTTGAAAAGAATGTAGATTTGCATCAAGAATCAGTTAAGAGCTTAATTTATAAAATATATGAGCATGAAACTTTTCCTGATAACCAGAACAATCTCACAACAAAATAAATAAATAAATAAATGAAAGCACTTTAACCAAACTCAATCTTTTATGTTGTCGATTCCATTTTTTATTAAATTTTTAAAGTCTTTCAGTGATTCTCAGTGATTTTTGAGGTGCACAGGAACCCTGAGAAGATGTAAGCGCCGTATGAAGGTCATACTCTTTGGCCTGGAGAAGGTCCTGCTGCAGAGTCTCGCTGCTCACCAGCTCGAAAGTGTGTGGGCGGGTGCACAAATCACTCTTTACCGGCGGCACACTAAGGGCCGCAGCTAGACAGTGCTATGGTGCCCTCTGCTGTCTGGAAGGGGAAATGCATAGAACATAGAGTTGCGAGCCATAGTTAAAATATAACCATTGACCAGCTCTGCTCAGGAATGGGGATCATTTGGAACTCTGAGACGTTCTTAGAAAGTAAAAATACACCATTTCTAAATCTAATCATTTATTGAAATTGAGATGAAAACTGTAATTCTGTAAGTTGAAAAGCAATATAATCTCATTAGAACATGCACTTTCTATGTCGGCTTTCTGAAAGATGCAGCATAATAGCCAATATACAGCCGACAACTAGTAGCAAAAAATGTATTGTGTTCTTAAAAAGCACATCACAAACTAAGTTAATGCCATAAAGATTGTAATCTATGTGTGTTCATTACAGCGAACAATAAGCTATTGAACAAGAAAAACTGTCTGAGGGATACATTGGGAATTGAATGTAAGCTTGCATCATGAAGACATGGCACCAGGGAGGGAAAACTCAAAGGAAACGGCAGTCTGCTCATGTGAAGACAGCTTCAGGCTATCCAGCTAACTACTAATAGACTAGTTTGAGGTGCCACCATTTTGGTTTCAGTAAGCTGCTTCCTCTGAAACAAGGCTCCCAACTTGCTTTGATTTTGGATGGACTCAACACAGTTATAGGCGCAGTCCTGGCTTTTTGTTCAATAGAAAAAGCGTGGTTTCAAGGTTTCAATTTAATGCTCACTTTTTTTTGCACCAGTGATGATAACAAATGGAATCTATACCTCGTATAATTGAGTTGGAAAGGGGTCATCGTTTGCCTGACCAGTCAGTCCGTAACTCTGGGGTTTGTATGTCTGAGGCTCTACTGCAGGGATACTCAATTCAGGCCCTCTGGGTCAGCAGCACTGCTGGTTCTCTTCTGCCTGATAGTCCACATAATGTCACTGATTGGCTAGAGATCACTCACCTGGTGCGTCAGGTTTAAATCAGTCCCTGATTAGAGAAAAGAAAACCAGCAGCACTACTAGACCCGAGGGCCAGATTTCAGTGTGCCTGCTCCATTGTATTTAGAGAGCTCTGATTTATGCGAGACATTCCGGATCTGATTGGCTACCTTTGTGAGATCTGAGAGGATGTATCCGTGCCCATCTTTGTGCTCATATCACTGGGGTAGCTCCAGTAGGACAGCCTGTTGCCTTGCCGACGGAACCGGTGCCGTTGCCACGCCTGAAAGCCGCCGGAAGGGGGTCGGGGTGAAAGGAGGAGTTTAAGTACCTAAAGGCAAATCCTTCTGCATCGTACCAGATAACTGAGTACAGTACATACTTCAAACTTTTAAATGTCTTTTATGTCATGTACATCCCAGCCGTCTGATGTCCTGGTGTTCTTCATACACGGACAGACAATGATACGCATGCACGCAGTTCAGGCTCACCAGGACGCCACTGGTGTTTGGCATGGCAGTGCTCCCACACTTGCCTCTGACACTAATTAAAGTACTCTTGCAAGTCCTTTGAAGGTCTCTTTCCCTCAAACTATGCAGTGGGCTGTCATAAGTACTACCAACCAATAAAGCAGTATAAAATTTACTTCAGTGCACTGAAAAATGTATTTCACCCTGGATGAGCTCTTTCAAACCTCAGCCATTTTGAGAAGAATGTAATTTCGCATCCAGAATCATCAGAGCTTAATAAAAAATGTGAGCATGGAACCTTTCAAGATAACTGGAACAATCTCCCAACTACAAAAATGAAAGCACTTTAACCAAACTTCAAAATTCTACCATTTTCAACAGCTTTTATGTTGTCGGTTCTATTTTTAACACTTGAGGTCTTTCAACAAAAAAAGTAGAACTGAAAGCTAGACAGGGATGAGGGAGGTGAGGCATTTAGACAGCCGATCAAGGGGTTAGTGGAGCCATAATTCAGTCAGACTAAACTGGAACCAATGCATTTCAGGCCCATTACAAAACGGGTGCTGCATAAGGGATATGGCCTTCGATGGGCTTTTACTGAAGAAAGGCCTCATCGTGCAAGGTTATCCCCTTAAATTCTGGAGTCTTATGTTCCTCAAATGCAACGGACATATACTGTAAAGCATACATTTTTAGATTATATTATGTTACAGTTCATATCTAGTTGGCAAGTGTTTTAACATATGTACATACTTGTATCTTTTTGTATCTGTGTAACAGTACATGGTTGAACAAACAATAAAACAGAAGGAAGTCTGTGGTACCAGACTTGTACTTTGGATGGTGTGGACTCGGACTCGGACTCGGAAATTGTGGACTTCACTACAACACTGGTGAGGTATATACAGGTATACTACAGGAGGGAGTGTGAGGTGTATAGTGTATACATGTATACTACAGATGTGTTTGAAGTATATACAGGTATACTACACGTGTTTGACTCCGTTCTATGTGAGCTTAGCTGTAGTCTGTGGTGTGAAAACAAGCAGCTGGCGACATCAGATTTTCAGAACATGACATTTTCATGGATGTCTACACTCCCCTGAATCAGCAGTGGGGTTCGTGCAATGGTGGTTGCAGATGATGGCCATTCCTAATTGGGTTTGGAATCGGATATGCCCACGTTGGGCACCAAATTAATTTTAAAAAAGTAACTAAGACAGCGCGGTGGTGGCAATTCAGGTAAGTGATCAGGCGGGAGTGCCCATCAAAGGCCCCACGAATCACAAAGCCCCATTTAAAAAGCTGAACACAAAGGCACTAAAATGATTAGTGTTCATTGTTAATGAGACCGAATGAAAAAGTAGCCATCAAGTAAGCAAACTTTTCTTGTTTGTTTTTTGCCTCAAAATCAAGAATTATAGTATTTTAACTCTGTTAAAAATAATAAATAAATCAGTCAGCGGTTACCAACAATGGGCCTCATTCACCAATCACTCTACGAACAAATTTAAATTGAAATTTTTTTTTAGACTTAAAAAAAAACGTTTTTACAAACATTTCCGGATTAACTGATGTTTGCATTAACTTAAATAAGTCTGTACAGGGGAAAATAACCATCACCATTTTCACTGGGAATACATTATATAGTATAAAAAAGGTCCTCCAAGTCATATCTATGCTCAGTGCAAACCACTACGTCAGCCGTTCAAATCTGGCCGCACGACCTTTGACCTCTCTTTCATCCCCATTCTTCCTGTTTCTCTACACTGTGTTGTCCAATAAAGCAGAAAAACCCTAAAAATAAATAACTAAATAAACAGTTATAATTTTGCATACTGCACACACAATATGAATGCATCCACAAAGACATCAGCATGCCTTGTCATCTACTTAGCCATTGAATACTTTACGGGTGTGCTCAATTGAAAGTTGAGCAGTGGAACATAGTTTGACAATAAATGCACATATTTGGAAACCTATGTTTACCAATAACCTACAGCTCAGCTGGTTAGTTGGGGGTCGTAGAAAAATCATATAGTTAAACCAAAAAATCACAGACCCAATGAAAAAACATTTTTTTTTCTTGGCATGCGTGCCAGTTAAATGATTCAGATTTTCTTGCGATATCAAACCAATCCATTTGCTGGGAATTAGGGAAGGTTTCTAATTGTGAAAGTGATGTGGCGTAATCCATTCACAGCAGGAAACGTTGTCCACCGTGCTTAATTATTCACACTGAGTTTTTTTCAGGTGGGATCTAGTAGAGAGAGTGCAGATTAACCTTTTGAAGACCAGGATTATCCCAGGCTGGCCCGGAACGTGTCCATGACACTGTGCTCTTTTGTTAGGCCTGGACGTACCCTAAAGCGGGGGTGGGCAATTCCTGTCCTGGAGGGCCTGTGTGTATGCATGTTTTTGTTTCCACCAATTACCCAGGCCAAATGAGCTAATTGGCTGTATACACCAACACTGGTTCACTGGTAGATCAGATCACAGTAAAACATTTCATATAGAGACACAAGCACTTGTCATTCATGCACTTATCAAGAAATGTAGCTGAAATGTCAGATGGTGTAAATGTCAGAGCTAATTAAGTAATTACGGCCAGATGTTGGCCAGAAACAGATACGGCCCTCATTGCCCACTTCTGCCCTAAAGAGTGAACAAGGCCTTCTGTTGAAAAGGTCCAAAGTACAGAGACGAACTGGAGTTTGGGGTCACAAAATAGATCCAATAACTCCCCTTTATGCTTTAACCTCCAAGTTTCTGCTCCACACACACGTACACACACACACACACACACACACACACACAAAAACACACACACAAACACATACACATGGCTGCTAATTCCTCCTTGATCTCTCTTCCCATAATCCCTTGCCTTTAATCCTATTTTAGGTTTCGGCCCTTCTAAGTGAGTGGCCATTCAAGTCACATTCTTTGACTTGCACGAGTCACAGAAACAAACAAAAGTCACAGTCCGCTTCCACTCGAAATGAATGGGGAGGAACTGTTTGTTTGCGGCCTGAACGACACTCATCAAACGGCCTAGTGGGAGGCCAGTGTTGACTCGTTTGTTCTCAGGACAAATGACCATTTTAATATCACTTTGGGGAGACATTCACCTGAAAAGTCCTAATATGTCTAACAATACTGTGGGAGAGGACAAACAAATCAACAAATGGAACTGAGGAAGCAAGACTGAGGGTCTCTTTAGTCATGTCATTACTGAACAGTACGCAAACGCAAGTGCCAGATTTACACCTTGTTCTTCCATCCGTGGAATTCAAACCAAGTCATCCACTGACCTGTAACACAACTCTGGATGAAAAAAAGGTAGATTGCTGGGTACATGATCTCAGAAACTGACTTTCAAGATGCTATGTGGTCTGATAATGGAGCAAAGCAGCATTGCTGTAATCAGCGATTTAAAAAATTAAGCAATTGGTTGAAACAAAAGCCAACATAAACACCGGCCATTACATTACATTACATTACATTACATTGCATTACAGTAATTACACTCATTTAGCAGATTCTTACAGAGCCCCTAAAGTGACATTTCCTTTTCAAATGTGTTTGTTGTGCACATTAAATTATTTGGTGCTCATGAGAAAATTGCACCAGAAAGTTTCTCATGAGCACCAGTTTGTTTCCTGTATGCACCAGAAAGTTTCTCATGAGCACCAGTTTGTTTCCTGTATGCACCAGAAAGTTTCTCATGAGCACCAGTTTGTTTTCTGTATGCACCAGAAAGTTTCTCATGAGCACCAGCTAGTTTCCTGTGAGCACCAAAAAGTTTCTTGTGAGCACCGGTTAGTTTCTCGTGAGCACCAGAGAGTTTCTTGTGAGCACCGGTTAGTTTCTCGTGAGCACCAGAGAGTTTCTTGTGAGCACCTGTTAGTTGCTTTGCACACTAGAAACACAAAGCATGTACAAAAACATGCACCATGTCAGTTTAGGGGTTCCGTAGATGTTGTTATCCAGAGTTACTTACAATGTAAGAGAATATAAGTGCATCCACCTGAGGTTTAAGAGCAATGATGCCAGACTGGACTATTAACATTCTCACTCCAGAAAGTGTAAGTGCAGCATCAATAAAGCACTAAATGTAAGTTAACTATGCTTACCTAAACCATAATACAAATCATGAATATACACATAACTTTCATAAATATTCTTTAAAAATATCATACAATCTGAATCAATTACATAAAATAGAAGTGCAAGGGGGTAGGAATGGAGAGTGTAATGTATATACCGCCCATCGATGTATAATTCATTGCTACCCCTTATGTCCTCTCTATGATTGGCTCAGGGATACTTGATTACTGTTCAGATTGCTGTTTTCCATTTGATGGACTGAGATCGAACTCCAGGATCCTCCAAGCATGCAACTTATGTTGTAATTACAATACAACCCATTGTTTTTAATGCTGTGTATGTGTTCTGCAATCAATCAATGAACCTATCGACCAACCAATTGATCAATCAATCATATTAACAGGAAGAATTGTGGTCACTCGGTATACGAGAAGGGTTGCTCACTGTCCCTACTGTGATGAATTTTGTTTATACTACAATAAATGGATCACTGCAAGGGTTATTTCTCCTGATTCATTTTCCTAGAACTCTATGGGGAAAAAAGTCAGGAAAAACAACCCTTAAAGGGATCCATCCACATCTACTCCATATCTGGCCGCAGAGTGATGGTTTGGGGCTCGTTTGATACCTTAGACCCTTGATGACGTACAGCCATTTCGCCAGTCATGTGTTCCATACTGTACCAGCGTAATTCACAGCTGAATCTAGTCTCACCCCCCAATTCTCATAGAGATCAGTTCAAATGCAGAGAGGTTATAGTATCGATTGTAACAGTACCTGAAAATAAGATATCGAGAGTCTTTTGATGTTGATTGGTCACAGACTTCAGGAACTAACAGCATGCAAAGGATATGCGACCAAATATTAAATATGATACTTTAAAAATATGTTAAAGCAAAGGGTATGAATACTTATGTAAATGAGATATTTCAGTTTTAAATAAAAAACAAACATGTTTTCACTTTGTCATTATGGGCTATTTTGTGTAAAATTTTGCGACAAAAAATGAACTCAATCTATTGTAGAATATGTCTGTAATGTAATGAAACGTGGAAAAGGTGAAAGGGGTGGGCAGACTTTCTGGCTTGACTGTATACTGGGTAGTAGTTACTAGTTTATACTGGGTAGTAGTTACTAGTTTATACTGGGTAGCGGTTACTAGTTTATACTGGGTAGCAGTTAGCAGTTACTAGTTTATACTGGGTAGCGGTTACTAGTTTATACTGGGTAGTGGTTACTAGTTTATACTGGGTAGCAGTTACTAGTTTATACTGGGTTGCAGTTACTAGTTTATACTGGGTAGCGGTTACTAGTTTATACTGGGTAGCAGTTACTAGTTTATACTGGGTAGTGGTTACTAGTTTATACTGGGTAGCGGTTACTAGTTTATACTGGGTAGCAGTTACTAGTTTATACTGGGTAGTGGTTACTAGTTTATACTGGGTAGCGGTTACTAGTTTATACTGGGTAGCAGTTACTAGTTTATACTGGGTAGCGGTTACTAGTTTATACTGGGTAGCGGTTACTAGTTTATACTGGGTAGCGGTTACTAGTTTATACTGGGTAGTGGTTACTAGTTTATACTGGGTAGCGGTTACTAGTTTATACTGGGTAGCGGTTACTAGTTTATACTGGGTGGGTGTCACTGCTGGAGTGATACTTACCCCTCTGTACCTATGGAGAGAAAAGGGAAGATGGCGATTAAAAAATGAAATTCAGTGCTACATTGTCTGCAGTCCTTAACTTTACTTACTTTTATTTTGCTCACGAAGAACACCACAAACTCCTCTCTCGCTAGATTTCAAGCCTTAGTAAACTGCTACCAGGCCCCAGTTTACTATTAACTTATAAGAAAAATACAGCTTGTTTATCTGGGAAACTGTGCAATCTCACCTCAAATTCCTACAAGAATGTAATGTGTGAAGGGACTCTTTGTCTTCCATGACCTTGTGAAGTTAAATATTCTCTGTACGATCCCTGGTTGCTCTAACAAGTCAGAAGCCTGAAAAAATGTTTAATCTGTGATGAGGAGAGAGCCTGTGCTATATAAATCTCAGGATGGTCAGTTATTGACTCGTGCGACAAATGCGTTTCATCATTCATAGTATGTGTGAAAAGTGGACGGCACTTTAGAGACAATCCCTTATTGTGGCCTTGCGCAATGTGCTGTTTGCAGAGACATTTGAAGGATCAGGGAGACCAACTGCGATGACTGCCTGTACAGTGGTGGACCAGGGAGAGAATTAAGGTGAAAAATCTACAATGTGAACAAGAATGTCCTTAGCAACATTCTGAAGAGTGATTCTGTGGAAGTACTACCACCATCTCAAGGTGTTTTAATTTCTTTCATTGCTTTTTCAGTTCTAGTTGACTGATTAATTTCCTGCCATGCAACCATACCTATACTGTAGTCCATACGATGCCCGGTTCATTTAAGCACCTTATTAACAAGATCGGCCTTTCACGGGTGTAGGTCTGTGTTTTCTCATGTTCAATAGTCTAATGAGGCGCTCTTCCCACAATTCTTTGCCCAAAACTGAGAAGTGTTCAAGAGGATTTAAAAATTTGGCATCTCCAATCCCACTCGAATTTTGAATGTTCAATTTGTGAATTATGTACAAGCGTGCTCATATCGAGCCCCTGCTGCCGGCTTAGGAGAGTGAAGACTACTCGCGGTTCTCCTCCGAAACACGTCTCGTCAGCCCGCTTCTTCTTTTCACACCACAGCCCCAAGCTACACACAGGCACAGAGCAGGGCCAGAGGAGACCCAATCATACGCTTGATCAGAGAGCAAGCCATGGGCGCCCAGACGGCCAACAGGGGTCGCTAGAGAAATGAACTCTGCCGTCTCTGCCAACTGAATCTCTCCCATATATTCCGTGAGCGACACAAAGCCAATTGTGCACCGCCCCTGCAGGGCTGCTGGTTACAGTCGGCACTGGCATGGGTCGGATTCGATCCGAGACCGTGGTGCTCACTCATGCACTGCAAACGGCGCTTTTATCGAGTGAGGCATCCAGCAGCCCCAAAGTATTTTTTTGGCCGAGAAACATAAACCAACAAAAGTACAAAGCACCCTGTGCTATTAACATTAAAGCTGCTGGCAAGGCCTACTGGCGTGTGCCATGAATATCTCGTTCCATAACACCATTAATTAACTTGAATAGAACCAGCAGGCTTTTAGCTTTGAGCAGATTATTATTTATACAACAATGATCCTGTGCTGGAATAAAATAATCTATGCTTCAATATGAAAAGTTAACTAGAAGAAGAAGAACATACATAACTCCCCAAAGAAAAAGAAGAACATACATAACTCCACTAAGAAGAAGAGCATGTACAGTGTCTTAAGAAAGTTTTCAACCCCTCTGTTGATTATTTCTAATTTTTCCGTGTAGCAATGTCAAATTAAAACTGAAAAAAATAAATAATAATTTAATGGATTTTTGTGCTTGTATATAAGTAATCTATTATGCCTAAATGAAATAGAGTATTTAGATGTCTTATACATAAAAATAAAAACCTGAAAATGACTATTCACCCTGTTAGGCTAGACAGAAAACCACTTCTGAGAAAATGGCAGATTTTGTGGTTTGAAAACACTACAGTTCAGCTCTTTAGCCTGCAAGCAGGAGGGACTGGGAAACTTGTTTCCATTACTGGCAAAATGGATGGAGTGAAATACATGCAAATCTGAAAAAGATCTTTAGGGTGAATGTTCCTGGTCCAACAGGATAATAAATGCATCGTAAAAACTACTGAAGAAATGGAATGGAATGGCCCAGCCCAAAACCCAGACTATGGCATGACCAAATTTCTGTATACGGAAATTTTTCCTTATTATATAGTATTTTTAGAATGGATAGAATCTCCAAACACTCTACACTGTAATAAGTGCTTTAAAATATATATATATATAGACTATATATAGCTGTTAGACTTTAATTGAATGTGCATGAATGACCACAATCTGAATTAGACACTTATTAAGTCACTTCCAACTGCAGCGCTGCGGTTATATGATGGTGGCTGGAACATTCCTGCTGCCATCAAAAAGCTTCATGTCCAAACTGAGCATTTTTAAATGGGGGCTTTACAGAGAAAAGGCAACAGACTGCAGATAAAGCAAATGCACGTCTTTGAACGGTAAAGTATTTGTGTAAAATGAAGAGTTTGAAGAACAAATGGCAAAGAGCCAAACCTACATGGGTACTCCAGGACCACGGTTGGGAGCCCATGCCCTAGGTAACAGGTAGTTTCCGTTTCTTTCCTGTCATTGACTCATATAACTTGAGTCAAGCAAGAGAACATGATGAGGTTGAACCAGGATGAGCACACTCCTGCTCCTGCATCCAAGTTTACATCAATAGTTAGACAAAAATATCATATAACAACATAGAATAGAGTTAATTTTTATTTTTATCAAAATTATGCATGGTATTTGTATACTGCCTTTCATGCAGCAAATTATAACAAAGTACTTTTTACAGGGAAAGAAAATACACGTTTTACCAGCATTTTATTCTTAACCCTTGCTGAATAAGACCTTGAAACTAAAATGGTGGAACACATGTCAGTTTTGAAATTTAAACTGCAAAAATAACTTTTTAACAGTTTCAATTTGCCACTTCCAGATGCTGAAAACGGCTAATTAAAACCATAAAAGTATTTTTGCAGTTTAAATCAGCGGCTGTCTCTCAGTCAGAATCTTTGCTTTGCTTTTTTTATAATGATAGTGAGACAGGAAACATCCAAATTATAGTCACTTTCTGAAAACAAAATGCAAGCAGGCAAAGCAAAAAGTCAGACATACCATCAGAGGTTGACAAGTAATTTCCAAAATAGTTATAGCGTCAATATTTTCCGCCTAAAAGTAAAGCACCCAGCTGTTCCTGTCAAACTTTTTGTAGCCTTTGGTCTCAAGTTAACTTAACTTGTTTTTTAACAATAATAGCTATATTAGCCTCGAAAATTATTCACCAAAAAAGTTATGTTAACTATTCACTAACAGACTGCAGGCTGTAACTATACACTAACAGACTGCAGGCTGTAACTATACACTAACAGACTGCAGGCTGTAACTATACACTAACAGACTGCAGGCTGTAACTATACACTAACAGACTGCAGGCTGTAACTATACACTAACAGACTGCAGGCTGTAACTATACACTAACAGACTGCAGGCTGTAACTATACACTAACAGACTGCAGGCTGTAACTATACACTAACAGACTGCAGGCTGTAACTATACACTAACAGACTGCAGACTGTAACTATACACTAACAGACTGCAGGCTGTAACTATACACTAACAGACTGCAGGCTGTAACTATACACAAACAGATTGCAGGCTGTAACTATACACTAACAGACTGCAGGCTGTAACTATACACTAACAGACTGCAGGCTGTAACTATACACTAACAGACTGCAGGCTGTAACTATACACTAACAGACTGCAGACTGTAACTATACACTAACAGACTGCAGGCTGTAACTATACACTAACAGACTGCAGACTGTAACTATACACTAACAGACTGCAGGCTGTAACTATACACTAACAGACTGCAGGCTGTAACTATACACTAACAGACTGCAGGCTGTAACTATGCACTAACAGACTGCAGGCTGTAACTATACACTAACAGACTGCAGGCTGTAACTATACACTAACAGACTGCAGGCTGTAACTATACACTAAAAGACTGCAGGCTGTAACTATACACAAACAGACTGCAGGCTGTAACTATACACTAACAGACTGCAGGCTGTAACTATACACTAACAGACTGCAGGCTGTAACTATACACAAACAGACTGCAGGCTGTAACTATACACAAACAGACTGCAGGCTGTAACTACATTTTTGTTAAACCTTTGCTATACATATTTAAAATCTTTTAAATTCCTTTCTACCATTTCTAAATACATCTACTGTTTATTCTATGTGGGAAATACATTTTTAAAATTTTTATTTGTAGTCCATCTGGGATAATATGATATTTAATATGAGGACAGCTCACAGATATTATATACAGCTATTTTATGAGAAACTTAGTATGATGCTAAATTCAATTTAGACTGAAGGGAATTGTAAAGTTATTCGCCAACAAGAGACAAATTAATAAAATAAACGAGTGCTCACAGCAAAATGGAAAAAACTAAAAACTACATATGGCGTTCATTATGCGCTGCCTTTATAATATTTATTTTTCGAGTTCGGCCCCGACAGCAGTAATGACCTCCATTCTGCATCTGGAAGCAATCTTACACTGAGCTCGCAGAGTTGGCTGGAACAATGGCTTTCAGTACTTTAGACTTCATTAAGGGTGGAGTACATTCAGTACGTCCACAGGCTCTCCAGCTAATCACACTCAGAATGTTCATAAGGACCCTTACCAACCCAAAAAGCCATTTATTAATCAGGGCCAGGCACCATGGTAATGAAAGCTTAAAAACCTATTTATTAATCAGGGCCAGGCACCACGGTAATGACAACTTAAAAACGTATGTATTAATCAGTGCCTGGCACCACGGTAATGAAAACTTAAAGTTCTACTCTACCCCTTTTCATCACGTTTCTATTATGAGCACAGGCTGGTTATTCCTTTGGCTTTGTTAACATGCTGTTTTCCCTGATACTGCAAATAACAACCAAAGTATATTTAGCTTTTCATGACTTACCAATAATTTCCACATTAATCATGATATTGCAAAGCATTGTTTTCTCAGTGGTGAAATGAAATACAAACTTGGCAACGTTATCAATTAAGGTTGCATGGTGTGTCATAAGGCCCAGCAATGAAAATCAATCAATCAGGAACATTGCAGAAACCCTGGGCATGCCCAAGTCAACAGTTTGGTTCATCATTAACAAGAAAAAAACAACTGGTGAACTCAATTATGTCAAAAGACCCAGTAGACCGAGGAAGACCCCTGTAGTGATGACCAGAGAATACTCTATGATGAAGAAAACCCCCCTGACAACAGCCCAACAGATCAAAAACACTCTGCAGGTGTAGATGTGTCAAAGTCTACCATACGTAGAAGACTACACGAGCAGGACTACAGAGGGTACACTACAGGATGCAAACCACTGATAAGCCTGAAGAACAGAAAGGCGAGATTATAGTTTGCTAAGATGCATCTAACAGAGTTCTGGAACAAATTCTTGTGGACAGATGAGACAAAGATTAACATCAGAGTGATGGAAAGAGGAAAGTGTGGATAAAAAAAGGAAATGCCCATAATCCAAAGCATACCACCTCATCCATGAAACATGGTGAAGGGAGTGTTATGGCTTGGGCCTGTATGGCTGCCAGTGGAACGGGCTCACTTGTCTTCATCGATGATGTGACTGCAGACAGAAGTAGAACAATGAATTCGGAAGTCTACAGAAATATTTTATCTGCTAAGATAAAACCAAATGCTTCCAAACTCACTTTCTCATGCAACAAGTCAATGACCCGAAACGTACAACAAAAGGGTTTTTGATGGCCAAAAAGTGGAAAATTCTTGACTGGCCGAGTCAATCACCGGATCTGAATCCAATTGAACATGCATTTTACATGCTTAAAAGTCCCAGAAACAAGCAGGAACTGAAGATGGCTGCAGTACAGGCCTGGCAGAGCATCACCAGGGAAGATACCCTGCGTCTGGTGATGTCTATGCGTCGCAGACTTCAAGCAGTCATTGTATGCGCAGGATATGCAACCAAATATAAAAAATTATTACTTTATTCTACATTATGTTTAACTGTCCAATATTTTTGATTCCCTGAAAATGGGGAGGACTATGTACAAAAGGTTCTATAATTTCTAAACGGTTCATCTGATATGGATGAAAATACCCTCAAATTAAAGCTGAAAGTTTACACTTCAACATCATTGTCATTCTTTCAAACTCAAAGTGCTAGAGTACAGACAGTGGACAGTCTCACCATCTGGCAACCCCTAATACCAGAATGCCAGGCCAATGGAGCCTCACTATCTGGTAACCCCAATACCAGAATCCCAGGCCAATGGAGCCTCACTATCTGGTAACCCCAATACCAGAATCCCAGGCCAATGGAGCCTCACTATCTGGTAACCCCAATACCAGAATCCCAGGCCAATGGAGCCTCACTATCTGGCAACCCCAATACCAGAATGCCAGGCCAATAGAGGTTTACTATCTGGCACCCCCAATACCCGAATGCCAGGCCTGGCAACCCCAATACCAGAATGCCAGGCCAATGGACAGTATCATTATCTGGCAACGATATATACAATACATATTATAATGACACCGGGGTGTTAGAGGTACACTAAATAGCTACAGTAAGAATATGTACAATTAGGAGGTAGAGCGGGGCGTCGGCATCGGCACATCGGCACTGCTGGCTCACCATCGGCACTGCTGGCCCACCATCGGCACTGCTGGCCCACCATGGGCCACCATCGGCACTGCTGGCTCACCATCAGCACTGCTGGCCCACCATCAGCACTGCTGGCCCACCATCGCCACTGCTGGCTCACCATCGGCACTGCTGGCTCACCATCGGCACTGCTGGCCCACCATCGGCACTGCTGGCCCACCATCGGCACTGCTGGCCCACTATTGGCACTGCTGGCTCACCATCGGCACTGCTGGCCCACCATCGGCAGGCCCACCATCGGCACTGCTGGCCCACCATCAGCACTGCTGGCCCACTATCGGCACTGCTGGCTCACCATCGGCACTGCTGGCCCGCCATCGGCAGGCCCACCATCGGCACTGCTGGCCCACCATCGGGGTACACCATTGGCTGTACTGGATCAGCAACATGTGGACAGGAAGGGTGGCATGGAGGGAGGCACCTATAAACATGGGGGCACAAATCAAACCACCGTTCATCCCATTTGCGGTTTCTATCCGTGTGCTTTTTTTAACAGAATGTTTTTTTGTTGAGGTCATCGTCTCCCCCCCCCCCCGAACCATGATTTAAGCATTCCCGCAAGGGGTGTCTTCTGAGGTTCGGGGAGGGCTTGCGCAGCTGCTATTGATTTCACTATGAATCAGAGCTTCCCCTCCTCTCTCTGTGCCGTAGCCGCCCCCCCTGATTTACACACTCCCTGAGTTACAGGCCACACAAATGCTACTTTTTCATTGCCGCTCCAAGACCACACTAATTCCACTCTTTACGAATGACTACATATCAATCTTTTTTCACAGGTTCTCCCGTGTCTTACAAACCACGCCAGAGGCTCTGATGGGTGGGAAAATTCTACGATTGTTGAGTGGCTCATCCTGTTAAGCCCAAGTGGACGAGTGCAAAGCAATGAAACCAGCCTACAGAGGCAACTGGATATTCAAAAATTTTATAATTCTTTTTTTTTTTTTAAATATGTGTTCAAAAATGTAAAAAAAAACTTAAGTTTGTTTCATATTAATTCAATTTAGGGATACTTTAAAGACTTATATGTTCATTTACCTCATTACCTCATTATTGGCTTCTCCAATAAAGCTAGCTGCTCATACGCACGTCAATTATTGGCCAAACGGGCATAGGTTCTGGTCACTGTTAAGATATTTGATCTCTGATAGGACATCCCATGGGTGGATGGGAAAGGAATCTGTCAATCCAGCCCATTTAAATATGACAGCGCTCAGACATCCAGAAGCTTGTACTCTCTGCCACTGTGAACAAGTCCACCATTGTTTATGCTCACTGTTATGTCTCCGAAACACAGCCATGGAAAAGATTAAGAGACCACATCAAATTTCAGACCACGTTTGATTTTAATTCCAAACAAAAATATTGTCATTCAGAACATTTATTTTCACAAAATCACAACTGTAAAAAATACAAAAAATGCACAGAGTTGTTATACATTGAATAACGCAAACTAAACAAGTTCATACCCATAAACAAATAATAAAAACAACAATGTCTTCACTTAGGAAGGGTTCGACAATAAATATTTGGTGAAGTAAAACCGATATTTCTTTAAAAAATATGAGGTGGTCTCTTAATTTTTTCCATGACTGTATAATATTCATGGTGTTCATTCTGGTTGTTTTTCAGGAATGCTGCATTTGACATGCTGGTCTGGGAATGTAGTTATCTAGGTCTGGCACTATTGCTCTTATTAATCTGCTGAATGCTATTTGTTCTACACTGTAATTCACAATGGGGAAAAAAGTGTGCTAAAAAGGTGCAATGTAATGCACTGGAATAATGCTGAGGTTAAATCCCTGATGTTATAATACTGTTCAGAACCAGATGGTGCTTCGCAACTACGCTTGACGATTATAGAATGATCTGGAAACAATATTTCAGACTTTATATATCAAACTGGATTTTTAGATGAATTGTCAGACTTATTTTGCCGTTGTATTTTTACTTTATCAGTACCCTAATGACAGACAAAAATTTATATTAAGAGCAAACCAAACTCAGGCAGTGGACTCTATAATTACCCAAATGATAATTACAATCTATATGAGCATACTAGCTTGCCCATATAACATGATTTAATGGGAATAAGTGAGCAGATGTAAACAATGGCTATATTCATAGTAACTAAAACAATAAAATGAGAGAAATGGCCACAAATTAGCAAATGCCTTCTGCACAAACAGTGCCATCCCAGCTATTCTCCATTAAAAGATTGCTGTCTGCATATTATAACTGAATGGTTTAGTCTCAGTATTTGAAAGAATTCATGCAGATTTGTGTAGGGATGGGTAATAACCTTGCGGGTTTGTGCGTGCAGTGGTGCAAAGAGCACAGGCAATTGCCTACCGAACCGTGGAAAAAATGTGATATGGTCTGATGACACACTGGTTGATTCTATGGCACGCTCGATACAAGCTCTCTGGTGGCACATGGTGGCCCAACACCCTATTTAGTGACTTCATATTGGTGTTTCCACTCTCTTGGTCACTATCTGTATATATCGGTTCAGTTAAAAAATTATGAAAACATCAAAAGGTATTATTTATGTGCAAATATTATGTAAATATAATATTACTATTAAATGTTAATTTATTTGCATGATTCCATATACTTAATTATAAGGGCAACAGTACTATAGTCCAACCACTATCAACAAATATATACACTTTACTTGATGGCTCTCTATAATTGGTAATGAACAATTAATTATGACTTTAAGAACTATGTGAATCACAAGCTCTTTTAATTTGTCCATAGATTGTTGATAAATATACTGAGTTAAACACAGTACTATCTATAACATGCAATCTGCTCACATGAAATTAAACTCTGGCAGAGTACTTTTAACGCTTAACAGAGCACATTTAGTCAGTCGTGGACTCGTATAAACTCTGATAGAGGAGACTTGACACAGCGCGGGATGCACGTGCATGGCTCAATCCTGTCACGATTTCCACTCCAGGTCTCAGTTTTGTTTGTGGTTGCCATGGTCAGAAAGCAAGCAGTCCTCGACACTGCTTCAGACGGAAAATGGGTGGCAAGGGCTACATCTGTCATTCGCTGCTACAATTGAATGCACGTCGTGTCGGGAAAGACGCTGGAGAGCGATTTATGGACGTCCGCATTACCGGCAGGTTGAAAACTACTGACATAACAGACCACTCAACTCTTTAGAACGGCTAGTTCCACACGTCATGCACTGCAGTGAATAATGTTCTGGCCACCTGTCAATATGACATTTAAAAACCTCTGTGCATTTAGGGAGAGGGCTAGGTTTATGGAACTACAACATGGTCTGTAGCCTACTGAACGCTGTCTTATGCTATTCTTTTTTACTTGTATACCGACGGTATGAGGGTTGTGCTTTAAGCGAATCCTAAAGATTATAAACAGTAAAAGATTAGTATTCGGTTAAGTTATTAGCGGTGTCCACACAAATGACTGTATGTAACATTTCAGAAATTAATGGCAAATTATTGGCAACATTTTAAATTATTAACACCTTACCATAAAGTATAGGCCTATTTTAATTCAAAGGACTACCGACAATAAAACGTTTGCGTGTGAGTAGACCATGTGTACGTGTTAACTGGAGAGTCAGTCCTGATGCACATGGGTGGTGGATCGTGGCATTGTTTTATCTTGGGAGAATTTTTTTTTATTAACCTAAATATTTAAGTTCCAAATGAGCTATGAGAAACAAATTGTTAATTGGCCGTCTATCACAACCAAAATATTTCGTATAGTCTACCAAATATTTAATTTCGGGCGTAGCCTACGATCATCAACTGTCAAGCTTTTCTTTTACCTTTATTTGTCTTCAACACGACAACTTTAAACTGATTACAATTCCCCCCAGTGTTGCCAGATGCCTGAATTAATTTCCCCCCAAAAAATTCCGAAAATCCCCCATCTTCAATTGAGTCCCATACAATTTTCTCACAATCCTCTCACAATTGACTTTCATACATTTTTTCTTTAAAAATTCCCCCATGAATTAGTCAAATTTCCTACATTTAGGGTAAAATCCCCCCAGTCTGGCAACCCTGTTTCCCCCGTCCGGTTTTGCAACTGGGGTTCTGAAGTGTATTGCAGCTTTAAAACGGTCCACAATGCCTTGCGGTGTCCCAGTTCCGTTACATTGTATTTACAGGCTCGCCTCGCACCCAGAGGGGGAGAGAGAGGGGAATGTCGCTTGTGCAGATAGCGATAGCGAGCAGCCAAGTATGCGCACAATCAAAGTAACTTTATCAAGGCAACATCTGAAATACACCACTTTGTCGGCTGCTTTCAATATCTGATTTGGACTAAAATTACTTTGAGCTGCTGGGTAACGGTGCTGTCATTACGTGAGCCACCGGGCTGCGCGGTGGAGAAATATGTAAGACTGGCAGATTTCATGCCACGGCGAATCTCAAGCACAAGAACTCGAGTCGAGCCAGGAAAGCAAGCTGAGAGCAACATTGAGCAGCACTTTTTCTCCTTGGCTGCAGTCGGATAAAGGTATGTACATTTGGCTATATGATCATATGTTATGCGTGAATATTGTCGATAGCCTACGCTGTGCTCTAAGTACTCATATAGGTAAGTACAGATTTATTAACGGAGGAAGTGGAGTATTTTGTTTATGATGCGGCACTTTATGTGTGTGTGTGTACACAAACATACATGTAGCACAGGCTACACATAGTCCGCATACGTATGCTATGTAAACACACGTTGTTATTATTTTAAGTTCTCTCCTACAGTTCTTGTTTTTCACTAGTTTTTTTCTCTTTAAACCGACTTTGGTGTGTGGTTTAAGTTTTCGGCTCTAACCTATCTTTACGATAAATAAATGAAAACAGACGCGCTACAATTATCATACTACATTACTAACATTTTATTGATTGCATGAGAAATACACATCTTCAATTAGTTGTTTGAAAAGCGTGACTGCGCAACAACACAACTGGGGGGGGGAACAAGGGCAACAAATTCAGTTGTGTGCCTGCCTCATTTCACGGTGTGTATTAACGCGTTATTAACCTTATAATTCAGTACTATCCGCTGAGTGGTGTTTTTTCCCCTCAGAGAGCATTAGAGAGCATTTGAGAAACAATATGTTGTGACGATTAAGTAAATGCGCTCTGATAAATCTACCGCGCTGCTGAGATAAGGTGCCAATCTGTTCCCCGTGCTGCGCTGCATCCATATTTCATTTTAAGCATCGTCCGTGTAGCGCTGTAGCTGACGCGCTCTGCTGATCGCTCCAGATTTAGTGCACTCTGTTGTAAGGCGAATTAATACTGAAGCGCGATAAAGAGGGCCTTATGAAATTTAGGCCCAAATTCTATCTGAAGTCTGTTGGCTTAACTTTGACATTGTACAGCGGTTTCATTTCTTGCTAGACACCACATTATGAGTTCAGTCACCAGTTACTAAATTGAACGAAATTTTGTCTTAATAAATTGTAGATATTTCAAAGTTTTAAAAGTGTGACATACCCATTTAAAATAGTATTTCAAACAATAGGTATGCCATTGCTTCCCAGTCTGTGTGATAGACAGTACAAATACATGTTATCTCATTGAAACTTTTGGTTACATTCACTGTAAGCTTCGACCAAAACCCTGGTATATTGTATGAAACAATATATAGTGTGGAATTATCATTAGACAAGAGGAAGCAAAACAATATTTTTAAAATGTTTATTTTTATTTTTATGAGTGACAGAATGGAGAGGTGAAGTTACTTTACCGAAATACAGCTCTCTTTGAGAGTCTGAGAGGGTCAGAAAATGCCTAACCTTTTGAAATTATAGGGCTGCGTGAAAGGGCTGTCAGATTATGGTAGATATTTACGATTGCTATATTGAAATGGTCGTCTTATCCAAAACTGCGAGACAGAGGCTTAAATCTGGAAGACGGCGACGAAACCGTGCGTTGCTTGAGACATGCGGACGCGACTCAGCACTTTGCCAACAATCCAGTAATTTAAAAGGGAAATGTTGAGAAAAGGCCCAGGACAGTATAGGTCGAGGCTGAGCTACAAATCACACGTACGATTTCAAACGGTGACATTTGCCTCAATTGCCTGCATTACAACGCGCTAAAGTGCATTTTGGAAGAAAGATTCTACGCCTGTTCAGAACAATCGAATGGCCGCAACCACGTTTGAGGAGCGACCCAGGTCTGACCGGCTGAAGATTAAATATATAATTGGTTATAAACGGCAAATCTTGAGCATGTGCACAGAGGTGATACGTAACCACCAGTGGCGGCCGGCCTATAGAGGGCGCTGGGGCGCCGCCCCCCCTCCCCCACATACAAATTTTAAAAAAAGTTTAAAAAAAATTATTATTTTTTATTATTATTTAATTTTTTTAGTAGCTTAAAATTATTATTTTTTATTATTATTTTTTATTATTATTTTTTATTATTATTTTTTATTATTATTTTTTATTATTATTTAATTTTTTAGTAGCTTAAACATGTTATATGTTGGCCTTGCGTTGTCTAAAGTTTAATACATTACATATGCATGTTCCGGGGACTGCGGGGCGCCGGTAACGTTATGGTGAATCAGAGCACTCATTCATTTTCAGGCGAGCCCCCTGATACTGCTGCCTGATTCGCCGCCAAAAAAGGAAGTCCCCGGGCGCAGGCCTGTGCGCCCCGGACTATCCTACCCTTTTCTGATTAGTCCTCATGGTTTATGATATTATTTGATTGGATTTAAGGCATGTTTATCACGCCCAGCCGGCATCTAGCAGGATATCACTGCGAGTGCGCAAGTACTACGGATAGGTTCAGTCGGCTGCTACTCATTCATTCAAGTAGACCTGTCCTAGACCAAGCGAGAGAGATAATTCGAAATGGCTTCTTCAAGTGGAACAGAAAGCAAAGAAAATTCGGTTATTTCTTTGCAAAAAGAACCTTTCTCAAGGCGTTCATTGGGAGAAACGGGTCGGGCTCGGTCACGGCGGCCGAACAACTAGCGAACATTTTACTTTTGAACTACAGTAAAACCTTGACATACGAGTGCACTAACTTACGAGTATTCCGAGCAATTTCTTGTTTCGCCTTACGAGCCTAGACCCGAGTTACGAGCCGAGCAAGCGGAGCATTGCGAATGCGAATGCAATTTCGGAAATTGCATTCGCATTTCCGAAAAATTCTGAAGGGAAGGAAGAAACAAACCACCATGGATAGGTTTTTATCGAAACGCCCTGCAGATCAGTCAGAAAAGCGTGACGAAAAAGCCAAAAATCTATGAAAAAGATGCAAACGTCACTGATGAAGATTAAGTGTAAGTGAAGAATAATAATGTAGCAATTAAGTTTAGAACCAGTTTATTTCTTTATATTCTATTTTATTATCTTTGTATTATATTTTGTATTAATTATTTATAATTTATAAATACATTTCTCATTTTTATAACAACGTAACAAAGAAATTAGGGTGTTTTTTGGGGGGCTGGATCGGATTAATGGTATTTAAATTAATTTCAATGGGGAAAATTGATTTGATATACGAGTAAACCGAGTAACGAGCTCGGTCACGGAACGAATTAAACTTGTATGTCAAGGTATTACTGTACTAATTGGGATGGGTTAGCTTACTGCACATGGTGCTTCAAGTTGTTTTTGGTGAAAATATAGTGTGAAATAAATAAAAATGATACCGAATATTGTGTGTGTCTGTTATCTACCAATAAAACAATGCCTTTTGACGGTCATTTAGGTGCCCAGTGACCACTAAACAGAGAAGCTGTAACCATGGTAACAACAACTGCGTGACAGGGAAACACAATGTCAGCGCTTCAGTGCCTTAACTGCGTCGGGCTCGGGTCGGGTTCGGACATAAAAAGCAGAATTCCTGTCGGGTTCGGGTCGGGCTCGGTCGGGTTCGGACAGAAATATGCGGCCCGATCCGCACTCTAGTTCAGTGATGTCTTACTTGAAAAACTGTCCTCCACTGTTGCCAATCAAACTGTCTTATGCAACTGAGACACACGGTAGCTTGTTTTTTCTGTTTAAAGTCAAAGTCAGATGTATTTTTTTTTTTTTAGAAATGCTAGCGCCCCAACCTATATTTAGATCACCAGCCGCCACTGGTAACCACACAAGAGTCTTCCTTTATAGTCTACGTAGGCTATGTTCAGTCAAATTGACTGGAAGCGATATTTTTTGACTTGATCTCCCCTTCTTCACTGTGAAGTGCTTTGAGATTATGACAAATGTAGGTACGTACGTCCGTTATTATGATTTTGTTAGCATATAACTTAATTCAAACTTTGGGACTCTACTATTATGGGATAGAGACGAGGGCTGAGCGATGTATTGCAAATAACTACTGTTACTGCGATAATTATTTCAAGATTCTGCGTTATTTAGCCTGCACTCGCTCTTTGCATGCACATCAATTGCCTTTCACTACAGCTAACCACAAGCTTCCCCCTATACACGCAGAGATTTTTTGTTCATTACGATGCAGACAGTTCAGTAATATGTTTAATTTGCTTTGTGTATTCATTTTTGTGCATGAGATTATCTTCTCACTCTTTATATCTTAGTAATGTTTTCTACATTTGAACACGTATCTCATGTATAAAGTCGTCCCCAAAGTTCCTTCTGTGTTTCAGGCCACGTCTTTATGGCAGTATTTATAAAAAATATTATACATTAACAATATAATTTTCCACACCATGTAGCCCTAATAGAGACTAAACTGGTTTTCTTGCAACTGTTCAACAGCTGTGTAAATTACAGACATAGCCATAAATATTTGGACCACAAATATTATGATTCTGTGCATTTGTTTCTGTGAGATGAGGCAACTTCATTTGAACACATTTTTGCTAATTGATATGGTTACATAATCTTGTTCCTGCATAACTTGTTGCAGCACAATCTTATTCCTGTGTGATATTGAGTGATTTTGCAATTTTGCTCGCTCCATGATATTGTTTCTGTGTCATTTTTTTGCTCAATGATATTATTGCGTAATAGATTTTGTTTCCGGATACTATTGCTGCAGTGTGATTTTGTTGCTGGACTACATTGTGGCAGTGTGATTTTGTTGCTGGACTACATTGTGGCAGACTGGCAGTGTGATTTTGTTGCCGGACTACATTGTGGCAGTGTGATTTTTTTGTCGGACTACATTGTGGCAGTGTGATTTTGTTGCTGGATACATTGTGGCAGTGTGATTTTGTTGCCGGACTACATTGCGGCAGTGTGATTTTTTTGTCGGACTACATTGTGGCAGTGTGATTTTGTTGCCGGACTACATTGTGGCAGTGTGATTTTGTTGCCGGACTACATTGTGGCAGTGTGATTTTGTTGCTGGACTACATTGTGGCAGTGTGATTTTGTTGCCGGATACATTGTGGCAGTGTGATTTTGTTGCTGGATACATTGTGGCAGTGCGATTTTGTTGCCGGACTACATTGTGGCAGTGTGATTTTGTTGCCGGACTACATTGTGGCAGTGTGATTTTGTTGCCGGATACATTGTGGCAGTGTGATTTTGTTGCTGGATACATTGTGGCAGTGCGATTTTGTTGCCGCACTACATTGTGGCAGTGTGATTTTGTTGCTGGACTACATTGTGGCAGTGTGATTTTGTTGCTGGACTACATTGTGGCAGTGGGATTTTGTTGCAGGATACATTGTGGCAGTGTGATTTTGTTGCCGGACTACATTGTGGCAGTGTGATTTTGTTGCTGGATACATTGTGGCAGTGTGATTTTGTTGCCAGACTACATTGTGGCAGTGTGATTTTGTTGCTGGATACATTGTGGCAGTGTGATGTTGTTGCCGCTTGACTTTGTTTTTGCGTGAGCCGGCACAGTTGCACATGCTCCTCCGTTGCTGGGGCCCTCGGGCTGGGAAAACCATGACTGTGGCAGGAGAACAGAGGCGTAATATAGCGACTGCAGAGCCTCGTCCAGATTGGGGGGGGTTCTGGGTGAGGGAAATGGATTCCATCAGTGCAGATGCCCCCCTCCCCACCGCTTTCCCCGGCAGAATGACAAACAGCTGGGGGGGCCTGGTTAACGTCCCAGCCGAGGTTCTCTGAATGATGGCATGTTATTTACTTTGGGGGAGGACAGCGGGAGAGGATTAGCGGCGTCGGCGCATCTGCAGTTCATCAGAGCCCCCATCGGAAAGCGGCCCGTGAGCGCCACGGCTCCTCTGGCCGAAAAAGAGCCGGTGCCAGTCTGGGTCGCGCCGTCCCGCGTCCTGTCTAGTACCAAAGTGCAGAGATGCCTTTGTGTGTGAACTGCGTCTAAAGTTAGCGGTTGTCAAACTGGCCCGCGCATCCTGACCGGAAAGCACCACGCGTGTTGTGGGGACAAAACTCTGTGCCGGCTTCTGCTCACGAGGTTACTTAAGTGTGGACTTTGTTTGACTGGGTTTTGCGATGTTGCTAGTGCGTGTTTGTTTTGCACACTGGAGTCCACTGACAGCATAAGTCTACACTGAAAAGACGAGCTGAGGCTGCTGGAATGCCAAACTTCAATTCCCATAAGTACACTGCAAAATAATATCGTGTGGTGTTTGAAAGTTTGATCACTGGACATTTTGATTGTCAACAGATTTATTGATGCATTTTCCAAAACACTGTAAAGCCTGGCACTCGCTGCTGATTCAGAAGGAAAGTCGAATCTCAGAGTCGTGGATTGTTTGAGACCATTGACTAAATGCTAGTTAGTGAGCTAAACAAAGTAAATGTGGACTGTTGTTCTTCTGAAGAGATGTGGAACTGTCTGAGTTAGGCCTGGCTCACACGTCTCTCTGTGAAACAAATGGACCTGCGTATTGTAAGCCAATGGAATAGTGCATCGCAGCATCAGACAGATGTTAGTGGGGCTAGTTTGTGTTTTAATATTCAGCCATATAAGCCTAGCGAGCTTGCTATGTAATGATGGTTCTGATTTAACTTGTGGCGAAAAAACATTACCAAGCTAACTGTCTGGCTGGCCAGCATTAATTATGCTTCATAAACATGTACTGCTTGGAAGGGTGATGGTAATTGCATGTTCGCAGTACTTTTGTAGAAAGCAACGGGTGCAGTTTTTTCAGTCTAAAAAGGCTTTAGAGTATGAGCAGCAGAACCTCTGGTTTTTATTTACAAAACTCCCTTTTGACCACAGCTTCAAATACCAAGCCTTTATTTCAGTAAATGTCCTTTTCTGAATATGCATTTTTTAATTTTTTAAATAAAATTGCAGTCGTTATTAAACGGTGATAGTGGGCTTCCAACACCTACAAGCAAGTCTTAATTACTGAGGCATGACGCTAGGTTTTCCCTCAAATGATGGCCCTGCATAGGCAATATTACAACTGTGTGTGTGTGTTGGGGAGGGTCATGAGAGGTCAAATGTAACTGGTGTGGGGGAGGGTGACAGCAGATGTCAAAAGGTTGGGAAAATAGAGAACACAAAGTAACTAATAAATGACAATTATAACAAATAAGGTACCATGATTTTGTGTCAGCCTATTTGTGTTCTCTCTCAGTATACACCTCTGAGATGCCTAAGACACTATTAGCAGTAGCACTCTTCCTCTAAAAGCTGCCTGATAAAACCTACAAATTGTTTTGACTTAGTTTTGCACTAAGGGGGTTTTCGACATTCGAAAGCCCAGTAATTGCAATAATATAATATAAATAACATAAAGACGATAGCATGAGGCGTGAAAAAAAAACTGTTTGAATTATAAAATGAGAATCTACTACCACACGTAATAAGCTACACCACAATTTGTGTTGAGCGTGCCCAACAGAGAGCACTAAGGGACATGCAACTTTGGAATTTCTGATTCTAGGATTAATTCCAGAAAGCCAGGTTTTTTTTCCCCGTGGCATATCGTTCGTGAATTTGGGACATGCCCCTGGAGCACCAACAGAATTCCTCTCCAGAAACTTGTGTGATTGATCCAAGAAGAGGAAATACTCAGCTTTGGCCAGTGTCAAAGAGCACCTACATCTGTAAAGAATGAGTGATTGAATGTTTTTTTTTTAAACCAGGCAAAAAATCACCCGTTGGGTTCGCAAACATGTTCTGGGACCCTCCTATGTGTGTGCTGGTTTTTGGTACAGCCCAATCTCTTGATCCATTCAAGATTGTTGAAAATGGGCTTAAGTTATTTCTTTAAATTTTCCCCTTAAATTTATGAACAACACAATGAAGGTTTGGCTCATTAGCATTTTTTAGTTTTTGATCCCCCACACACGGTTTAGCTTCAGCGACTAGCTGTCCACACTTTCAGCATTTAGGACCTTGCTGATTTCACCTGTATAATTATTTAATGTATGATTTAATCAATTAAAATATGACCTCGTTCTACAGGAATCATTTGCCATATAGCACATTGCATAAAATGAACGCAGTAGGTCTGACTACTTAATTGAGTAAATGGGATGTGAATATGGCACTTTTATTCTTCATGGCGTGCATTGCTATTTCTGACATAATGTGGCCTTAAGAGGGGAAACCATCCAGAAATCAACATTCAGTGTCTAATTGAGAATAGTTTAGAGCTTGTCAGAGTTCAGAGGTGACAATTATTGTTGGACCAAAAACCAGCATAAGCGGCGGGCCCCTAGGACTGAGTTTCAGAACCCCTGGGTGGGTGAGTGATAGAGAGGGGGGGCCCCCCGTCTGTCAGCGGAGGGCCCCCCAGGCGACCAGCCTGGAACGGAATGCGCATTCCTGAAGCTGCCCATTCCCTGGAAACGGGGTGAAGGCGCTTCCACGGAGAGCTTCCCGCATCATGACAGTGTACGTTTTTGTCGCTGCTCTGAGTGATTTCCCCGACCCCAGTCTCCCCCCCTTTCCCCTACTCCCCCTTTGAGATGCCGCCGCACGCTGACCTTTACAGATCCGCCCTGGAGATCGCAGAGTGTCCGCGTACCGGCCGTTCGGCTCGCAGGCCCACGGAACAGTCCGGATCTTTGCAGTGAGTGGCGCTTATTGTTTGCCGTCTGAGGCTTGGCTACTAGACTGCATTCAGGGACATTCATATTATCTGATTTTATGAATCCAGAAATACTGATTTTTCATACATAGCCTAATTGTCTTGAACAGAGGCAAAGGACTTGGTTTGTGTCAAAAGAGCTTTTGCTCTATTTGACAGCTCACATTTTTTTGTTCAGAAAAAAATCCAAATACTAGTATCCCCAGAGATATTTGCCATCTGACAGCCAGTATTTCCTGATAAATCTTTAGCGTTTTGGGTGGCGTGGCAGCAGTTCTTCTGGGTGACCTATGAGGTACCATTTTGCCAGATTGTTCCCAGAGGAATTCCACACTCTGAACCAAGTCTCCGCCCCTAACCCCCCCCCCCCCCCAGAATGCATGATATCACAGTGAGCTTCTGCATCCATTAAGACTTTGAACGCAGAAAACTGAGTACACACCCCAAGGAAGTGACTGAAGACTGAATTAAAGTGGCGCTTAAAACCAACAAGAAAATATCCTGGCAGCAGAAACTGCTCTTGATAAAGCTTCCTCTCCCTGGCTTTATTATTTCTGGAATGTTCCATTGGAGGCAGGGTCAGTTTAGAGTGAGCTCTTTTATGTTCCGGGATATTAACCTGTAGAATAGCAATTGTTTCCTGTGTCTGTGGGGCGGGTTGTAGTCTGCCTCTGTTAGTAGGCGCCATTGTCTAATCTGCTAATGTACAATGGCCTGTGTTAATTGAGAGTGGAGAGACAGGGGGGTGTTCAGAGCCATGGTAACACACTGTGGTTTGCCTTCTTGATCCCAATCACAAACCCACCATTGTTTGACCAAGATAAGAGACAAAGGCAAGTAAACAAATGTTATGGCTCCGCGTTTCTAAAGGAGGGCGAGCGGGCGAATCGTGGGGCTCACAGCTGTCAGGCTGGGAAAAGAAACCCCCGAAAAAACAGCCCATTAAAAGACTGAAGAGATGCACAGCCAACAGAATGGATCACGATACAGGAAGAAGAGGGAGGTGAGCATCAAATATAGCCACCAAGTTTGTCGAATAAAATGAACACTCCTGGTTCAAACCTATTTTTATACAGTCTATGGTTCAAACCCATGCCATGACACAACCTGGAGGCCTAGATGCATCACCCCGCCCCGCTGAACTGCAAATTAATTTACATTTGTTTGCTTGGAGGGTCTATTTTACCTGCTGGTTTAATACCTCAGACTGCAACCTGCCCAACCCGTTTTATTATTTGCATGAGATGTCACCCAGCAGAGCATGGGCTCACCCTCTATTGCTGGGTTCTTAAAGATTTCTACCCATTGGGGAGTTTTTTCCTCGCCAGGATTTGAGTGTTTTTCTTCCCATAGGGAAGTTTTTTTTTCACCACACTTGCTCGCTTTTTGAGGGTTCAGGCCTGTTTTTTTGTGTAAATTAATATTTTACAGGAGGTAAAGGTTGTAGAGTAATTTCTAGGTGAATTATGGACGGGTCTCTATTTTTAAACACGTTACATAGCAACATTCTAAATGACAGTATGAGCCTGCAATTTCAGAAAAAGAATTACCCTGCGCAGATCTCTGTGAGCAGATCTCCCTGAGCAGGTCTCCCTGAGCAGGTCTCCCTGAGCAGATCTCTCTGAGCAGATCTCCCTGAGCAGATCGCCCTGAGCAGGTCTCCCTGAGCAGGTCTCCCTGCGCAGATCTCTCTGAGCAGGTCTCCCTGAGCAGATCTCTCTGAGCAGATCTCCCTGAGCAGATCGCCCTGAGCAGATCGCCCTGAGCAGGTCTCCCTGAGCAGGTCTCCCTGAGCAGATCTCTCTGAGCAGATCTCCCTGAGCAGATCTCTCTGAGCAGATCTCCCTGAGCAGATTGCCCTGAGCAGATCGCCCTGAGCAGGTCTCCCTGAGCAGATCGCCCTGAGCAGATCGCCCTGAGCAGATCGCCCTGAGCAGATCTCTGTGTTCTGTAATGAGAAATCACCCTGCAGTCGTTTAAACCCATATCAGTGCAGCTGCACAAAAGCATAAATATTCACATTGATTCATGAAATAGCGCGAATACACTGTGACATCACACTAGTCATTTTGGGTGGCTACTCACGGAGCTACTACAACATGTAATCCTTTATTTATGCTTTCCCACCCTTTTTTCCTCCCAGTTTGGAATGCCCAGTTGTATTCATTGACGCTTGTCGCTGAAGCCCCTGCTGTAAGTAGACAAGAGCGTGATGTGATGTCAGCTGCTGTTTTTCATCGCACCGCAAGTCCTCCCGTCCCTGACCGGCCGAAACCCGCCAATTGTGCGCTAGCTCGTGGATGGACCCTCCACGGTCCAGACCATGGGGCCCGTCCGCACACTAGAACAGTGCCTTAACAGAGCGAGCCATTCAGCAGCCTCACAAAATAGTATTATGACCCAGCAGTGAACCGCAGGCTAGTTGGCATCAAGTACCACTCAGCTGCAATATTTTTAGGGCATCTGCTCTGAACTGAAATTGAGGGCCTGTTCATTTGATGTCTCATAATTGCCTTGATGAGGTAGCAGCCCTGCATTGGCTCAGAGTTAGGATGCCGATGCCCGCAACACAGAGCCGCTTTAAAAATGATGTCAGAGTGCAGTGCAGCACTGTATCTTAGCACAGTGATACTCTATAACCTATGTGGCTGTGCAATGGGGGATTCCACCACTATAGAATACTCACATCTGTGATACAGTCTGCAGTCCATCACGAAAATTGAATATAATGAAAAGATTTTGTCAAGATATTTATATACAGTATATACAGTGCCCTCCACTATTATTGGCACCCCTAGTAAAGATGAGTAAAAATGGTTATAAAAAATTCACTGTTTGGTGAATTAGCTTAATCTCACACTTTTAGCGTGAGATTAAGCTAATTCTACAAAGACTACAGCTAAATCTAGTCCCACCCCCCAATTCCCATAGAGATCCATTCAAATACAGAGACGTTATAGTATCACTTGTAAGAGTACCAGAAAATAAGATATTGAGAGTCTTTTCATGTTGTTGGGTCACAGACATCAGGAAGTCATGGTATGCAAAGGTTATGCGACCAACTATTTAAAATTATTACTTTATTCTATATATAAATGCAGGGGTGCCAATAATTGTGGCACACGTGGTTTTATTAAAAATAATTATTTCTTGATGAGGGATTTTCTTTTCTCAGAATAAATTTACTTCAATTAAAGGTTGGATTTTTCTAATTTTTTCAGTGTGAGATTAAGCTAATTCACCAAACGGTGAATTATTTATAACCCTTTTTACTCATCTTTACCAGTGGTGCCAATAATAGTGGAGGGCACTGTATATGATACAATGAGACATGAATAATTATACAAATTGGAAAAAGAAAGAGAGGGGAAAGGAGCATGTAGCTGGTAAGCAAAATTCCATAACTGTAAAAAATATTTTCTTAAATACACTGTCTTAAAGTTATTATATTTCCAAAAAGATTATACATATTTGTAGAGTTGTATTGTGCCATATTCCATTTATGTACGGGTTCTGGTCTGTAGTGTTTCACTTTTGAAGTTTAGGTATAAATACAGTCCTGGTTCGATGAGAAGGAATTCCAAGATTTTTTTCAAACCCAGCACATGGAGAACAGGAACAATTTCTGGGCCTGTGCTAGACTGAGAAAGTGAGTTTAATTGAGGACAGGCCGCTCGGCTTGCCGTGTATTTCCATTTATGTCCTGCCGTCTTCTCAGGATTACAGGCCAGTATCGACTGCTAAACTGTATAAAGAACACAATTTCACACACATTTCCCCCTCAGAAGCTATAACTGTACTGTAGTTCACTGTTAAAAAGGCTGATAAACTGTATAAAGATCACAGCTACACATTTTCCTCTTAGTAAAGCTCTGAATGTACCGCGGTTAACTGTTAAACGGCTGGTAAAGGCTGTTGAACTGTATAAAGATCACAGCTCCACATTTCCCTCTCATTTAAGGGGCAGTGTTTCAGCAGCAAAACTGATAGATGCTGCTTTTATGAATGGGAGGATGAGGGTGTAATTTTTCCTGGAGGCTCACATACGTTTTAAAATGGACGGCGCTGCTCCATGCATTGAAACTGTGTGCAGAAATATTTCCTAATGCCGCAGTGGAATGTACCTTTAGCAAATTTCCATCCATCTCTCTCCTCTTGTTCTGTAGTCAGAACTCAGCCTATATCACATATATAAGGGATATCTTTGTTTATTCATTTTATAAATGTAAAAACCTTGATGAAGGGTGTTTCGATGGCGTAGCCTGTAAGAGCACCATTCACATTCTCATTGCGAGCCGCGACGTCGGCAGTTTCAGTCCGGCCGCTCGACCTCTGTCGCATGTCTCTCGCTCCCATTCTTCCTGTCTCTCTACACTGCGCTGTCCAATAAATCTGAAAAGGCCGCCCTAAAATATAAGAAAAAAATTCTAATAAATTATGAAATCCGGGAATAATCATATTAACTGGACAACTCGGAACAGTTGCTGGTAGTGTCTCTCAAATGCCGAATGACGGTAGTTTGACATGCATGTTCACGGTTTGCGATTCATGAAAGTAGCATCCATTTACTATGACCTTACTCCTCACAGTGTATTACAATGCTGGAAACAACAACCAATGACAATGTTGTATGCAAATCGGGTTTCTGCATTACGAAAATGCTGTATTTCCCCCCAGTATGCCTATAAACAGGGGCGCACCTGCGCACCAGTTATGTGCACCCCTGCCTATAAACCGTTAATTTTCAGGGACAAGAGACAATAGTGCTATTTCTTTCTTTCAAGCACAGACGATCAGATGGTTTATACCATGAAGTTTTTACTTGATGAATCGCCCTTAATTGTCTGGCAAAAGAACAGGAGGTTGTGTGAATGCTCAAAACGCCCTTGGAACCAACAGTCATTCATGAATCATTAAACTCTTCCTGCTTGTCCCTACCGCCACAGAAACAGTGGGGTTTTTTGTGAATTCACTGTCTTGCACCTAACTTAATAGCTTTTATGGTTTATACACAGGGTAAGTCTTGTTGCTCCTCTCTGTGCTTTTTTCAGCAGCTTCCGTATACTTCTTTCATGTCCTTCTGTTTCAGTTTAAGAAGGCTTAAGTGCCAGCTGCTGGGCGGCTCATCCTCTTAATGTATTGTTCCAGTGGTCCACGGTCTGGTATCCAATCTGGATTATGGCAAGGACGACTGCGGAATGATGCGTAGTCGGCGCTAACATTGCTAGCATTGCCCAGGGATGGGAAGGTTTCAGTCGGCTGGGTTGAGAGCATCTCATCACGCACCGGTGCTCCCCACTGATCAATCAGGCGCCTGTGAGCCCTACTGTTCAGCCGGACATAACATGGAGCTTCTTCTTCCAGCCCTAATTGTGCACTGCAGTGTGATAAGAAGTGGCGGTTGGCAATGCATGCTTTGGAGGAGATGGCAAAGTTTGCAGCAGTGAGTGCTGATTAAAATACAATATGGCTTTCCATATCAGGGACATAAAGAGGGGGAAGCATTAGAAAAGAAGCCCTCAAGCCAATATAGACTGTTCTTGTTCAAGGATTCTGCCAAATGTCCAAAGGAGCTGTTATAAAGTCACTTGGATTGTTACAAAAGGCCAAAAACAAACCTGAGGTTCACCTCAGTAGATGGCTCATGTCAATATGCTCACTTTTTTTTTCCAAAGGGGCTTTAAATTTGCCCGTGAGCAACTAATCTCTCACAGTGACAGCCAAGAGATATTCAAAAAGAGCAAAAGAAGGGTTCAGATGAAAACATTTTTAACAAGCGGATGACCCCGCTCGGCACGGCTTTTGAAATTGAGTCTCGTTTGTAGCAGTCCCGGCGACCGGCCTGCTGGATTTATTTACGTGAGGGAAATATCTCCAAAGCCCTTCTGCTGAGTCACCAGAAATGTCCCCTGAAATGAACCGCTCGCTGGTCTCTGCTCTGGCACTCGTAGATCCTGTGTAAAACCGTGTTCTCAGCTTTTTTTGGGGGGAGGGGGGTGATTGCTTGCTTCTCATAAGTGGAGCGGTTCACGCTGATTTGTATTAAGGTGATTTTTTCACTTTTAGATTGTTAAAAGTGATAGTTTTCTTTAATTCGTTTGAAATAATTATTTGAATCATGATTTTTCCCTCAGTAAATTTCCAGAAAGAATGTATCATGTATCTGGACAAAAAGGAAACTCATGTGAACAGTCGCTTCTTTTTAAGCCTAAATTTTCAGTTTAAAATGTGCCTTCAAACTCAGCCGATTTAGGGTTGCCAGTCTGGTTCACTGACCATGTAACAGACTGGTGCAGGGGTCACATCCTAATACAAGCCTCATCCAGCCCTAGTGTGCCCATGTGATGAATTAATCTGGCAGGTTCTGTGAGGGAACGTGGAGCTAATTGATGAAAAAAAACCTACCGACAAAGACCAGTCAGGAGGGTATTTTAAACCTAGTTCCCTGGAGCTAACCAGTTAATGAGACTAGCTGTGCCCACTGTGCAGAAAATCCTAAATCCTATGAACCCTAAACAGATAATGAGGATTCTATCCAAACATCAAAACCTACATTTGTTATTTGTTTTTTATTTTATTACATTTTTTAAGCGATATGTGGGCTACTATCATGAATCAAGATAGGCTTGCTAGCCTATTTAAGGCTTATTAGAACAAAATTGATATCTGATTGAACATGTTTCTAACAACATTCTGTTAAGGCAAAAATCTATTTTTTTTGCAAAATGCTCTTTCTTTCTGTGATGTAACAAAGCGATTAAATACATCAGCCTATCAATGCATTTTACTTGTAATTGTTACTAGTAGCAGCTGCCTGCTGATTTTTTAAAAACTTCAAGGACTTGGTACTGTTAATAATGTCGTGCATGCTATTTTATATATTTGTTGGCAGTGTGGTCTCCTGTCTACTATCTCGCAACTAAAAGGCAAATTATTTTTGACTTCCAACTGATTGTGTAGGCCGAAAGCACAAGATGTAATGTTGAGCAAACCCAGCCTCTCCCAGAATCAGTAGGATTCTTCTCCGTTTCCTTTGTTACGCCTCTGACGAGGGACTCTTTATTTACACGGCCTGAATTCAGGATGGACTTTTGCCAGCTTCTTTTAGCATAGTAATTGGATGTCTTGCTCTTTCACTTTGTTCGGAATAGTGGGTCGTTGGGAGTTTTATTATGAATGGTTTGATTTCCTGCAGGTCGGCTGTCATACTCTACTACTGGAAATGCTCAGAGAATTGGTATTTTCATTTACACAGAAGTTAGCACACCAAAGCAAAAAGCATTAGAAGGATTTTACCGGTATGTACGTGCAATGGGGTTGGGTATGTTGCGAGTTTGGAACCGCGGCCGCACAACAGAGGGAGAGATACTGCAAGCTAAAGCCCGGCGAGCTAAATATTGGCATGTGACAGTATCATGCATGTGACCTGGGCTTTCTTTCCTTCCCAGTGATCAAAGGACCAGAGAGGTGTGGCTAGGGCAGGCCATACATCTGGCACCCATGGCAACCAGTTGAATGGCCCTGATCTGGACTTTCAGACAGATGGATAGATGGTCGAAGTAGAACCCTGAGAAAATGTAATTTACAGAGTCCCATTTTTGACCTGAACAGGCTTACGGGGCCTTCGAGGGATTAGGCACCCTAGGGCCGCCTGGAATCTTCTAACGCGCACCCGTGACATTTGGGGGAGGGACGCAGGCGGAAGGCCACGTGTGGGGTGTGTTGGCTGGCTGGGGTCCCATTTCAGAAAAACACCCACGCATCGTTTCGCAATGTTAATGGACGTTTTGGGCCAGAGAGCGCGGCTGTTTTATGCAGGTCTCAGGGGCGTCAGGTACCCATTTTATGCTACAAGCTTTTTTCTGTTACAAACAAAAAATAATCTTGCAACATGTTATTATTATTTTTCAATTAACATTTTAATTACTCAATTCAAAACTTCAAACATAAAATATAGACCTGAAGTACTTGAGGATTCAGTGTGAATGAAATGAAAAGAGATACAGTCATACTCACCAGATATCTAATTAATATCTGCCCGGTGGTCGGTATGTCACACGTGTTCATTTGTCCTCCACTGAACTAGGTGTGGTTTTGCGAGCAGCATTCACAGTGGACCAAGCCTTCTGCCAAATGGCGGCTTTGTGCCACTTCATTTGCACTTTCATACGAACATAAACACGATTCCCAAAAGATGTAGGATTCCACTTTAAATTAGTCAGACTGTCTGGGTGGGCCAGGATCTAAATGCAAGACTCAGAAATATAAACTATGGTGGTTAAACGCAACAAATATATGGTGGTCGAACACAAAAATATACAGCGCTAAAATATATCCACAAGATATTGCAACACGTCACAGAAATTCACAAATTACCCTAAAGTCCAATTGGTGAACAATGTACAACCATGCTCATATGCCCCTTTTACTGCAGGCTCAGGATAGTGAAGACAACTTGCGGTTCTCCTCCGAAACACGCGGTGCCAGCCAGCTGCTTCTTTTCACAGCACAGCCACAAGCTGCGCATGTGTAGAGCAGGGGCGAAGGAGGCCCAATCATAGGCGTATTCCCGCTGACTGAATCCCTTCCTTATATCTCTTGGGCGATGTAATACATATATATACACGCACACATACACATACACACACGCACAAAATATATTTTTACAAATACATTTCACATACTGTGAAATGCGGTTATCATTTTCTTCTAAAGTCCACATATTGACAATGTATGGCAGCATATTCCATTCCAGTAAAGGATGAAGAACAACGGCGTTAAGAAGCGGTTCAACCAGATTGAAAAAAGTCTCTCTCTTTTACTTTTATTTGACACTGAATTCTGTTGTTGTTGAGCAACTCAGTGCAGCAGTTTCACTTTGACTCGGGCCTCTGGAGCTGATGTTCAGCAGTAATAAACCTCCCTGCGGGTGGGGTACCAAAAGTGCCTTTTTTTCCTCTGAGTCGTACGCAAAGGGAACTGGGCCAGGGCCTGATCTAATCCTCACCGCCCTCTCCCCCTCCCTGTGAGATTTCCCCCAGTCTGAGCATGTAATACATCTTAATCTACAGGGGAGGCCTTGCCTCCTTCCCGTCAGCGGCCTTTTTTTCCGTGAACAGAGGGGCCGTTTTCTTCGTCCACAAGGGCAGAGGTCACGGAGCAGCCTCTTGAGTGAAGGCCTTCATCCTCACAAGTCAGAAACCACGGCCTCCGCCAAAGGTCCTGACCTTGTGGGAATGGCGCGGAAGCTTGTGCGGGCCTAGAGACTCGGGATGAGCGTGGACTTTCTCACAACGTGCAACCAGGAGTTCCCTGAAACCGTGTCATGACCTTGTAACGAAACGTCCTGACGCCCAAAGCTAAAGTGCCGAATTAAAAAAAAAAAATTACAAGTTCTTTTGGAGCATTTCTGTCGTCGCTCAGATATCTCTTCTCCTGAGGATAAAAAAAATTAAAAAATTAAAAAATAAGAATTTCTGACTTTTTCAGCTTTTATTGGACAGCACGGAGTAGAGAGACAGGAAGCATGGAGAGAGTGAGAGATAGACATTGGACAAAGGTCACAGCTAGCAATGAGCATGTGGATGGTGCCATATAGGCTACGTCACCGAGATACCCCCTCTTCAGGATTTTAATGCGTTGGGTTTATCCGGGATAGACGGGAATAAGGGGAATGGGGGGGGGGGGCGCTCCACTGTGTCTCCTGGTACGCAGTGTGTCATGGGGCAGTGTGTTTCCTGGTATGCAGTGTGTCATGGTGCAGTATGTCTCCTGGTATGATGTGTGTCATGGTGCAGTGTGTTTCCTGGTATGCAGTGTGTCATGGTGCAGTGTGTTTCCTGGTACGCAGTGTGTCATGGTGCAGTGTGTTTCCTTGAAGCAGAACCACTGTTACTCACTCTTCCGGTCTGTCAGACTGCTGTTTGTCCAAAGCAGTCATTTGGCTGAAATCCAGCTGCTCTTGATGCGAAGAACAAATGAAGAAACGTTGCACTTTCATTTCCTGCAACAGCCAAGAATGCAAGTAAAGGCACAGAACCGACACATTCAACAACTACGGGAATGACAACAAAGTTACAACCTATTATTTCACAATGGTCAGTGAACGGGTAATATATTTATGCATGCTAATAAGAGGATGTTAACAAGTACCCAAGGGTTTACATGCTCATTTAAGACTGCATGATACAACATACAGAAACACACACATTTAAATTGTAATATTAATATATATTTTTCACTCAGCTTTATAAGCAGAAATCGAAAGAAAGCCTGAGGTTTAATTGTTAGTTGCTTCTATTTTCACAGACACAATCAATCCATTGGCCAGTATTCAATCAACACTTGTCCCTAATTTTGAATGAACAAGTCAATGAAAGTGTTGACCTTTTTCTTCAAAACTCAGTTTGGCGAGTTGTGCTTTTGGCCCAAATGTGCTTATCAGTCGGTGAGGCCAGTTCTTCCAGGGTAATTCTTAAAAAACGATAAGCTTTTTACTGTTACATTTTATTCAGTTGCAAAAAGAATGAACAGCACTATGAATAATTTAATAATTTAGTGCTGTGTTGAGTTGCTCCCTGCTACGGTTGCCTTTGTCAAATGGCTTCCACCTCGATGCCACAGCAGTTTCAAACTCCCAATTCCCAAAATAAATTTTGTGACTTTCAAATGAGCCATAAATGAACCTGAACTTTGGTCGCATTTCTATTACAATTAGCAGACAATGCAGGTGGACACCTTTAAATTGAGCAGAATTTAAACCTTTAAAGTGCAGAATTCTATCTGCAGATAGTGTAGCATCGCGCTGCATTGTGTTGCATCCACGTTTAAAAATATATTTTTTTATGTGTTTTGTCTGTTTTGTACCTGAGGAAAATGCCAGGAACCAGACTGGTGGGGTGGGGGGGGTGGTAAATTTAGCCCAAGGCTGCACGTGGCTTGCTCTCGGGGCCACAGGGCTCGGTGGGGTCGGGTCCTTGTGTAAACACAGCATTCTTCAGCTGTCTGAGGGCCCGGGGCCGGTCCCATCCGCTCTGACCCGAGAGGCGACGGGATCGCGGCCTGGGTCCGGGACGGAGGAGGCCCGCAGTGTTATTATTCCTTTGGCCGAGAGGACTAGAGAGAGCAGGAGGAAGGGAGTAAACAGCCTGGACTTCCACATCCACATAGATCATACTGTCCCTGTGAAGGAGGGCTTCCCCATTCAGTTACTATAGCGACATCCCAAGATAGATAGATAGCTTTATTGTCATATGCATAAAAAATACAGCCAGCGCATTGCAATGCAATGTAAAACTTGTGTGCCCTGGCCACTCTGTAGGATGACTACTACTAGATTACAGAGTAGGCAGTGTAGTTCAGGGTACTAGCTAGATCCAGTATCCCAATGTAAAGTAACCTGAAGACTGCAATCTGTTAGAAGTTGGTCTGTTTGAATCAGAAATTAATTTGCAGTTTGTCAGACTTTGAGTGTAATTGAACAGGAAATGAGTCTGCAGCCCATAAGACTTGCAGTCGGTTTGAATCTGAAATGAATCTGCAGCCCATTTGAATCGGAAGTGAATCTGCAGCCTGTTTGAATCTGAAATGAATCTGCAGCCCGTTTGAATCTGAAATGAATCTGCAGCCCGTTTGAATCGGATATGAATCTGCAGCCTGTTTGAATGGGTAATGAATCTATAGTCTATCAGACTTGCAGTTTGTTTTGAATAGCACATAAGTTTAGCATACCAGAGATGCCATACACGGACACTCCTCCACAGGAGTACTGCAGAGTACACTCGTTTCTCCATAGATGTTTGTTTTCAGAATTCTTGAGTGGCAGAATTATATAATATAGTATACTTCTTATCTTATCGTGAATTTATTGGGAATCAGATCGCTGACACACAAGTTCAAGTTCAACCTGCATGTTTTTGCAATCGTATTAGGTTTGCTGTATCTTGGAAATAGTAATTTTAACGCAAGTATGTGTTCATGAGCGTCTATGGAACACCAGATTTTACCCCAAAACAGCTTTGTCTTGTCTCAAAATTTTGTAAAATCACCTGTCCTCAAATGTGTTGCTTGCTTAGCAATAGCAGAATAGCATCCATTGAGACAGTAGTTTAATGTTAAAGGGGCAGTTCACTCAAAAATTTCATTTTGATATGTTTCTATATATCCGGTGTGCTACCTATCCATCCAGGTAGTTTCGCTGAGAACTCACCAGTTTTGTAGATATACGCGGCAGCTCACTGTGACATCACCCTGATAGAACGGCAAAATTGCACATTTGAAAAAATCAACAGCAACGTCTGATCTCTTTCCAAATATAATGACATGGTTACTCACGACCATCCACAGACCTTGTTGTGCACGGTTTAAAAAAAAAAAAACTTTCTACGGAAGTACGCCAAGTGTGTATATCCACGCATCAACCAAAGCAAACCAGTATTCTGGGGCTTATGTGAACACAGACACAAACGCATCGGGAATGAAGGTTGTTTGGACCTCTGAAGTGTTCCAACTGTAAAAGGTTTGTGTCTTATCAGGGGTCAGGGCAGGGGTGGGAAATCTTACCCAAAAAGGGCCGGTGTGGGTTCAGGTGTTTGTTTTAGCACAGCACTAAGACACCTGATTCAACTAACAAACTCATCATGGTATTCGATCACATTGATAAGTAAAATTGATAAGTAGTGCTGGGCTAAAACAAAAACCAGCACCCACAGCACCCACGTCACCCACGGCACCCACGCCACCCACGGCACCCACGGCACCCACGGCACCCACGGCACCCACGGCACCCACGGCACCCACATCACCCACGGCACCCACATCACCCACGGCACCCACATCACCCACGGCACCCACGGCACCCACAGCACCCACATCACCCACGGCACCCACGTCACCCACGGCACCCACGGCACCCACGGCACCCACATCACCCACGGCACCCACGGCACCCACGGCACCCACGGCCCTTAGATTGGGATTAGATTGCAGACCCATCAGTTAGAGTGTTGCGACCGTGATGTTAGAGCAAAGCCTGGGCCTTCTGATGCAAGACTCGCGTTTGGTTTCTGCTCCGCCCCTGCTGAGCTCTGCCCCCTGGCAGCAGCATCTCCAGTTTCTGGGATCGAGTGGGGGGTGGGGGGGGGAGGCGGAGAGCAGGCGGAGAACGGCAGCTCCAGAGGCCCTGGAAAGAGATTGGATTCCGCGCATTCCCTCTGAGATATCTGCGCCGCAATAGGGCGCGGATTTATACAAGCATTCTGGAAACAGGTGACCCTCCCGCCAGAGGAATGTAAACCAGCCACGGCCTCGTGCCGCCGACGAGAAGCCCAGCAGACGGAGTAGGTGTTCCTGACACCGTGTGGCAGCGCTAAACTAAAGCTGAGCGGCTATGAGACCTACGCCGCGTTCCCAACGGACCCTCTTTCTTTTACCTTCTAAACATCTTTAACCGTTATTTTACGTTTTATTGAGTTCCAAACAATATGCACTCCCATTACGTTTGTATCTCAGATCCCACTGTCGAAAAATGTGTAAAATAATGTGCGCTCTGAACACCTGTGAGATTTGATTGTGCGCAGTGTTCAGATTGTTGCAAATAACAGATTCAGTGGAATGTGGAATACTGAAATCAGACACGAAATGCAATAGATTTAACTTGAACTCTATTTTGACGTGGCCCTAACACCTGATAAGATGCAAACTTCTTTATCTGTTCTATCTGAGGAGAGTGAGGAAAGTGGGAGAGGACGGCCTCCCCTTCTCTGGGCTTATACAGCCAAGTTGACTTTTCATGATTGTTCATTTTTTTATTCATTTTTTGTTACTTCCAATTTCCAAGATAAATACAATACATACCTTAGTGTCTGTTGTACGTGTTCTTGGGTGAAAAAAATCTATCTTTCGTTATCAGCGAACACTTGGGCAATTGCTTTTCAGCAGAATAACAGAATAAATATGTATCCATGATACTGCAAGACACACATACTCTGTTATAGGTTCCAAGGCAGGGGTATGCTAATCTTGCCCTCAAGGCCAGTAGCAACTGCTTTCATTTCTACCTGATAGTTAACTGATTCACTAATGTCACCTATTGGCCAGAGATCCCACTCACCTGGTGACCCAGGTCTAAATCAGTCCCTGATTGGAGGAGAAGGACGAAATTTCTTTTTATCAATGTGGGGTTCTCAGTGTTGTAAAAGTAATATAAAAACAACACATTTTCATGATCAGATATTTTTATTTTTAAACACAACACATTGAATTATTATAAATTATTATTAAGAAAGACTAGCTTAATTTTTGTCTGCAGTGAGTGCGCTAGCATGTAGTGGTAGTAACTTAGCCCTTTTCAGATTGTTAATGCTACTTTGTGGAGAACATTTTAAATTTGTCTTTTTTTTTTAATTGTGACTTCCTAACCAAACAATTGTACACTGAACTGAATGTGTTTAAATTTTGACCAAAACAATTAAGTTTGTCTCATGGAACACATGCTACTGCTGCTGCAGTCAGCCGACATTTATTGCTGCTGCTGCTTCAGCCTGTGCCTGGCTATAGAGCTGAGCCATCACGACGGCTGACGTCACTCACACAATGCACTTCTGCAGCCAGGCAGACAGACCGTGTGCTGTGACTGAATGTGTGACAGAGAACATTGTTTTTGTGTCATTTAGAGGGAAAATGATTGCATTTTAGCGTTTGAGTCACGTTTCAGAAGTTGCTAAAAGTTACAAATACATTTTAAAAGTAGCTAAATTTGTTGCAAAGTGCTTTTTGAAAAAAAAGTTGCCAGGGTAGTCTGAAAAGTTGCTAAATCTAGCAACAAAATTGCTAAGTTGGCATCACTGGGGGTTATACCTCGACTGTGAGCTGTTTCCTCATGGGAATTGAATAAACTGTGATCTATTATAAATATGTGGACTTTATGGAAAATGTACTAAAATGTTTCACAGAAATGTATTAAAAGTGATTTGCAATGTCTGAAAGGGGCAATAATTTGTATATATGCCCATATGCTACAGTGTTATATTGTAGTGTTGCAGTAACCTTTATGTTTTTCATAATAGATTTTATAATCAATGTATTGCATTGCATTCCATTTCCAAAAGGGTTTCTCCTTGCAGTCATGGGAACCAGGACTTCAAAATACACAAGTTTAACCAAATGATTTTTACTGAGCTCCCATGTGTGGGGCTTTGGTTCTTTACCTAGCCTGGTGTCTTGTAGGATCCCTCGCCTTCCACTGGTGTTGCCAATGCGACGATGGCATCGATGGCTTGCTTTGCTGACAATAGGAGGCAGAGGCCAAATAAATGCATAAATTGAAGTGGGAAAACAAAATTTAATTCTCTGTTGTTTTAACAAAAATATGGAAGAAGGAAAAAGTTCCATGCCCACAACTTGGGTGTAAAGATCTCCTCCTTTTAGAAAGACGGGGCAGGCTATTTAGGGCCCTGGCCTACACGGTGTGAGAAGTACCGCCAAAAAGAAGTATTTCTTCAAGGCTAACCAGTGGTTTCAACAGACACGTCCGTGCAGACAGTTAATGAGAGTTAACATTAGAGGATGCTCTTAAAGGGACATTTCCTTTAAGACCAGTTTACTGCCAGTGGGCTAAAAGGCAGGACCGCTGTTTATCTCAGCAATTTCCAAACGATATTGGCTTCAAATATCGTCCAGAGACAACGTGTGAAAACGGTGAAGCCAGAGGGTATTTTTATTTTATTTTTTTAGTGTGTTGTTGAAGGGAAAATAGTGCTTTAAAGAGGGGGAAATGGCAGGTTGAAGGGCTTATTTTTATGCTGGTGTGCTTAAAATGAGAGAGCTTTCCCCTCGGAACGCCGGTGCTGACGCCGGCTGATCTCTCATTTAGCCTTCTCCTCGACTCCTGCGCCCCCCTCATTAGTGGTTCACGAGGAGGAGAGAGGAGAGAGGGGGGGGGGGCGGTTTATCCTGAGTGTTTTCATCCAGGTCCTCTATAATCAAACATCCACGACGGAGGCAAGTTCTGCAGCAGTTTTTTTTTTTTAAACCGCAGATTGCGCTCGGGGGAAGCTGACAAACAGCCCTCAGGAGGAGGTTTGCAAAAAAATACAAGACAAACTCACACCAGAGAGAGAGAGAGAGAGAGGGCCTATACCATGGACTGGTAATATGGGCAGATAATGGGGGTTATGTATAAAACTGAAAAATCCACCATAACCAATTTCATGATTGTGAACCCTGCCTATTTATACAATTGATTCAAGTAATAATAATAATAATAATACATTGGCCAGGTCCCATTGAAAAAGAGATGAAATTCTCAATGGGATAAATAGAAAATGTGTTTGTTTAGGGCTTTTCCCATGCTTGGAGCACTGCGCGGAGTAAAGTGCACAAACAAAGTGCTAAATGTTGCTTAATCCCAGAGCCAAGCACTGTAAGGTACATGCAAGCAGATACCATGTGGTCATTTTTCTCACTTGGTTTTTTTGTTGCCTTTCGGTAGAAATTCACTAACACCAATGTCAATGTACAGCAATGTAAACTTGTAAATAAAGAATATAAGTCAAGTGAGAATATTTGTTTTGTCTCATTATATAGTTTCACCTCGAGTAATGCTTCACCTCAACAGCATTACTGAAGTCACAGGGCGTTCTACACGTAAGAACAGCAGTATTACATGTACTGTATGGCGTTCTACTCGTAAGAACAGCAGTATTACATGTACTGTATGATTATTCACAGGGCGCTCTACACGTAAGAACAGCAGTATTACATGTACTGTATGATTATTCAGGGCGCTCTACACGTAAGAACAGCAGTATTACATGTACTGTATGATTATTCAGGGCGCTCTACACGTAAGAACAGCAGTATTACATGTACTGTATGATTATTCACAGGGCGCTCTACACGTAAGAACAGCAGTATTACATGTACTGTATGATTATTCACAGGGCGCTCTACACGTAAGAACAGCAGTATTACATGTACTGTATGATTATTCAGGGCGCTCTACACGTAAGAACAGCAGTATTACATGTACTGTATGATTATTCAGGGCGCTCTACACGTAAGAACAGCAGTATTACATGTACTGTATGATTATTCACAGGGCGCTCTACACGTAAGAACAGCAGTATTACATGTACTGTATGATTATTCACAGGGCGTTCGACATGTAAGAACAGCAGTATTACATGTACTGTATGATTATTCACAGGGCGCTCTACACGTAAGAACAGCAGTATTACATGTACTGTATGATTATTCAGGGCGCTCTACACGTAAGAACAGCAGTATTACATGTACTGTATGATTATTCACAGGGCGCTCTACACGTAAGAACAGCAGTATTACATGTACTGTATGATTATTCAGGGCGCTCTACACGTAAGAACAGCAGTATTACATGTACTGTATGATTATTCACAGGGCGCTCTACACGTAAGAACAGCAGTATTACATGTACTGTATGATTATTCACAGGGCGCTCTACACGTAAGAACAGCAGTATTACATGTACTGTATGATTATTCAGGGCGCTCTACACATAAGAACAGCAGTATTACATGTACTGTATGATTATTCAGGGCGCTCTACACGTAAGAACAGCAGTATTACATGTACTGTATGATTATTCAGGGCGCTCTACACGTAAGAACAGCAGTATTACATGTACTGTATGATTATTCAGGGCGCTCTACACGTAAGAACAGCAGTATTACATGTACTGTATGATTATTCAGGGCGCTCTACACGTAAGAACAGCAGTATTACATGTACTGTATGATTATTCAGGGCGCTCTACACGTAAGAACAGCAGTATTACATGTACTGTATGATTATTCAGGGCGCTCTACACGTAAGAACAGCAGTATTACATGTACTGTATGATTATTCAGGGCGTTCTACTCGTAAGAACAGCAGTATTACATGTACTGTATGATTATTCACAGGGCGCTCTACACGTAAGAACAGCAGTATTACATGTACTGTATGATTATTCAGGGCGCTCTACACGTAAGAACAGCAGTATTACATGTACTGTATGATTATTCAGGGCGCTCTACACGTAAGAACAGCAGTATTACATGTACTGTATGATTATTCACAGGGCGCTCTACACGTAAGAACAGCAGTATTACATGTACTGTATGATTATTCAGGGCGCTCTACACGTAAGAACAGCAGTATTACATGTACTGTATGATTATTCAGGGCGCTCTACACGTAAGAACAGCAGTATTACATGTACTGTATGATTATTCAGGGCGTTCTACACGTAAGAACAGCAGTATTACATGTACTGTATGATTATTCAGGGCGTTCTACACGTAAGAACAGCAGTATTACATGTACTGTATGATTATTCACAGGGCGCTCTACACGTAAGAACAGCAGTATTACATGTACTGTATGATTATTCAGGGCGCTCTACACGTAAGAACAGCAGTATTACATGTACTGTATGATTATTCACAGGGCGCTCTACACGTAAGAACAGCAGTATTACATGTACTGTATGATTATTCACAGGGCGCTCTACTCGTAAGAACAGCAGTATTACATGTACTGTATGATTATTCACAGGGCGCTCTACACGTAAGAACAGCAGTATTACATGTACTGTATGATTATTCAGGGCGCTCTACTCGTAAGAACAGCAGTATTACATGTACTGTATGATTATTCAGGGAGTTCTACACGTAAGAACAGCAGTATTACATGTACTGTATGATTATTCAGGGCGCTCTACACGTAAGAACAGCAGTATTACATGTACTGTATGATTATTCAGGGCGCTCTACACGTAAGAACAGCAGTATTACATGTACTGTATGATTATTCAGGGCGTTCTACACGTAAGAACAGCAGTATTACATGTACTGTATGATTATTCACAGGGCGTTCTACTCGTAAGAACAGCAGTATTACATGTACTGTATGATTATTCACAGGGCGCTCTACTCGTAAGAACAGCAGTATTACATGTACTGTATGATTATTCACAGGGCGCTCTACACGTAAGAACAGCAGTATTACATGTACTGTATGATTATTCACAGGGCGTTCTACTCGTAAGAACAGCAGTATTACATGTACTGTATGATTATTCAGGGCGTTCTACATGTAAGAACAGCAGTATTACATGTACTGTATGATTATTCAGGGCGTTCTACACGTAAGAACAGCAGTATTACATGTACTGTATGATTATTCACAGGGCGCTCTACACGTAAGAACAGCAGTATTACATGTACTGTATGATTATTCACAGGGCGTTCTACTCGTAAGAACAGCAGTATTACATGTACTGTATGATTATTCACAGGGCGCTCTACACGTAAGAACAGCAGTATTACATGTACTGTATGATTATTCAGGGCATTCTACACGTAAGAACAGCAGTATTACATGTACTGTATGATTATTCAGGGAGTTCTACATGTAAGAACAGCAGTATTACATGTACTGTATGATTATTCAGGGCGTTCTACATGTAAGAACAGCAGTATTACATGTACTGTATGATTATTCAGGGCATTCTACACGTAAGAACAGCAGTATTACATGTACTGTATGATTATTCAGGGAGTTCTACATGTAAGAACAGCAGTATTACATGTACTGTATGATTATTCAGGGCGTTCTACATGTAAGAACAGCAGTATTACATGTACTGTATGATTATTCAGGGCGTTCTACACGTAAGAACAGCAGTATTACATGTACTGTATGGCGTTCTACATGTAAGAACAGCAGTATTACATGTACTGTATGATTATTCACAGGGCGTTCTACTCGTAAGAACAGCAGTATTACATGTACTGTATGATTATTCACAGGGCGTTCTACTCGTAAGAACAGCAGTATTACATGTACTGTATGGCGTTCTACTCGTAAGAACAGCAGTATTACATGTACTGTATGATTATTCAGGGCGTTCTACATGTAAGAACAGCAGTATTACATGTACTGGATGATTATTCAGGGCGTTCTACACGTAAGAACAGCAGTATTACATGTACTGTATGATTATTCAGGGAGTTCTACACGTAAGAACAGCAGTATTACATGTACTGTATGATTATTCAGGGCATTCTACACGTAAGAACAGCAGTATTACATGTACTGTATGATTATTCACTAATATATTTGTAATGATGGAAATGTTAAAATGAAGCTCCTAAAAGTGTGCAATGTTCCCTTGAAGGCATACAGGCTGAAACGCATTTGTGATTCGGGAAGATTGCCGAGTTTAATAATAAAAAATTATGTGACTCTTTACCCAGTGAGTGCCGTCCTGTACTATTTTTATTTAATTATTTCAGTTAAAGAAATGTGGTATTCCTGCTGCAATACAGTTAAGGAGCAACACATGAATTTATGAAATTGTCAATGAATTGCCCTTTAGTTAACGTTAATGTTTCCTCAGGGATGAGCGACCCTGCAATCCTTACATCTTATTAGTGACAGATAATGAATGATAAACATGGAGCTACATGTATGTGCTGCTTTATGTACTTGAGACATTGGCTGGGATTCAGTCATCATTTGCCTTTAAATCTGTCTATAATAAATCTATAATTAAATGCAATTTTTTTCTTCACAAACAGTGTGTAAAGTTGCTAAAATCTACTGGCTGATTTTGTAAAAATAAGTTTTATTTTAACGACAACAAGTTTGTACTAGACATTGGCAAATAGGAGATATCATAGATACATGATTGAAACAAAGGCGTGGTGGTATTCTCTAACAGGATCAGTGTTTCGAGGGAGAAGACATTCAGAAAATTCACTTTGAGACAGGCACAGATACCCCCTCTCTCCCCCCCCCTGGTAAAATGTTCTAATGTATAATGTTGAAATGCTGCAGGTATAGACAGGTGTAGAAGCATCTGGAACAACATCAGGAGTATTTGCATTTGCGAGGGGTCTGTCTGACCGAAACACGGGAAAATACGCATTTGGCAGCAGGCGGCAAAGCCCTGGCGCCCATCCTCAGGGGTCACAGGTCACAGGGAGCACAGGTGCCACGCAGTCCGATGAGGCTTTGGTTCGATTTTGCGGGAAGACGTTGTGCACCTTGAACACATTATTCTCGTCTTGTCCTGTTCATCAAATGGGCGAAACATCTCAAGCGCTATTATATGCTCCAGCTCATTCTTCAGGTATGTCTTTTTCAGGTTTTAGCATTTAGCATTTACTTTAGCTTTTTATTACATTTCATAAAACTAGATTTCTGAAGGAATTATATTTGTTGGCGGAGCTAAATAAACAACAAAATCATAGTCTGTTGTATCAATCATTACTTTATAGATGTTTTATAAGCTAGTGTGCTTGAACTATTGTAAAACAGTGATATCACACTCAACGCCATGCTGATATACAGTATAACAGCACTTCCTATAGTGTAATATTGCTTAAATAGTCTGCATTTGCTTTGAGGTATTAACAGGAATTTGAGGATACAGAAGTTCTTAGTCAAATTTCAAGACATAAAATGTCCATAGAAATCACAATCTTCAGCTAGGCCCCAGATACCACCCCACAACAATCATACTCACCAAAAAACAGGGATGTGATCATTAAGAGGGAGAGGAATTGCACTAATCATGGAATACCTTGGTAACAACCAACAGAACTACTTTCTGGTAATTCCCACAGGGATCCTGGAAATATAGTCAGAAAGTGTCCGCAAATCATCTTCAGCATTCTATTGGCTGTTTCCATGATTGGTGACATCACAACCATCTCACCCCTAGTTTATTATCCTAGTTCTGGTTCAGGAAGTATCCAGAAATTATTCACCAATCACCATTGGTGCTTTGTACCAAGGTTCTCCAAAATTGATGGAGCCCCTTATTTCCAACAAGATGTCACCATGTGACTGTCTTGTTAGTAAAGGCACTTGAGTGCAGGTCAGGCCCTGTGGCCTTGGTACCACTGGTCCAGGCTTGCCTGAATTTCAAATTAAAATATATTATCAAGATAATGCAACCCCTCACAACACACGGACAAATATACAAATAATTTCTGCTTTCAGATATTTCAGTTTTATGTTTAGTTCATATAAACACATACACACACTAACATATTTCAGACATTTTATCATTATATATTCCGAAAATATTTACAATATATTGCAGTATATTACATTTCCGTAAGTGATTACCCCCCCCCCCATTAGCTCAATCCTACTCACATTATCCAGTTGAAGAACCAGGTCATTTGTAATATATGTCAGTGTCTATAGTTAGTTCGTTTTTTTCCCCACTACACCCCCAGAGCCATCACCCTCAGGGGGCGGGTTAGGGTGCCACGAGTGAGCTTTGACTGTTCCTACTAAACATTATTGCCGGCTGACTGACTGACCTTCGATCAGCTGGCTGATCCTCTCGACCCACAGTTGCCTTCTGTTATTTTTCCAAGTGAAGGACGATGCCAGCTGACTTACTGACCCAGGATCAGTCGGTAATGCAGTCGTAAGGCTTTCCTCGGCGGCTACCTTAAATGAAACAGGCAGACCTGGCCACGATGAGTCGTCCTGGAAAAATGTCATCGTCAGCTCTTTTCAAAAGAATGGGTAATTTATTTAAAGGGTCATTTATTAATTGGATCTTTTTAATTACTGTCGTCAGGGATCAATATTGTTTGGGTTACAGCTGGCTTTGTTGACTGGAGGGTAAATCTATGTGTAATTGAAAAGCTTTCATCTTCAAGCTGAACCAGAGCACTAGAATAACTTGTTCGCTGGGAAGGGGAAAGCTAACGTGCTAAACGAGCCACTGACAAAGGCACTTTCCCATATTGGTTGCACCACCTCTGTGACTGTGATGGTGGACGTTTAGGCATTTAGCACGTGCGCTTTTTCAGAACAACTTTAACACAGCTTTCATTTCACTCAGCTTAATTACCCTGCCCAGGGCTCCAACGGCAGTGCCCCACAGAGGAATCAAACCTGCAACCTTTTAGTTGTAAGGCCAGTTCCTGAACCATTATACTACACTACTGCCACCAGCTATGCTACACTACTGCTGCCCACTATGCTATGGTTTTGGTGCGTGATGATAAATGTCAGAAAGAGAAGGAATGAGAGAAGGAGGGAGGGAAAGAAAGAGTGAGCGAAAGAGTGAGAGAAAGGCATCGCCAGGTCTTAGTGGCCTTCACAAAGACAAGGGCCCCACCGTCTGCCCGTATCCCAGCGGCGGGGAGCATTTAACAGAGGTGCCGCGGATGGGCGAGTTGTCACGGGGACAGGAACCAGTGCGCAACGCCAGGTTGTGTGGGGGAGGGGCAGGAGGACAGTGGGTAGAGGGTGGGAAGAGCCACTCAGTCAGCCGCATCTCACAGGACCGCAGAGGCAAGACCAAGACCTCCTGGGAGACTCAGTTTGTACAGAAACTTTGTCTACACATCTGAGCCAACAGCCGTTAGCTTCTGAGGTGGTGAGAGTTTTTTCTCAGTGTTGTACAGTCAACATGCAGTTGATCAGGTTCGGTCAGCTCATAAGTAAAACGGTGAGAGTGTGTAATGGAGAATTTGTGCACTGGGGTGAGGTTTGTTACTGTAGTCATGAAATGTAAGGCTTTTTCCCAGGGTAGTTTGCAATTTTATACATGTATGTATCTTTTTAATGTTAATGTTGAATATTTTTGGACTCCAAATAATTAGTATGAAATGTCATATAAATATATTAAGTTTATTTTTCTTATTAATATTTAAGTAACAAATTTTTTTACAAACATAAAATGTTTTATTGCACAAGTAAACTATAATAATGTAGTCAATAGGAAAACTGTTTAAAATATATACATGTGCATATGTGTGTGTGTGTGTGTGTACAAAGGCGAAGAAACTAATTTGGTAGTTTCAGTATGTGCTTTGCCATTAGGTTAATTTAATGGATAACAGAGATTTCAGTTCAAGCTCATCTCTCTTTGTATGGAGTTTGCAGAATCCATGTATGCTTGTGGGACAGAGTACAGGGCTGAAGATGCACCTGAACTCACTGTGAAAACTGGCCCCTGTGCCTCTGTTACAGTGCTCTTTCTGCTGCAGGCTAATTTAGCCCAAATTCGAAGGATCTGAATCAATTGCCATGGTCATTGTCCTCAGATGGTTTTTGCCTGGTAAACGGTGGTAGGGGCCTTGTATGTTAAGATCCCGTTTTCCACACATTTCAAGGTTGTGCGTTTTCCTCCATTTGGAACTCCAGGCCAAATGGCCTCCGCAGGTTATGTTATTATTTGGGTATACTATCTCCAGTGTGGCTTGTGGCTCAATGCCTTTTCAGATTTGTTTTTGGCAAAGGCTATTTTAAATCTATTGGACCATTATTAGCATCTTTGTGGCTAGCACCGTTGGAAGTAGAAAAATGTTTCCCAAAGCCCCTAATGGCACATTTAAGCATTCGGGAGAAGAGAGATGCGCTGGGACTTATTGACTAGGCCGGTGAAGGTCACGATCCAAAAGCCGCTAAACCACTTAGCACTCAGAAGAAGAGCACCGAAGGTTAAGTGAGTCAATCAATAGGACGGTTTGTTAAGTCAGTCGGTTGAAGGCCTTGACCAGGACTTGCAGGCCCATTAGCCCCTCTCGATCCGGGCAGGGTAGACCTTGAACACCATCGTTCGCTGCTTTTATAAAAATGTCCTCCGAGGCAAGTCTTGCATAACATACCGCCCACGATTTCCAGATCGCTAACTTGTCTCCGGAAGGTGTGGCGATGTTTTTTTCGCGAGCGTGAGTCTCGGTTGGCCTGTTTGGATGACGGACGGTGACGACCCATCTGACGGGTCGTGACCACGTGAGAGCTAATCTGGAGTCAGGCAGGAGGCCAGCTCTTCAGTTTTGGCATTGCCTGATTTGGCATTGTTATACAGTTACCATCAAGCATTTCACCAAACACCTCATAAACTTCATTGACAAAGACTTTGCAATGAACTATGGAAACTTGAGGCTAGGTAAACACAGAAAGGACTCTCTATACTCTGTATTGCTTATGATGGAGTAATTCAGTTACATAGCCCTCTTATACAGTATATCTGACATATCCCTCAGTGAATATGTTACAGCTCACTGTTGAGGCATTTTTCTACATTATCAACCCCTCCATGGGATTGCTTTTTAGCAACAAGCCCTCAACTGCCCTCTCCAGGATGTGAATATCCCATAATATTGAATATACTGCCAGTATGTGAATATCCCATAGGATAGAATATACTGACAGGATGTGAATATCCCATAGGATTCAATATACTGCCAGGATGTGAATATCCCATGGGATTGAATGTACTGCCAAATTTGATATAATTAAAGTAAACATTCAAGCAAAATGACCACTAGTTTTTATCTGCTAAAAAGTGGACATTCGTTTGTATTAATTCACAGCCAACACAAGACAGAAATGTATTAACAGACAGCCTCTAAATCCGTTTAGATGTGGAATTTTCAGCGGGAGTTTAGAAGACTCTTAAAATGGCCCCTGATTCTCGACCCCTGTGGTTATCTGGCAATCTGGGGAATGAAAGACAGCTGCCAGCTGGAGCAGAAGATTTCTGAAGTGTGCTGCGAACACTGGGGCTTTGATGAGGGACTTCTTTGGGTTTTTATCTTTCAGAGCGATCGGCAGGTCTATCTGAGCGGGACGTGGGCACAGTGTGCAAGGCGGGCAGTGGTCTGGTTCCTCGTTTGAGCCAGGTGGGGTGTGGACACAGTGTGGGGGGGGTTGCATGTTTGAACAATCGGACGGCATGTGTTGGACTGTACAGGCGGTTGTGCTCTGTGTTCAGGCAGTGAGCAGTGATGCTGTGTGTTCAGGCAGTGAGCAGTGATGCTGTGTGTTCTGGCAGTGAGCAGTGATGCTGTGTGTTCTGGCAGTGAGCAGTGATGCTGTGTGTTCAGGCAGTGAGCAGTGATGCTGTGTGTTCAGGCAGTGAGCAGTGATGCTGTGTGTTCAGGCAGTGAGCAGTGATGCTGTGTGTTCAGGCAGTGAGCAGTGATGCTGTGTGTTCAGGCAGTGATGCTGTGTGTTCAGACAGTGAGCAGTGATGCTGTGTGTTCAGGCAGTGAGCAGTGATGCTGTGTGTTCAGGCAGTGAGCAGTGATGCTGTGTGTTCAGGCAGTGATGCTGTGTGTTCAGGCAGTGAGCAGTGATGCTGTGTGTTCAGGCAGTGAGCAGTGATGCTGTGTGTTCAGGCAGTGAGCAGTGATGCTGTGTGTTCAGGCAGTGAGCAGTGATGCTGTGTGTTCAGGCAGTGAGCAGTGATGCTGTGTGTTCAGGCAGCGAGCAGTGATGCTGTGTGTTCAGGCAGTGAGCAGTGATGCTGTGTGTTCAGGCAGTGAGCAGTGATGCTGTGTGTTCAGGCAGTGAGCAGTGATGCTGTGTGTTCAGGCAGTGAGCAGTGATGCTGTGTGTTCAGGCAGTGAGCAGTGATGCTGTGTGTTCAGGCAGTGAGCAGTGATGCTGTGTGTTCAGGCAGTGAGCAGTGATGCTGTGTGTTCAGGCAGTGAGCAGTGATGCTGTGTGTTCAGGCAGTGAGCAGTGATGCTGTGTGTTCAGGCAGTGAGCAGTGATGCTGTGTGTTCAGGCAGTGAGCAGTGATGCTGTGTGTTCAGGCAGTGAGCAGTGATGCTGTGTGTTCAGGCAGTGAGCAGGAATGCTGTGTGTTCAGGCAGTGAGCAGGGATGCTGTGTGTTCAGGCAGTGGTGCTATGTGCCAAAGCATGTTCAAGCAGTACATTTTCACAGTATAGCAGCCTGTACTGACAGTGGGAGACAGTGTTTACCTGAGTTGTTTCAACACCTTATGAACTGAAATTTAGGATTAACAACTTATTTTAACTACCTTAAATGACAAGTGATGTATTAAAGTGTCTTTTTGGTTGTGGTTTAAGTATTACTGCTGGGGGGAAGGGGGAGGCGGTCATTCGGGGCGAGCCATGTGTTTCATATTGTCTTAGCTCTAGTTTTAACCTCTTTGCCAGACAATGTTGAATACTGGAGCATGCCGTCACCCTCTTCTTTTCCACAAAGATGGCCCAGTCTACTGCTTTCCCGTTTCACTGAGAGGCAGCTTTCGAATGGCCACACTAAGCAAGGTAGTCATTTATCTGGTTTTTCCATAAACATATGGAAATATTTTTATTATAAGCATTTCCACTTGCCAATACCAAAAGTGTAGGAGTGTGTAATTGTGTGTAATGCTACATCATAGACCATAAATACAGGTGAGTGAGGATAGACTGCAATTTAATGTAACGCTAAATCATGTACCATATGTACTGGTGAGTAAGGATAGGCAGTGTAATTTTTCATAATGCCAAATCATATGTTGGAAAGCAACACTTCTGGGTTTTGGTGTAACTACTCAGTCCGTATCCCCCTGTTTCCATTTCCAGAAGCATTGCAATGTATTGACCCCTCATTGGATACAACGATATCACTATCACATGATAGTGTGCACTTTGAGACATAGTTATGCACTTGCGTATGTGTTTACTGTTACATTATTTAACTTAGTAGCCTGTTAGCTAAAAAGGCTACCTAGCTAGCAGTTGTGAATTACACGAGATAGCTAATGTTAGCTAGCTAGGTGGACACACTTACAAACCTAGTAAAGTGATTAAGGGAAATATGATAGAGCTAACTACCTAGCTAGCTATGTATCTACCAGTTCTAGTTAGGTAACCAAATATAGTTAGCTTGCGAGATAAGATTTGATTCAGTTCTTATTGCCTAAATGTTGGATTTATCATGCTTGCAGTGCTATAATAACTTATTTAGCTGGCAGGCTACCAATGGGCAAGAATTCCATACATGAATAGGCAGATACGTACGCAAGTGTAAAAGTGCATTAGTGTTGTATCCAATGAGGGGTAAATACATCGCATGCCTCCGGAACCGGAAACGGGAGGATGCAGCAGACTAGTAGTAGTTACACCGGCAAGGATGCAAAACTTGAGAGGATTCATTGCATTAGGAATTAAATTCTGCAGACTCATGGTTTCATTAATTAACGTATGAATATTTGACTGAGCGTGTAGCTTAGCGGGAGCTTTCTGATATTGACAGGCAGTGCCTGGAATTTTTGCTTCTTATTAATCATTCAAATCATAAGCTATTTATCCTTGGTTTCTGTGTACGCTAAACATAATATAAAGTTAATATAAAGCTTTTTATGAAGTAAAGCAACATTTTATCGGTGCTCCAAAGAAGGCTGTGTGTTCCTGACGTGCATCTCCGCTGAAATCTGCAGTCCTCAAACTTTTTTTTCTCTCTACGATAAGTGTATCATAAATAACAAAAACATAAATATGTAAACTATAATTAAATGCCTTAATGTACACAGACACAGACATGAATGCACACACACATATATTTTACATGGTGTCATGCATTAAAAAAAAAAAAAAAATTTTCAGGAACAGCAAAAAAATAAACTGCTTCTGTTTTCTGTACCAGTGGGTGTTATAGTTTTATCATTTTGGAATTTAATGAAATGTTATTTGTGTATCGATTTTTACAATGCGCATTGTCACACAGCCGTTTTACAGAGATCCGGTCCTGAACCCCCCCAAGAGCATGCCTAGAGAGTGGCAAGGAAAAACCTCCTGGCTGCTAACAGGAAGAAACCTGGAGCAGAGCCTGACTCAGAGGGGGGGGAGCCCATCTGCCGCTGGCTGGCACCGTAAAGGGGCTGATTACATAATACAAGTATAATACACAGGAAAATGACAGTACATAACAGCCAATGAAAAACATGTAATTGAACAGTATGTCAAGAACTTGATTCATTCTTATATGAGTTATAAATGTGACAGTATGTCGATCCGGATAAGAACTGTCAGTGCGTCTTAAAAAACCTAAATGTAAAAAAATGGAGATACAAGATACAACTTTTCCATTTCGCTAAATAAGTGACTATGTAATGAATATGACTTTGCTCAACTCAGTCTCTTAAACCTAACCATTCAAGGCGATTGTTTTTGCGAGCTTCCAGAGTTGTGGTATGTAGCCATGAAGTCTGTGTCAAATCCACTCCTTAGGTTCTGAAATAAAGTACAGCACCAGCTGGGCTGCTGCACTGGAACTGGTAGTTGTTCAAAGGCTAAAGTTAGGAGTAAAAAACAAGTAGTGTTTGTGTGATTACACATAAAACCAGGCCATATGCATTTTCTTTGCTTTGGCATTGTATTTTATCAGCAGGTTAATACTTCAGGCCACAAGCACTCTTTGTGCTCTGTGCTCACCATTACCTCCCTATTACCAATTAGCTTCTCTTTTTCCTTCCAAGATTTCTTCCCGCTGGAGAGTTTTTAACTCACCATCTGTTGGATTTTCCTGGGTTCAGGCTTGGTCTTGCCTAATTTTACCTATTCCTGTTTCTGTGACTCGTCTTTGTGAAGGTGTAAAAAGCACAGATAAAATGGAATTGAACTGAACTGAATCAAAAAAGGCGGAAGGGGCACACTGCAAAAACTCAAGCATTTAAATTTTATATTTAGACTTTAGAATCTTATTTCTGAAATAGCAAAAAAATTGCCAATGGGGTGAGATACTCATTTCAAGATTTGTCAAGCAAAAAGTAAGTTAAAACAAGAATATATTTTCCACTTTAGAGAGAAAAAAAAACTTCTGATGGAATTCAGAGGGGGCTGCAGTCAGCATACCAGGGACCTGTTAAGTGTGGGCTACACGAGTGCATTAAGGTCTTGTTTGATTAGCAGATTGTTGCATGACACTTGGTAAGTGGAGGTGCATGATTAATTAATGGTGATTAATTAACTGTTGCTGGACTCTGGGAGCTGTATTATGAATAATTTTTTAATAAATGTGTGCAGTAGAACCAGAGTGGTAGTCCTGGGCAGCACAGGAAAGGATGGAATGTGTGGATTAATGGGCCAATATATTTTGAATTGTTTTCTTGTCATTAATGACTTACAGCGCAGCTTTCATTTTTACATACTATTACCTATCACAGTGATTTTCAACCGGTTTTGATTCAGCCTACACAGGCTCAAAGGCATTCTGGGGACCACCAGCATAAGTTAAAAGGGTTTTATTTAAAAAAATAAAAAAAAGGTTTTCTAAAGATGGCAGTGGAGGATGTTTGAGATATGGCCCAACCGATATTAAAATTTTGTTGCGATACCGATTACTAGGAGGTAAAAGTTCCAATAACCAACATTATCTACCAATATTGTTTCACTCATTTTCAGCTTTGGCCAAAGGCACCAATAGTTTTACAGAAAAAGAGCTAGTCAATGCAATAAACATATTTCAGACGTATAGAAAATAAATAATAATAATCAACTGAAATACAGTGCACTGCAAAAGTGTTAGGACAGTGACACATTTTTTGTTGTTTTGTCTGTGACCCACAACATCAAAATACTTTTTTTTAACCGGCTAGGATGTAGCCAGGCTATATCCGGGTGAAACCTGGGCTAAATTACGGCTAAAGTGAGCTAAATTACGGCTAAAGTGAGCTAAATTGACACGTTTATTTCAAAACGCGTCGAAACGCCTCTCAATCTGAGATTTCCGGTTTTTGCTCACTTGGTTTACTTCAGTTTTCGAGCGTGCTCTATACTCCCTTTTCTGTTTCTTTGTGTGAAATAGCGCCGGTGTAACGGGTCACTGTGCAATTTCTAGCTGGGGAACTGGCAAGGTCAATCTCACTGTTATTATCACTGGCTTATCTCTTCAATTGGTTTATGTCATAAGCCACTTTGTTTTGAAAACATTCGGAGCCGAATCGCTGGTTTTGGAATGCAGAATTTGTGGGTATAAACACAGTGTATGGAGCTGGATTTCTCACAACAGTTCTTTCTATGATTGCTACCAACCAAGCATGACCGTTCCATATTTTTTGGAAAAAAGGTTGCCTACTCCAGCTTTAACTTGTTCAATATGATAACAGATGGACCAACGAGTTCAGTGAGATGGACTCCCTGATTTAGAAATGTTAAATTAGTGAAGTGTGTCAGTAGCGCCCTCTATGGCTACGTTCACATTACAAATAAAATGTGGCCCAAATCAGATTTTTTTGCTCTCAGTGTGGACACAAAAATCTGATTTTTTCAAATCAGATCTGGGCCATATCATATGTGGTCCTAAATCCGATACATATCCGATCACTGGCCACGCGACCGCTGTACGGTCATATCGGGATTCATGTGTGTTTTTCCACATCATAATCACTGGCCATGCGACCGCTGTGAGTACGGTCATATCGGAATTCGTGCGTGTTTTTCCACATCATACTTCACACCATACTTCATACTTCGCAGATCACATTCTGAAATTCTGGAGGAACTGTTCCTCCGTGAAACCCTCCACACCGCGGCCCCACCACTCCTGACCAAATATGAGTTTGCAGCAAACCTGTGGCAACAACGCCAAAGGTTTGCTGCAAATTTGCTGGAAGGCCAATATTTTTGTAAGGGCAATCAAATCAGATCGGATCGGGGGGAAAAAAATCAGAATTGAGCATTAAGCCCTGTAATGTGAACGTAGCCTATGTGTGGCTATTATTCAAAATAGCTGTCAGGTCAATGCGGTTTTCTTTAATGACATTTCAAGATATATCGCTGCTTTATCGGCAGGATTTCCCCGATACAGATACGCATAATTGTGGAAGCTGATATTATCGGTAACAAACCCAGATCCCTATAAAAAATCTTTTCAAAAAGGACAAAATAATTGCTTTACTGCTTATGTAGCTTGTCATTTTGGTTTTTGAATATAAATTGTGGATTTTAAAAAAATTCTCAGTTTTAAATTGTTCATTATTTTATTACATTCCCCCTACCCTCTTTCGCCCGGTACTAGTGCCAGCAGTCAAACTCCAGTGTGGATCGACACCGACACTGATTAATAAAGCTATAGCTGTAAAGCAGGCCGCATTACGTTTCCCAATATTAATCATCCGAGTGCACATTTAATCAATTTATCGTAAATGTAGACGCTAATCTGAAATTGTCCAGTACTAGCATTACATAATAATGATACCTTTATTTTTTATAGCACTTTTCAGTACTTGGCACTCAAAGCGCTTTCCAAATAATGAAAATAAGATGAAAATAAAAGAACACAGACAATGTGATACATTGAGGGATTCTCAGAGAGCCCGGTCACACAAAGGCTAGTTTTAAGCGAAGGTTTTTTCCTTCCCAAAAGACGGTCTAATTTTATGCCATTATGTAATGGGGTTGTACATTTTTATACAAACTTCATTGTGTGACCAGAATAGAGAGATCATTGTTCTGCGCAGTCTATCCGGAGTAGGAAGCACTGGACAAAGGTTACTGGCAGCGCGTAATTTTGGGAGTATTTTCACTGGAGTGGGGAACGGTACCACAGAGGCGGTTTTGTTCTTTTATTTGTGGCCGGGCCACCCTCAGGGAAATCTTACCTCACTAATTAAAACGGATCAACAAAGTGTATTCTGCCTTCATTTCCGCCAAGCTCGAGTCTGTAATCATTTGCGCATCTCGCCCCCCCCCGGCCGCTTCGACTGTCCACCCCGTGGAGCGTCAGAAAGTTTTAAGTGGTTTACGTTTCAGAATTTTGAACGGAGCGGTCCGTTCGCTTCGGCTCTCTCCAAAGAAGGTGCGGTACAGCGGCAGTTGAAAAGAAGTCCTTGTTCTTTATTGCTAAGAAACAAAATGGAGGCTGCCAAAGAGCTAAGCTGTATAACTGAGCTGAGACGGTTTTCTCTTTTTGGAACAGAGAAAGGGCCGAAAGGGGACACAATTCGTGATGGAGGAGCCCAAAAAGAAACCCAGATTAACTGCACTCAACAGAGACTATAAGCTTAATTATCAGTGTGGATGTGAGAGAAAACCTCTTTGTGTGTTTTTTTTGTTTTTCTTTGGAGCCCCAAAGTTACATCCCAGCACACAATAGATCCTGAGACAGGCCTTACAGGAGCGCAGTCCAAAAAAAAGTTCTCTTTTTTTATGCCACTGAGCTAGAACAGGCCTTCAGTTTGCTTCCGTCTCAACGGGATCCCCTACGTCATTTATTATAGAAAAGCGTCTTGCTGCATGGCCAGACAGGACCTGTATGCAAAAAAAAACTCTGGAAAAAGAAGAAGTGACTGTACTGTCCCTGACGGGAGTCATGCAGAGATGCCGGCTGCATTATTTAAATAACAAAACCAGCCGACTACGTGGAACCGTACTCCACAGACCAGTGCCACCATACAATAAGCACACAATCGAGAAGACTTTATGACTCTGCTGACTGGGACTCCATACAGGAATGCACAGCGTCTGGTGACAGCGGACGAACCCCAGCCCCCTCTCCATCACCTGAAGAACGCGGCAGTGTTAGATCCGTAATGGCTACCGCCACGGGTAGGGACAATAAGAGTCCCTCAGGGAACATACAGCACAGCACATATACAGTGCACTCCTTAGGTATTTGGACAGTGACCATTTTTGTTGTTTTGTCTCTGTACTCCAGCACATTGGAAAAAATGAGAATATGAGGTTAATGTGCAGACTGTCAGCTTTAATATGAGGAATTACAGCCCTTTTTTTCCATTTTAGGGGAGCAAACGTAATTGGACGAGTGGCTGCTCAGCTGTTTCATTGCCAGCTGTGTGTCGTTGCATCATTAGTTTACGCAGGTCTAGAACTGATTCCTTTTTCTATAGATAGGTTTTCATGAGTTTTAAAAGAAAACACACACCTGGCAGCTTTTTTCTTATATGATTGCTTGTACTGGTCTTTGATCGGCAGTCAATTCCTCTTTACAGTAGCGGGGCCGAAGCACACCTGGCACTGCTTTTTTTGGACTAGTGCTTCTAGATTTAGTTCAGTCTTACAGAGTGGTGGGTATCGGCGTGGGAGTGTTGGGTTAGGGAGAGAGAGAGAGAGGGAGCGAGAGAGGGAGAGAGAGGGCAGTCTCAGCTGGAGCAGATGGTGGGGCATGCTTTTACCCCTCGCTGGCATTTCCATGTGGAGACTTATTACCTGACAGAAGCTCCCCAGTTTCCCACACCCTCCCTACATCCCGCTACACTTTAAATGAACCGATTTACAGGACAGGAGGTCTTATTTGGCACAGAGACCCTACATTAACTTGTCTTTCTATACAATGTAGCCCATGGAAAAAAAAAGTGAGGCCCCAGTTCAGCGGTGAACAAGCACGGGGGAAGAGGCCCCCCTGTGTTTAGCAACAATAGCTTTGATTTTAAGCTGTCAGGAATTTCTTCCACTTTTTCCAGCCGGCTTGAAGGCTGCAGCGCCTCAGCCCATCTGACACAGACTATCCAGGAGGCCTGACATTCCTTTTTTAAACTGTTTTCCACCCCATTTATTTTCTTCCAACTTTAAAATGTTTCATGTCCCTGCAGTCACCGTAGTGCCGACTGCACTAAGGGTTAAGAGGACTGCCCCCACAGTGCTCACACTCACCCACATGCCGGGGACTATGTCGCACGCTACAGTCACAGAAGAGCCCCAAAATGGTGAAGTTGCCTTTTTTTCGTTTTTCCTGGACAACAATTCACCTCGCCAACATTTGCCAGCATATGGCAGCTAACTTAAGTGAAGCGCTTGTTGTTTTACTACTTTGTCAATTTTTATCGCCTTTTCCGGGTGATTCAAAGGCTAGCGGCCATGCATTTTTAAAGTTGGGTTACAGCACGTTTCCGTGTCTTCTTCGCCAACGAAGCAGTTGGGGTTTAAAGGCTACCGAGTCACCTGGTGCTGTTCATTCCTAGCATTAGGGCTGAAGACGTCCTCTCTTTCAGCTCTCCCCATCAGAGACAGGGCAATACCTCTCAGCATTTCCAACTGTTTTCTCCTTCCCTTCCGGTTTTTGAAATCGACCGAAAATAGCATCGATTTCACTGCGAATACGGTGTGGATCCTACCGCCTCACAACATTGGAGGGGCAACCGCGACTGTTTTATTTTTTTAAGCACGCTTTGACCTAACATGTGTCCCGTTTTTTTGGTAGAAAAGTGTGAACCGCTCGTTTTAATCACTTGTAATCTCGTTGTGAATTCTCCCAATACAGGGAAGCAGTTAACGGTTGGCCGCTGTAAAAATAGGAAGGCATATGGCGGGTGATTTGTGCCAGCGGGCGCGGTTGGAGAGCATCATAGAGACATAGGTCAAGTGCTGCAGTGCCCCTGCATCAGTTCTCTCTGCTCGGTTGCTTTTGTAACTCAAGTAATCCATTTTATCTAGAGTATCGATTGAAAAAAAATTAACAGAGCTTGCAGAGTGCATGCAATAGGGAATGCAATTTTCATTAGAACTTGAATATATAGAACAATGATTTAGTCGACCTAATACCCGAAACTGCCGGTGGAATTCCAAACATGCAAAACGTGATTAAAGGTTTGGAATAGTTAGCGGTTGCCAACCTGTGATATTATGCCGGCATATGTTGCTTCAGTGATAACATACATCACCGACATTGCACAAACATTTTTTGGCACCGTCTGTAAAGTGACAAGCTCAACTCTGCTCAACACTGGACTTATTGATCAGTTTTCCATTATGTAGGGAGTTGGCAGGCATCTGGTATTGACTGTGACAATAATCTGAGAGGAGTCTTATTATCATTTGGGTAATGTGCATCTGTCACTCAGCAGCACTTAAGAGAGGACGGTAAACACAGTCAGTTTGGTAAAAACAGGTTAAGTTACTTTAATTACTGGTCTTGTCAGTCACTGTTATTTTGTGTGTGGGGCACATGTAAGTAGACATTACACCGTTACACACATCATGCCCGACAGGATGCAGTTTTCTGCAATGGGTCTTGTGGAGTGTAAATGTGTGTGTGTGTGTGTGTGTGTGTGTGTATAATGTACTGCATGCATGCGAAAATAAGCGTTATGGTGTATGAGTGTGTGTATGCATACAAAAATGTGTGTGTGTACATGTGTGAAAAAGAGAGAGGAAGTGTGTGTGCATGCATGCGTATATGAGTGTGACGGTGTGTTTGTGTGTGCATGCATGCGTATATGAGTGTGACGGTGTGTTTGTGTGTGTGCATGTATGTGAGTGTGACAGTGTGTTTGTGTGTGCATGCATGCGTATATGAGTGTGGCGGTGTGTTTGTGTGTGCATGCATGCGTATGTGAGTGTGATGGTGTGTTTGTGTGTGTGTGCATGCATGTGTATGTGAGTGTGATGGTGTGTTTGTGTGTGTGTGTGCATGCATGCGTATGTGAGTGTGACGGTGTGTTTGTGTGTGTGTGCATGCATGCGTATATGAGTGTGACGTGTGTTTGTGTGTGTATGCATGCGTATATGAGTGTGACGGTGTGTGTGTGTGTGTTTGTGTGTGCATGCATGCGTATATGAGTGTGTTTGTGTGTGTGTGCATGCATGCGTATGTGAGTGTGACGGTGTGTTTGTGTGTGTGTGTGTGTGTGTGTGTGTGTGTGCATGCGTATATGAGTGTGACAGTGTTTGTGTGTGTGTGTGTATGCATGCGTATGCACAGGATGCTCTTTAATGGGTGTTATGGAGTGGAAGGGTAGAGCATATGTTGCACACACCATCTCAGAGTGTGGTGAACAGTGTGTGTGTGTGCACCACACAGAAAGATTGCTCTCTAATTAAGGGAGTGGTCACTTCTCCCTATCCTGCCTCCACTGTCACTTACTGTATCTCACACACACACACACATGCACACACATGCACACACACACACACACACACACACACACACACACACACACACACTAATGCACACAAACATACAAACACCTCTGCACACACACACGCAGACAAACAGAAGTGAGACATACATACAAACATACACACCTCTGCACACACACAGACATGTATTGCACATACTCACATACAGGCATATAACACAGCATAGCAAAAAAAAAATGTACGCACACCTGCCCGTTCCTCGTCTTTCCCACCAATGCGAGGAGCATCTTTTCCGTACACACGCCAGCGCCAAGAATAAATGCAGCAAAGCAATACAGCAGCCAGCCTTAATGTGAAAGCCTTCCCCAGCTCTGACGGCAGGGAAACATCTGGAAGGAAGGAAATTAGACTGCACAGAGACAATGGCACCAGCTGCAACCTTCTCTGCTGATAGAGCAGCCGGCGCTCGGCCCCTTCACGACGACATTCGTCAGAGCCCTGGGCGCAGATGTTTTCCTGGACAGCTCTGCAAACGCATGCATCGGAGCACTGGCGTGTTTCAGACGATGTTATTGGACGGGGAACGCAAAAAGAAAACAAAGTTTAGGAGCTATGCCATTACACTTGGTCTGCTTTGTGTGCGGATTAGTACTTGGCTGCGTACGAAAAAAGAATATCTTTTCTGCCATCATTCTGTAAGTGGACAGTTGAAATCAGAGTAATTGTTGTTGCTGTACATACGGCATGTTGCTTTGTTCCTTGTCATCTGGATTTATGGTAAGGTTTCCTACAATTAAATTGTGAGTTTCGCAAGCCATGGATGACTTGGCAGTTTGCGAGCTACACATGATGAAGCCTAATTAAACACTCATTAGTTCCATGTACCGTAGTGTACGAGCAGTTCAAAACATTTTATTCAAAAGTGTTGAAACATTTCTACATTTTGTATTTATTTTACAGTTTTATACAATTTTATTTTCATTTTATGAATGTTTTGTTATGATTTGAGTTGTGCACTAACATCATGACTTTTCAAGTGTAATTTGCAAAAAATAGCACTGTTGCATTTTTTTTTTAAACCAGGAAATGATATTTCTTTGCTTGTGGCACCATCCTGATGCCTAATTTGTCATTGAGCTTATGATTGTGTACAGCCAGTGCAAGTGAATTCCCCATCTTGCATGGTAAAACTTACCATGCACCACTAGCTGTCCTGGATGAGCTTTGGGGTACTCTGTCCGCAATAATGACCTATGTTCCTATGTTTTCTAGGTTTTAAAAAATACGGTCGCCTCATAGCTTTTGGTGCTTTTCCACAAAGACCATGCTGTGCCCCCCCCCCCCCCTAACTCAGTAAACTATTATAAGCCTTGTGAGTGAACAAGCAGAACAAGACCCAGACATTACTTAGCCAATGCTGTGTGACTCCGGTTTAAGCACACGGCACGTCATTGGCTGCTGTCAGAAAGGAATTTTCACAGGTGAACTCGATAAGACACTGGGTCAAAGGAACTATCCCTATGACACCCTAACAGAAATAGAATATACTGCAATATATTGTACCTTTGTGTACTTTTTGAAACTATATTTTCAGTGTCTGATAGTGGCAATAATTTGAATATCTGTCATTTATTTTTAAATGTTGCCTTGTCCCAGGAAGGTGGAGAGAGGGAAGTGGCCCACCCTCACCCCCAGCATGGAGGAATGACATCCTGGGTGCCTGCCGTGGCCGGGTGTGACAGAGCATGGAGCTAAAAGTGTGGGTCGATGGCGTCCAGCGGATCGTTTGCGGTGTCACAGAGGTGACCACCTGCCAGGAAGTGGTCATCGCCCTGGCCCAAGCCATTGGTGAGTGACTCTTGAGGTGGGGGGGTCAGCCCAGGGCTGCCTTGTTAAATTTCCCAGCAGTAAGTATGAGCGATATGAGAATGAGGCATTGTGACATCACATAGGGGTGGAGCTACTGCATGCTACCAGTATGACTGGTTTGAACCAACCATTGTTTTTTGTGGTGAAGAGTATCACTTTGTTTGGTTCACAGCACACGTAAAGTGATTGACAGCTAATTGAAACTCCATCAATTTTTGGTGCTATGATACTCATTCTCCCACCAACAAAAAGTATCAGGGATTCGGCACGGGCGCCTTTTGTGGAACACAGACTCCTGTTGTCAGCTTCCTGACTTCCCCACAGCGATGCACCAACAGCAACGAGCCGATGCGCTTCAGGATTCATTATTATTTAATTAGTCCCATCATTTATTCGATCTGGTGTGCATAGCAAATAAATGAGCTAAAACTGTAGACTGCACGTATCATTGGTGAAAACATTTTACTGTGGCCCACCGTTAGTGTGAACAGTCATTTGTAAAATGAAGCCAGAATAATTGGTTGGAACAAAACCAGCACACCTGCCTAACCTCCACAGGAATGGAGTTGCTCAGCCCTGCGCTAGCATGTTATAATCCTGTTTTTTGGATGCTTTGGCCAAAGGCAAATTCCATTTTCTAATCACATTTGGTCAATAAAAATTTTAAACTGAATTGAATGGAATCCAGGTTGGACTTGGTGGTAATTGGCGGCACGGTAACATGTTTTTTGGCCTCTCCTGTGTGTGGTGTGACAACCTGGTTCAAACCCGGTTGGGAACTCTAATCGAGTTGTAAACATCCAGCTGTGTGAATGGGTTGTGAATGGGTTGCATGTAAAATGGAAGCTGTATAAATAGCTCTGGAGAACAATGTTTATTAACCCTCTTATTATATTTTTGTCAATTTGACCGAATTTAGTGTTTTGCGTCTCTTAAAAAGCGGTTAACCTTATTTTTTCATCTTGTACGACTTTTTCTAATTTGCTGGGATTAAATGGTAAACATGCAATAAACATAATGCTGTTTATGTCCTGCACCAACTTTGTATACAAAGGTGTTATATGGGGTCATTTTTAAAGAAAATATGCAAACATTTTGTATTGAAATGTATTTTTGTGGGTCATTCAGGGTACTTTTCCATACAGGTTTTAACTTTCAATGAGAAGTTTATCACATTTTGAATATTTAGGGATCAAAGGCTTTTTTTCCCTGTCAATTGGGAGACATTAAAGGGGAACCAAGGCCCTAGTTTTAGCTGGACCTCTTTTCATAACTTCAAAAAATGCATCCAGCACCTGAAAAAAGAGCTAACTAAGGGGTTGGACTTTGACTGGCTACCCCACCCTTCCCAACAACAGATTTTACAGGGAGAGTGTGTTAAATTGATTAAATGAGCGACATCGAGTCAAACAGTAGCCAGACCTGTAATTTGACCGAGCCAGTGGCAGCCAATAGTGTGCCATTTCTCTATTATCTGGGAAAGAGTGCAGCGGTCCATGCTTGATAAACTAAAGGTCTATACTTAGCTAATCAGCCAAATTGGAAAAATACTACCAAAAAAATGCTTATAACCTACTATATCCAACTCTATCTAGCTAACATTAGCGATCAAAACAAGGAAGAAATCATGCAAAATGTGCAACGAGAAAATTCAATTAACTACTCTTATCTAATCTGCCCTATGCTCTCTTACCTCTACTGCTGTCTTGGTCAGTCGCTCTCTTACCTCTACTGCTGTCTTGGTCAGTCGCTCTCTTACCTCTACTGCTGTCTTAGTCAGTCGCTCTCTTACCTCTACTGCTGTCTTGGTCAGTCGCTCTCTTACCTCTACTGCTGTCTTGGTCAGTCGCTCTCTTACCTCTACTGCTGTCTTGGTCAGTCGCTCTCTTACCTCTACTGCTGTCTTGGTCAGTCGCTCTCTTACCTCTACTGCTGTCTTGGTCAGTCGCTCTCTTACCTCTACTGCTGTCTTGGTCAGTCGCTCTCTTACCTCTACTGCTGTCTTGGTCAGTCGCTCTCTTACCTCTACTGCTGTCTTGGTCAGTCGCTCTCTTACCTCTACTGCTGTCTTGGTCAGTCGCTCTCTTACCTCTACTGCTGTCTTGGTCAGTCGCTCTCTTACCTCTACTGCTGTCTTGGTCAGTCGCTCTCTTACCTCTACTGCTGTCTTGGTCAGTCGCTCTCTTACCTCTACTGCTGTCTTGGTCAGTCGCTCTCTTACCTCTACTGCTGTCTTGGTCAGTCGCTCTCTTACCTCTACTGCTGTCTTGGTCAGTCGCTCTCTTACCTCTACTGCTGTCTTGGTCAGTCGCTCTCTTACCTCTACTGCTGTCTTGGTCAGTCGCTCTCTTACCTCTACTGCTGTCTTGGTCAGTCGCTCTCTTACCTCTACTGCTGTCTTGGTCAGTCGCTCTCTTACCTCTACTGCTGTCTTGGTCAGTCGCTCTCTTACCTCTACTGCTGTCTTGGTCAGTCGCTCTCTTACCTCTACTGCTGTCTTGGTCAGTCGCTCTCTTACCTCTACTGCTGTCTTGGTCAGTCGCTCTCTTACCTCTACTGCTGTCTTGGTCAGTCGCTCTCTTACCTCTACTGCTGTCTTGGTCAGTCGCTCTCTTACCTCTACTGCTGTCTTAGTCAGTCGCTCTCTTACCTCTACTGCTGTCTTGGTCAGTCGCTCTCTTACCTCTACTGCTGTCTTGGTCAGTCGCTCTCTTACCTCTACTGCTGTCTTGGTCAGTCGCTCTCTTACCTCTACTGCTGTCTTAGTCAGTCGCTCTCTTTATCTGCAAAATGCAACTCCTCTCCACAAGGTTTTGAACTTGAACTTTATTTTTATACAGTGAGCACCATAATTAATTGGACAGTGACACATTTTTTGTTATTTTGGTTCTGTACTCTAGCACTTTGAGTTTGAAAGGATACAATGACAATGAGGTTGAAGTGCAGACTGTCCGTTTTAATCTGAGGGTATTTTCATCCATATCGGAACTTTTTGTACATAGTCCCCCCCCCCCCATTTTCGGGCTTCAAAACATATTGGACAGTTTAACATAATGTAAAATAAAGTAATCATTTTTTATATTTGGTTGCATATCCTTTGCATGCCATGACTTCCTGATGTCTGTGACCCAACAATATAAAAAAACTCTTGATATCTTATTTTCAGGTACTGCGATACTATAACCTCTCTGCATTTGAATGGATCTCTATGAGAATTTGGGGGTGGGACTAGATTTAGCTGTAAATTACACTGGAACAGTATTGAACACATGGTTGGCTAAATGGCTCCAAGTCATCAAGGGTCTAATGTATCAAACAAGCCTTAGACCATCACTCTGCTGCCAGATATGGAGTAGATATGGATGGATAACTTGAAGGGTTTCTTCTCCTGACTTATTTTTCCATAGAGTTCAATAGGAAAAATTTTCAGGAGAAACAACCCTTACTACTGTGCATACTGTTTGATTATCTGGTTACTCTGGACTAAGTGGCCAGTTCTCGTACGAGCGGCCTGCTCTCGTCATTACAGATTCTTAATAAAAAATGTGCGTGTCCGGCTGAATTGTTCACATTTGATGAAGGCCCGGGAGAGTTAACAGCCACATTGCTGAGGCTTGCTGTTGACAGTGGCCAAGAACTTCACCATGGTGCTGGTGTTTTAAACACGAGGCGCCTTGTCCGGTCCATGACACCGCCACATGAAAGGCCTTCTGCCCGGCCCTCTGTAACAGACATCCCCTTTTCTTCTGTGGTTCTGTTTCCAAGGAGAATCAAGCACCAGCCGGCCCTCTTATCTCCTGCAGAACAGACGTTCCCTTGTTTTCTGCTTGCTGCCAAGGCGATCCCAGGGTTCTTTTTGAAAGCCATTCTCCGCCTCCCCAGCACTAAGCGCACCGAGGGCTTTGTCCATTGATGGTTTCCCCCAAACATGACAGATGTTCCACTCGGAGTCTCCACACTGTACTTTACTGTATGTCTTTAGGGTCAAATGCAGTTTGCCGCACATTGGGTTTTCACTTTGAGTCAGGTGCGCTGCTCGTTTTCAGTAACGCCATATTCACCCCAGAAGAGATTTTACGAGATTCGTTTGTACTCGTGGAGTTGAACCAACTTGCATCCTACAGGGATGTAATTCTTCATATTTTCTCAGAATACACTTGTTTTTCAAACCCTAATTGTCTCAACCAGAGGCAGAAGCCTGGACTGGAGCCTTTTCCCTTTCTGACAACTGATATTAGGAGAGAATGTTCAGCAATGAAGCCAAATACTAGTGGCACCAGACACATTAAAGGTGTGTCCCAATATTCCTCACCCCCCACACTACCACTCCTCTCCTACCTGGAAGTATGCAAAACTGCTTGAACATTTTGAGTACAAGTATTTCTATGTACAGTATACAATGTACCTGACATTGTGGTTTGCATTGAGACATTAATTCATATGTAACCATTAATACGTAATTAAGATGTAATTATTAATTAGATTAAAACAAAAAGATCCGTTTCCAGGGCACAGGGGAGAGGAGGCGGTAGTGGAGGATAGGAGGGTGCATTTTTTGAGTATTGGGACGCACCCTTAGAGTCTGAATATCAGTATTTCCTGAATAATTTTGAAAAAAAACCTCAGCTGGTTATATCACACTGGCCCAGGTCAAAGTGCAATGAAGCATCACTGTTGATGACAGTTGGCTTTCAACAGCAAATTACGCACCCATGTCTCCCTCTTCACCAAGATCTCATAGACATCATTGACGATGACATTGCAATGCACTATGGGAGTTTGAGACAAGATAATCCCATCGTCGCTCAAGGCATTAATGTCCGTAAAGAGTAAATTTTTTTACTTTTCCTTTAAACGGTAAGACTAGGTCCTGAAATTGTAAGTAATACCTGGTTACATTTGATGACTGTATTTTTTAAGTACAGGTTTGTCTGGCATGGATGTAAAGGGGATGTTGAGTGGAGACGTGATGTTGCAAAGAAACGCGCCATGGCTTTGTGCCAGGCCTCTATGCAAAGCCTTAACAGTGGTCTCTGGGAGCTTGTTTTGTTCAACAGCCATTTATCAGACAGAGATAAAAGAAGGAAGGAACAACATAAAAAAGGCACTTTGGCACATCCAGAAATAATTTAAGAAGGGCCTTAGCGGGGTCTCTGTTGACTGACGGCTATGGCTGCAAGAGAGACAAGAAGAAAAAGTGACATTGTCCCAACTACTGCTGCTACTACTACCAGGAGCTTGTTGGTACCTTAGCAAACATTGTAGAAGAAACCCATTTTTATCACAGACTGAAGGAACCCGTTTTAATCACAGACTGATTTCAGCGTGTCTGCTCACCATTCTTTATGCATTATCACTAACAGAGTCTGCTACATCTGGATCGGACTCACTTGCAGTCAAGATGCATGAAATAATTGAGTCTGTGTGTTCGATGATTTCCCTGAACAGGAGTACTTTAATCAAGGTCTCATGAGTGTGGAGTCGTATTAAAGGGTTAAAACATGAAACCACGTTTGACAGTAGCTAGCCTCTTACAGAAATGGAATATTTCATATAAATAAATATGTTCATAAATATGTAAATAAAAAAAAACACCACATTTTATGGCCAAATATACAAACTTGTGCCACTGTCAGATATTGCAGTATACTTTTAAAAAATAAACTGTCGTGAACTATTTATTATCCTCATCTTTACAGTTCAGACAAATCTTCAGATCACTAAATTACAGCATAACAAGGGGACATACCAAGGGATTTCCTATTTTTTTGAGGAAAAGGGAGTGTATATAAAAATGTGCGCTGTCAGCAGGCTTGCTTGAAGGCTGCTGGATTTTTCAGCATCAGTTTTCTCTCACGAAGCGATTTTTTTCTCGTTTCTGCATCTGGTTCGCGTGCTTCGGGACGTTTTCCGCTGGTAACGAGAGAGCCCCATGGAGCAAGAACTTTCCGGGCCCTAAGGAGCGGGCGCGACGTCTCGTAACCGCGGGCCCTCCGCAGGGTTTCCTGGGGTCCTTGGTTGATTGAAACCAAAAGCTGGCGAGTTTTAGAAATAACCCAGAAAGGGTGTGTCCCCCCCGCGGCGCACAGCGGCAGCTCGGGGTCGGGGGGTTGAGACCCAATGTTCCTTCACAGCTCTCCTCAAACCACCCCTGCCGGTGCAGCAGCCACCCGTGTCCCCCCCGCCTACTAAACCCTCTCTGAGAAAATTAACTCCATATGTGGGCATTGGAACAATCCCCCAAAATAAAGACATGGAAACCAGTCTGACCATTTTGGGGCCGGTCCTGGGTTTGGATCCAAAAGGCACTTAGCAGACACCACTAAACGCCCGAGCATTGTGTTCAAGGACGTGATGTTCTGAGATTTTTCCCAGATTAATCAAGAAACACTGAATTTTAGACCCGAAACGTCTCCACTGGAGTCAGAGGACTTGAGTATGTCACGTGCACACATATTGAGAGCGTGATCAACGGCTAATAGCTGGAGAGTATATTCAGGGGGAAAAAAGCCAAATACAAGTGGCCCAAGAGACATTTAGGGTTTGAAAATTTAATTGGTATTTCCTGATTAATCCAGGAAAGTCACTTCACTGTATGTACGATGAAGTGTGAAAGGCAGGCTTGAGAAGTTTGGCTGCGATAGAGAGGCGCACACCGCCGTACAGCGGAAAGGGAACCAGCAGGGCCTGCTTTTGGGGTTCCATAAGGGTCATGTGGACTGTCTCAGGCTACTGAGAAATGCTTGGCCCTCTTTGGCTATTCAGCTAAGCTTCCTGTCTTCGGCTAAGTATTCTGACTCAATGTTCTAAACAGCTGTACACCCCAGTGTATCAGACCACAGTAAAACAGATTATGAATATGAGATACATACTCGGAATCCATTCTCTTCTGAGCGGGAAACGGGTGGTGTTGCTTTCAGGTGACATCATCGTTTGGGGGTGAGGCTCTGTACATTTTCTTTGTTGTGGGCTAAAGTATTAACTGTGATACATTCGAAATGAGATGGATTCTTATTAAAGTGAGGACTAAACATTTTAGCGGGATTTCCCCTTTAAGTTCCTTGCCGTTGTTTCCTGCCAGCTTTTCCTGGTCTGGATCCCGGGTGTCGAGGGCCCCTTCCTACATACACCGTGATCTGTTTTCCTGCTCTTAGAGAGAGGAAGTGTGTTCACCGGTCCGGCCCAAGCGGGCCTCGGGTGCGTGGTTGCCGTGTGCGGCTGTCGTCTTCATTAGTCATTTCCGTCTCTTTCAGACATCCCCTAGATAAGGGCTGGGTCGCTTTTACCCACCTCCCCTGCCAGCGCGCCCTTTTATTTATGAAGCCACCGAGGGAAACGATCAGCATCTGGCTTTGTTTACTGCGTGTGTGTGCGTGTGTGTGTGTGCGTGTGTGTGTGTGTGTGTGTGTGTGTGTGTGTATATCGGGGGATTTTAGCGTTATTATAAGAACTGCAACAGTAATGGAGAGCTAAGACTATGGATTATCAATACTAATTATCAGTAACTTTTTTAATGTCCTTGTTCCCCTTCAGTTAAGTTGGACAAAGTGAAATCAATGGGTCTATTTGTCATTTCACAGGCCTCTTTTCATATACGCAAATAATTACTGTACTCTGAGACTTGCAGAGAGAGAACATGACTTGAAAGGGGCTTCCGGGTGAAGTCACGCACCACGGCTGCAGGTGTGGTGAGTTTGGGGCTGGACTGTATCTTTATGGACCATGTCTCCATTGGGTTATGTCCATCTGGGGTAAGGTGGCTTTTAGGGTTATGGTAGGCAAAGCCTAGGCTCGTGTGTTCCTCAGGTTACTGTTGCATTCACATCTCCGGACAACGCTTGTATCCTGTAGTGCTGTGTGGTCTACATGCTGTAAAATAGTCACTGGCTCTCATGTAGTGTTGTGTGGTCTACATGCTGTAAAATAGTCACTGGCTCTCATGTAGTGTCATGTGGTCTACAGGGTGTAAAATAGTCACTGGCTCTCATGTAGTGTCGTGTGGTCTACAGGGTGTAAAATAGTCACTGGCTCTCATGTAGTCGTGTGGTCTACATGCTGTAAAATAGTCACTGGCGCTCATGTAGTGTCGTTTAGTCTACATGCTGTAAAATAGTCACTGGCTCTCATGTAGTGTCGTGTGGTCTACAGGGTGTAAAATAGTCACTGGCTCTCATGTAGTGTCGTGTGGTCTACAGGGTGTAAAATAGTCACTGGCGCTCATGTAGTGTCGTTTAGTCTACATGCTGTAAAATAGTCACTGGCTCTCATGTAGTGTCGTGTGGTCTACAGGGTGTAAAATAGTCACTGGCTCTCATGTAGTGTCGTGTGGTCTACAGGGTGTAAAATAGTCACTGGCTCTCATGTAGTGTCGTGTGGTCTACAGGGTGTAAAATAGTCACTGGCTCTCATGTAGTGTCGTGTGGTCTACAGGGTGTAAAATAGTCACTGGCTCTCATGTAGTGTCGTGTGGTCTACAGGGTGTAAAATAGTCACTGGCTCTCATGTAGTGTCGTGTGGTCTACAGGGTGTAAAATAGTCACTGGCTCTCATGTAGTGTCATGTGGTCTACAGGGTGTAAAATAGACACTATGTGGTCTAAAGGGTATAAAATAGTAACTATGTGGCCTAAGGGGTGTAAAATGATCATTGTGTGACCTACAGGGCATAAAATAGTCACTGTGTGGTCTGGAGGTTGTACAATACTGTGGACCTGTGTTACTGTGTGAGTGCTGATGTATATGTTTGGGGTGAATATCAGAATGTCAGTAATCATATCAGTAAACCTAACATTCTCTCTCACATTGCTCATATATATTACATTATTGTAAATAGATGTATGAATAAAACTAGACAGATATGCAGACAGCTGCACAACAACATGCCCTTAAACTGTCATGAATTTTACTATAAAATTTTCTTGAAAAACTGTGCAGCCTTGTGTTTGATGAGTTGATCGTACGTGAACTACTTTTTATTATGAATTTACAAGATTAATTTCTGCCTTGTAAATCACGAGCAGTTTTGGCACCATCTGTTAGTGGATGGCAAATCATTCCATCTTTAATGGCTAATAATACCTGAGACACATCTGCAGTATGAGGAGCTTCTTCAGCCCACGACTGCTCCAGTGATGGCTGGTTCCATTACATTACATGACATTATAGGCATTTAGCAGACGCTCTTATCCAGAGCGACTTACACATCATTTCTTTTGCATTTATACATAGTATCCATTGATACAGCTGGATATATACTGAAGCAATGCAGGTGAAGTACCTTGCTCAAGGGTACAACGGCAGTGTCCGACCTGGGAATCGAACCTGCAACCTTTCGGTTACAAACCCAGTTCCTTAACCATTATACCACACTGCTGCCCCGGGTTCCCTCAGTCTTCTGAACATTAGCGGCGTTAGCACCCCTGGCCTCGTATTTACTTTTATACTTGTTTTGGCAGGCACCGCGGTGGTGCAGCGGGGGTTCGATCCCCGGTCCTGCCAGATCCGAGCATGGCCGGTACCCTTTGGGAACGGCAATTGGCGGCTGCTCCGGGGGGAGGGGCTCGGAGAGAATCGTTGCGCGCAAAACGGCGTTGTGCAGCGGCGATTCTGTAGCGGTTGCTACACGGGGAAAATTGAATTACAACAGGGGTTCAATTGGCTACCAAAATGGGGAAAAAAATTTAAAAGGATAAAGCCGGCGTAATTTTATATTTTTCTTGAAGTGTCAACATATGAGATGAAATTACCAAAACCTATGATGCTTGTCCGACTCAATACTGTCTGATATTCTCCTCCCAAATGTAGCCATTCATTCATATTGTGTGCTAAAATCATTAACCCCTTCACGCAGATGCCAATTCCAAAAATGCAAAACAGTTGTTTTTTTTAGCTTGCAATAAAATACTGAGAGCTACAATTTGGTAAAAACAGTATTTGCCTTTTCAGTAGTTTGGTGCTGCGCATTTGTACATGTTAGATGTGGTAGTGAATAAACAAGCATATTGAGATCACTCATAAACTTCATAAAGTTGTTTCAGTAAAACATACAAAGGCCAGGTTCATCTTAATGAAGAATTATGCTGATGAAACATTTTGACTCTGACTTTTAATAGTTTTAATAGTTTTTTGGACAACAATGGAGTTCTGTGGCTACCAGGATGTTGGCTAGATGGACAATAATTGTTGGTAGGATAAATTCATTGCAGGTTTTGGTCTTTTCACAGAATATCCTTAAATTCTTGGTGGTCTTGTGATTCACTCTGTAATTTGCAGGCGTGTATATTGACTCAGTCTTTGTTCACAGCTTGTTCAGTGGTTTGGTATTCATGTAATGTGTAAGCAACGGGCCCTACTTCCTGTTCCATCATGATCTCATTCCCCTGGAAACTTGGGCAGGCTGGGGAAGGTAAGCATTCTCTCTTGGCCTTCCCCACCAACTCTGAGAGAAACTGACCAAAATGTTAGATTTGGGGTTGGGGAGGTAAAAGGGAAGGAGTGGATTTATAATTAACAGCTGCTGCGGCTTCAAAAGGGGGAGATGGTTATGAAAGAAATCAACAGCAAACAGCAAAAACTGTTCCTTGTCAGGACTCTGTCGGGTCTGTCCAGTCACTTCAAGCCAATCAGTGTACATGTCATTGCCTTTTTAAAAGAATTTGGCACCCAACGTGGGGCTGTGCATATCCAATTCCCACCCCAATTTGGAATGGCCATCATCTGCAACCGCAGCCGCGCTTGTGCACGAACCCCACTGCCAATTCAGGAGAGTGTAGACTAGGCATCCAGGAGGGACCTTTAATATGCGGTCTGACTGTAAACTACGTGCGCCTGATCCACCAGCAGGGGAAGCTATCCAACTTAACCCTCGCATACCCTGGGCAATGCAGTCGGCAATTGCGCGTCCCCCTATGGAGCTACCGACCACAGTCGCAGGCTCTCATGTAGTGTCATTTTAAAAGCGTATTTGGTATCATTTTTAGAGAACTGAGCTTCTGTATTGCCAGCTGTATAAATGGATACTATGTTTTAAAAAATTGTGTACGTCTTTCTAGATAATGCCAGTATCTTTCTGCTATATGCCAGTGAAGTAAATCAGTGCAGCCTTAATTACAACCACCCTCCAAAAATAAGATCAGTCACCTTTTACTGTCATGCAATAAGTGGTTTTAACAGTAAAGGAGTACTTTCTTGCATCCAACTTCAAGTGTAGCTGGAATTCTGTACGCTCATTACTGTTTATTTTCCATACACATTGGTAGTCCAGCAAACTGTCTTCGGAGCTCTTGCAGTATAGGCACTTCTGAAGGGGGAGGTTTTTTTTTTTGTTGAGTCAACAAAGAGCAGTGGACGCTGCTAATTATCCTCCAGTTCGGCGGTTAAACTCTTTTCCAGCGTTTCCCCCGTTTGGCTCTGAAGTGCAAGGCCATTAGAAACTAATTATAGAGAACTCATTCAGCATCAGTAAAAAGCACATCTACTTTGTGGAACAGCATTCAGTCAGAATTTAAATGACAATTGTAAGTTGTACATATACATATTTTGTGCTTGCCTGGAAGTTACGGTACTTTAACGGCAGAGTGGCCAAAAGCATAGGCCAATTTTTTTTTTGCCATTTTGAATTGTGTATTTCTTCCCCAGGGAAATTAGAATTTACATTTACATATTCCTGATGCTTTCACTGAGATAGGACATTTTGAGTTGGCAGTCTTTAGAATTTCCAAGTCACATATCATAGCGTTCCTTTCTGTTGAATAGATGTTAGCTTGAACGGTTAAAAAACTGAAATCAGCTAAATGACACAACAAGCAACATATCTATGTGAAGAACAAATTTTTTTGACTGGGAAAAATAAGCCTGAAAAACTTTTGAAAAAAGTTTTTGAAGTGCTGTTGAACCTGTTTAGGTAGGTTTCTGTAGACATCTGAAGACCACCTGATTTTAATTAGCATATCCTCTGTCAGAGAAAGAGACTTGTGTAAATTAAGTTAAGTTAAGCGGCCACTGCAGAAGGTGACCAGATGGAGCTGTTCCTTTAGGTTGGCAGCATTTTGCTTTCCTTCGGCAGAAACTGGTTGGAGATTTAAGGTAAAAGCGAACCCCTGCAGCCTTCTGGGACCTGGGTTGCCAGAGCTAACCCGTTTCCTTGTATGTTTATTTTTCCCAGGGCGCACCGGGAGGTACACGCTGATCGAGCAGTGGCGTGAGACGGAGCGCCACCTCGCGCCTCATGAGAACCCCATCGTCTCTCTGAACAAGTGGGGCCAGTACGCCTGCGATGTGCAACTGGTCCTGCGCCGTACGGGCCCCTCGCTGAGCGAGCGGCCCACCTCGGACGGGGCTGCACGGGGCCCCGCCCGGGGCCTCTACCGCCAGAGCCTCCCGCCGCTGGCGAAGCTCCGTCCTCCCGCTGTCACTGACCGCTCGCTCAGGCGCAAGGAGCCCAAGCGCAAGTCGCTCACCTTCACCGGCGGGGCCAAGGGCTTGATGGACATCTTCGGCGGTAAGAGCCGGGAGGCGGAGGCCAAGCTGCGGGCCCTCAATGGCCAGAACGTGGCGGTGGTGGCGCCGCCGGGCCCACGGGAGGAGCTGGCCCGTCTGGTGCGCCTCCAGAAGGAGAAGCTGCAGCTGCTGGAGCGTCGGCTGGAGAGCTGCGAGGCCGAGCTCCGGGGGTGGGCGGAGCGTGGGGCCGTGGGCGGGGCCGGGTCGGGGCTGGAGGAGGAGGTCCTGCGGTTGGAGCGGCACGTGCGGCGGAACGAGGTGGAGATTGAGGAGGAGGAGTTCTGGGAGAACGAGCTGCAGATCGAGCAGGAGAACGAGAAGCAGCTCCAGGAGCGGCTGCAGGAGCTCCGGGGCCGGGTGCAGGAGTGCGAGGCCAAGTTGGGCGACTACCTGGCCCGCGTAAGGGGCATGGAGGCCGGCCTGGAGGCGGAGCGCCTACAGCTGGAGATGCAGGAGGCCCAGCAGGTGGATGAAGAGGAGCTGAGGGCCAAAGTGCAGAAGGTGAAGGCTGAGCTGGATCTGCAGGCCCAGCACACAGCCCGGCTGGAGACCAGCTGCAGAGCGGTGGAGAGATCGATCGGACAGTCTGGAAAGAGGCTACAGGTGAGACACTCTGGCTCTTTTATAGCAACAAAAGAACATAGATAATACATAATGTACAGAACAGGCCATTCAGCCCATCTATAACATAATAATACATAATGAGGAGAACACGAGATTCAGCCCATCTAGAACATAAGAACATAAGAATACATAATAAGGAGAACAGGCCATTCAGCCAATCAAGGCTCTTTTATTTACACACATTTACGGCGCTTTTCACAAAAGGTGTCACAAAGCAGCTTTAGAGATCCGGGCCTTATTTTGCTTGTTACTCAACATTTAATCGACCAATGAGAGCAGATTATTTCACTCACCTCACCTAGTTTCTTGGGTCTGAATGAAAAAACCAGCACACCTAGTGGCTCTCCAGGGCCAGGGTCAATGACCCCCTAGGCTGGAGTGTCCAGTACTGTGTCAGACCCCATCTGAAACACCCCGAGGGTCTCTGCTTCCACCACATGGCTGTCAAGCTGTTTGACTCAATGACAAAAATGATATCTTTTTAATCATTTTAAAATAATTTTCCTAATGTTCAGTTTGGAATACTGTTCATTGCAGTGAATAGTTTAATCGCTTAATGAAGAGTAGGGGATTGAGTGAGTCAGTCACGTTCTTTAAATTCCCCTGTACTTCCTCATTCTTGGAGCGCAGAAACAGGAGGCTCCCGCGGTGTCTGTGGCGCTACGCTAGCTTCGGATGTTGTTTTCAACCGTTCTCCTTTTATGGATATAGCTGTAAGGAGCCGGCAAATCAGAAAATACTTTGAGATTCAACAACTAGCTGGGACAACAGTGCCACCGTAAGAAATAGCTGACAGACAGTCCTGATTAGTATGTAGACAAGTCTGCAGTTCCGGGGAGTTAAATATGACTTAAGATTGCGGTCACACCTGCATTTATACAAAGGTGAAAATAGCAGAAAGCTCAGTCTCACTCCTGCTGCACAGGTACACCTCCATTTACAATGGAACCTGATAGAAAAATAATGGTGCAACACAGGGCTTTAATAACATTTGCAGGTGGCTGTAAATCTCCCAAATACAACCTCTCTCCTCTCTCAGGTTTAGCCGTTTAGACTGAGAGGCTTGCGTTCTGTTCTTCTGAGCGGGCGGCGATTTGAATTATTAGGTGAAGAGACTCTGCCGTGGAGGCTTTCACTTCCGTAATGCACTTAGCACATCTCCTGTGCATAGTTTGTCTAAACTACGTAACGGATCCTGGCAATCTCCAGCAGGGGTCAAGGATACTCTGCCAACACAGCCAGCCACATAAAGGGAAGTTAATTCCCAGCTGAATGCTTATTTTTAAAGGTGAGAGCGGGTAGAAGAAAATTCTAAACAAAACAAAAATAAGACTCTTAGAATGTGTGGGGAGTGAACAGCCCTAATAGTAGAACCTTCCTTCCCTGGGGTTGAGATGCGTTTACAGGAGCTTCCGTACTGCACAATGGAAAAATCTGTCAAATAACAATGAACTTTTAAAACCTTGCCATGTTGTCTTGAGGAAAAATAATTTAGGAGCTTGCTACTATACCGTTCAGTAAATTGTGCTGATCATTTTACTGCTCAGAGGCTTTCTGAAGTAGGATTAATTATGTAGGCCTATGGCTGTACTTACAGTAAGGTAATTAAATATCTATGTGACTGTGTAGTTTCACTGGGATATGTCCGATAGCCTCCTACAGAAGCATGCTGTGCGTGGATGTCCTACTGTACCCAGATGGAGTTAAATAAGTATCCAAATTTAGAGAGACGTAAAAAATTTAAAAAAAACATTAGCTGTGTTTTAAATGCACAGAAAATCCAGCTCATACAACACATTTTATGGCTCATTGATCAGTGCCAAAGGATGAGATTATGGAAATGCAAATAAAGTGGACAAATAACGAAATATGGAAAGGTTCAACAGGACGGAAGCCAATCAGGAGGAGAGTACTGATCAGTGTTAAACAGGGCAATGGTTCAGATTCAACTTTTCTGTAAATTAAGTTTTTTTTTCAACAAGATCTATGGAATGTCAGCTCAGATTTCAAATTTGCTGCTGCGCTTCGGTTTAGTTTCCAGGGAAACAGGGAAGTGCAGGGAAACAGATTAATGGTTTGATTTGTGTTTCTGCGTGAGCACAACCTCTTTGGATTCCTGGGAGTGGGGTTACACCCGAATGCTGTACTGGCCTCCCGCTGAGAGATCTGAGGGCTATATAGCTTATACCTGCTTTTCAAATTAAACTGAACTAGAACTCGGCTAATTATACCTGACAAACTTAACCTTGCATTTCAGTTTCCCAAAGGAACAGAACTGGAACTCAAGCTATTGAAGTAACCGGGTCATTTTCTGTCAGCCTGTGTTTGTGTTTGTGTTTTTTATTTATTCTTTATTTATACAGGAAGGTCCCATTGAGATACAAGATCTCTTCTTCCAGGGAGTCCTGGTCAAGACGGCAGCAGAAGTTTACACATAAAAATAGAAAAATAAAAAAATTTCACATAAACAGTTTCACATGAACACATACGTACAATACATAAAAGTTACACAAGGAAAAGGCAAATACAGACAATACCAGCAATGGTAAAATTGCTCAGCGGGTCGTTATCCGTAACACAGTCCATCTCAAATCAAGGTTACATAAAACAGCTAAATTTTTCCTTCAAAGCAGTTTGTAGAAGACCTTTACAGGAATTCAGGGAAGGAAGTGTTTCTAAATTAAAGGTATTTTGCAGCTCATTCCATGCCCAAGGTGCATGGAAGGAGAAGGCAGTTTTACCAAACTCTGAGTACACCCTGGGGACGTTTAGAGGAAGCCGGTTAGAAGATCTCGTGCTATAGTTGCTGGTATGTTAGGATATAAGGCTGGAGATATAAGTAGATAGTTTTCCTAGCAATGTCTTGAAAACAAATAGCAACATGTGAATTTTTCTCCTCTGGTATAGAGAGGACCAGCCTAAGGATTCATATAAAATACAATGAGTGAATTTTTCTCCTCTGGTATAGAGAGGACCAGCCTAAGGATTCATATAAAATACAATGAGTGAATTTTTCTCCTCTGGTATAGAGAGGACCAGCCTAAGGATTCATATAAAATACAATGAGTGAATTTTTCTCCTCTGGTATAGAGAGGACCAGCCTAAGGATTCATATAAAATACAATGAGTGAATTTTTCTCCTCTGGTATAGAGAGGACCAGCCTAAGGATTCATATAAAATACAATGAGTGAATTTTTCTCCTCTGGTATAGAGAGGACCAGCCTAAGGATTAATATAAAATACAACATGTGAATTTTTCTCCTCTGGTATAGAGAGGACCAGCCTAAGGATTCATATAAAATACAATGAGTGTACGAGCCTGCACTAGTTACAGAACGTAATGCAGAGTGATATGCACAAGTTTTTTTAGTAAGGATGACGTTGCATGCATGTAAATCACATCACCATAATCTAAAACAGTTCAAAATGAACATTGCCGTTTCCTTTCTGGCTTCAAAAGGAAAAAAATTTTTTAGACAAAAGAAAAAGCCTAGGTTAGGTCTAAGCTTTTTCAACATGCACATTAACATGCACATTAAAAGCCAACTTTTCATCAAGCCATATGCCTAGGTATCTGTAAGAGGTGACTCTTTCTATACACATGTCTTCTAATGTCAAGATAGTGGAATCAGCTGTTTTGGAACGAGAGCGAGTGAAGGTCATACATTTGGTCTTTTTTGAATTTAGGAACAGTTTTAATTTTAACGGTGAAAGCTGCAATGATTGGAAAGTGTTTGAACGATTCATTGGTTTACCCACGTTTTGCACCGTTTCGAGCAGCAGTGTAGCCAGAAATATTCGTAGAGTTGGGCCTGCATAGACCTAGATGGACCATAACTACCTAGCTGGGCATTCAAAATTGGGTGTGGTGGTTCAGCCAAGATAAATGGGTGACCCAGGGTGTAGTATCCTCGCCCAACCCAACCCTACACAGCTGGTTTTGAGACTCTGCCTTGTGTTTATTATATAGGTGTTCAACACATTTGAACATTAAAACCCTTCTTTTCAACAGGACCTTGCGTTTGTGTGATTGATTGATGTACTGATGTATTGACAGTTTTAATTGCTTGTTAGGTAGACTGATTGACAGTTTGATTGATTGACGGTTTGATTTCAGGAGAAGGAGCAAGAGTTGGAACAGCTGACCAAGGAGCTGAGACAGGTGAACCTGCAGCAGTTCATCCAGCAGACGGGCACCAAGGTCACCGTACTGCCCGCAGAGCTTAGCGAGGAAGAGGCCATGCAGGCTGGCCTGGCTCCAGGTACAGCCCAGGGCATGATGGGTAACACTACTGTTTTCACGGTTTCAAGTGCCACATCACAGCGCTTTACACAAATACTTCAGTAGGTTATGTGCACTTACTGATGCTGGTCAAGAGGAGAATAACTGCTATAATAATGCGTGCAGTCTTTTTAAAAAAATTTTTTTACTTAAGTGCCATACCTTAACACCTCATAACCTCCTTCATAATTGTTCCGTTTTGCATTTGTAAATCACAAACATTTTAAAAGGGTGATTTCAGGTGTTGACCCTGTTCTACAGCAAAGAAAAAAAGAAACATGACAAATAATGAGGAGCATTGTGGTGATAATAGCAGGGAGCTGGTAAAAACACTTTATTCTGGAGGCGTCTAATGCTTCTCAGGTAGCAAAGAGGTAAAAACCATTTAAAAATGCAATCAGTCCATATTACATATGAAATGCATACATGCAAATACATATTTCAAGTTCATGTACTTGCAACACTGCCCGTCCCTGGTTAAGATTACATTAATAGTATAACCATACTAAATGTAATTTTGTGCTCTCAAATTGCTCTCACTGTTCCTGGCTCTCAGTTCCTCATTAGTGGTGAAGTCACAGTCCTCTGTGAGTCGCCATGCCATGAATACAGGGATCAAACATTAACGAGCGCCATTGTTCAGGAAAGAGATGGCGCACAGTTCATCAAGCCTATTATTTCTTCTTTTAAAAAAACTATAATGAAACACTTGCACTTTGTGAGCGGAGCCTTAAGTGCTTGTGAAGGGGAAGAGGAGATGTTTTTCCGCTGCATCGGTTTCTGGTAAAGAGATGAGTCAATCGATGACAGCCGCGCACGCTTTACTGCAGCGGCGTCACTCCCGGTCTCCAGGGCAACCGCTGCCGGGAGACTGCAGGGCTGACGGACTTCCTCCATCACTCATGCCACACTCTCCGGCTTACAAGGACTGTCAAACTGAGGCCGCGGGAGAGAACACGCCGTAGCAATGCTGGCAAAAGCATAGATCTGCAGCCCTCTGAGCTGTTTAAGATCTGTGTGCGCACTGTCATCCAAACTTTTGATAGTAACGCCTGGTTTGCCTTTACTCATACAGCTGTAGCCTTACTTCTGCTCCTCCCAAGAGAGAATGGACTACACAGCATAGCCCGCTTTAATGATCCCCTAGTGTCAACATTCAACAAAAAATTACAGTATTGTAAACCCAAGGATAATTCCTCTGTACAGACAGTTAGCCGTCATTCATTCAGTGATGATTGAATGAAAGACAAAAAATGAAATATCAGCATTGAAATATGAATAGTTCTATCGCCGTTGTGTAGAACTGCCAAGCTTGTGAGGGAAAACTCAGATGAGGTGAATGTTTTTAAAGGATTAGATGACACCTTTCCCACAGTTTTGAACAAAATGGCTGACCGGTAATAATAAAAATGTTTCACTTGACCAAAATTGAGTCGAGGCGCTACCCAAAAATACAGTACGCAAGCTGTAGAAAGTGGAGTGGAGACAAAAAAGTTTTGTCATTACCTTTGTGAAAGGGTCAAAAGCTTCCAGGCCGGTCAGTCATTGGTCTGCCCTGTGATTTGTTTTGTCTACATGTGCTACACGTCTGTCTGTGTGTTTATTTTAACTAACGGTCTGATTTCCCCCAGGAATTTGAATGGGTTTGCACTTTCTTGAGCAATGTGCAGGCCAGGTTTATGTTTTGGATATGATCCGATGCAGTGGAGTCCGTGATTACATGGTCCACCACTGCCACTCAGTGGTCATTCTGAGTACAGCAGGTCAGGTGGCACATTGCTTTCTCCTGGGTATGTGGCTATCAGTAGCACAGGTACTCCCCATTGAGTTCTCCAATACTCAGATCCCTGCTGTACTTCTGCATGTATCACTTTAGCATTCTCAGACATAAATCGAGAAGGCATACAGTAGTTGCGTCATTTTTTTATTTAACCTTTATTTAAGCAGGGTGTATATATAGGAAAAATAATATGCACACACATGTATACAATACAACTAATACGGATGGATTATCCCAAGCAATTGCACACTTTCCTCAATGATCAAGTTAGTTACCCAGGCATTAAACTGCCCAAAGGACACAATGCATGTGTCTCCTGAAATTTATTTCACATACTGTATGTGGTGCATATACTTTAAAAGCAGTTCTTCCTAATTCTGCTGTGAATCGCAGTGTTTATAGCATGATCCAATCAGGACGTCTTGTGCAATAGTTTGAGTTTCTAAAAGATAAAAGTTTGGTGAGATAAAAGGGATTTTTGCGAGGAGGGCTTTGTATATAAATAAAATGCTGTGCTTGTTCCTCCTAAAAACAAGCGATTGCCATGATACTGCCCGGTAATGAAGGCAGTGATGAGTACTAAGCCCGGTAATGAAGGCAGTGATGAGTACTAAGCCCGGTAATGAAGGCAGTGATGAGTACTAAGCCCGGTAATGAAGGCAGTGATGAGTACTAAGCCCGGTAATGAAGGCAGTGATGAGTACTAAGCCCGGTAATTAAGGCAGTGATGAGTACTAAGCCCGGTAATGAAGGCAGTGATGAGTACTAAGCCCGGTAATGAAGGCAGCGATGAGTACTAAGCCCGGTAATGAAGGCAGCGATGAGTACTAAGCCCGGTAATGAAGGCAGCGATGAGTACTAAGCCCGGTAATGAAGGCAGCGATGAGTACTAAGCCCGGTAATGAAGGCAGCGATGAGTACTAAGCCCGGTAATGAAGGCAGCGATGAGTACTAAGCCCGGTAATGAAGGCAGTGATGAGTACTAAGCCCGGTAATGAAGGCAGTGATGAGTACTAAGCCCGGTAATGAAGGCAGTGATGAGTACTAAGCCCGGTAATGAAGGCAGTGATGAGTACTAAGCCCGGTAATGAAGGCAGTGATGAGTACTAAGCCCGGTAATGAAGGCAGTGATGAGTACGAAACCCATCACCTGTAATAAACCACAATGCACTATGATAGACTGCGTCCAGGGGTTTTAGGACTGAGGCTGTGGCATGCATATATAATGTATCCCCATAGTCAAGAACTAGTAAAAGTTTGGCTTGCACAATCCTTTTGTGGTTTTCAAATGTGAGGCAAGACTTGTTTCTATATAGGAAGCCAATTTTGACTGAGTTTTTTGGTTAAATTTGTGATATGTGTTTTAAAAGAGAATGTTTCATCAAGCCAAATACTTAAGTACTTATAGTGCAAGACTCGCTCAATTTGATCACCGTTTAAAGTACATACTACATAGGTGTGTGTCTATTGACTTTGAGTTCAGTGCTTTTGGGTAAAGTATGCATTTGGTTTCCCCAGCATTTAGAACCAGTTTAAGGTTTGTGCTTCTGATCTTCCTCCAAGTGACATTTGCCAAATTTATGTTAGGGCGTTGCTGCAAAGGTATTACTCGACACACAGGCCTACAATTTTAGTCCACAAACCATTTCTACACTTACGGTCTCCATTTGGAATGTCACACAAACTTGAGAATCAACATTGTGTTCCAAAAGATTCACACTAACGGAAAAGCTTGAGTGTTTTGTCATTGCATTGCAGTTCCTGGAAAACATTTCCTGAAGAGTCTTACTCCTCCAGCTCAGAATTATCTCGCTTTACATCGGCGTTTTAAATCTATACCCTGCGGTTTGGCACTATTTCAAATGCATGTAATGGGAATATATATTTGCATGTATTTTTCATATGTAATACTGGTCAATCACCTCTTGTTGGTATGTTACAACTTCTGCGCCAAGCTGCCAATGCCGCTATGTTAAGTTGATTGTAGTTCATACACATTTATTTTTTGGGGGGCATGGGGGGTTTGTTGCGATTGTTTTTGTTCTATGTAACAAGATTAATTTCCCTGTCTTTCCACTTATAATGGTTTAAATGTTTATAAAAATTGTATTTAAATGCTTTATAAGTAAGATGTATCTCTCATTTCCATGTGTGTAGACCCACCCCCTCAATCTGGTTCGCTGAAGCGGCCCGGCTCCTCCCGCCAGCTCCCGAATGACCTGCGAGTCCTGCAGAACCCCCTGTCATCAGGATTCAACCCCGAGGGCATCTACGTCTAATCCACTCCCCCCTCAGCTCTCCCTGGGAGCTCCTACATCGGTCCGCTGGCCCCGCCTTCTTGTGGGTGGAACTGTCTTCTGGCTCCTCCTCCACAGAGGTCTCCTATCAGATTCTGCCTCGTCACAGGGAAATTACCTTCCGGCTCCACCTCTTTAAGAGATCCTGCCCCCTGTTTTCACCTTCTCAAGGATCCCCCCACAACTCCACCTTCTCAACCCCCCCCCCCCCTCTCCCCTCTGTAGCAGTGAAGCTTTCTGACCAATCCCACCTGTACACAATCATGTCGTGTCCTTTTGGAATCAGTGGATGCTGATGGTGGAGTCTCTCTAAAAGGGACTAAACACTCCCTGTTGCTTTTAACATGTTAACCTGCCTGTTCCCTGCTTGTGAATGAACCGGTTAACAGAAAAGCCTTATCTGCACATTGTCTCTATGGAGAGGGGATAGGAGTCTGCTTTTTTCCTGTGATTTAATATCCCGTCCCAAGACTGGATCTGAGAAATCAGGCAAATTCAGTCGAGTGGAAAGTCCGCTGATTGGCGGCAATTGCCTCTGGTAAAATCAACAGTCAGCAGTACTCTTGGAGGTGGGACCACTGCAGCTAAGATGCGTATAAGTTCACATAAGCAGGAGATGCTCATCAAGTGACAATTAAGCAACGTGTAGGCCATTTTGCATTTCAGTATTGCGATACTTTCCATAGTGTCGGTAAGCGAAAAAAATGGCCAAATTGCAGATACAAGTTTGTGAACACATTGTTCATTTCTGCAACTTCGACACTAGGGGGCGATGTTTAGCTCCTGTGTTAGATAATCTGTATTAAACCACCTGCCTCTTCGGTGGCTGGTGAATGAGCGAGACACAGACACATCACTGATTTATGAGTCAGTTCACACTCTTGCACAGCCTCTCCTGGTAGTTTCCACAAGAAAAGCATTGCAATGGCTTTTCAGGTGTTGTTCGTTGCAGTCTGTCGGATTAACAAATTGATTATTTTTGCAATGATGTATTGCTCATCAAAAAACAGGTCAGCAGTGAACCGCATGACACGTGAATGGAGCGTTTGAACAGTAACCTGTACACCTCTGGGCACTCCTCAAATTTTTGTAATATCACATTACAAACTAAGTTTGAAGCTACAGTCACACAGTTCCATACGCTTGTGTGGGTTCATTAATGAACACAGTGCAGTTTCAGCAACAAAGACCCACATCCTGGCCCTTATACCTGCCTTCTGCCAATGTGTATATGAGGAGAGTGAACTTTCATGGTCGCTTAATGATACAAGACGTTCCTCGCTCATGATAGAACCGGTTTCTGTAACGCTTATGATTTGTGTCAAACAATCCAATATTCAGCTTGGAATTAATCAGCCCCTCAAAAGAATCAAATCAAGGCTGAAAAGAGGGTTTCTTACAGAGAACATGTGTAACAGCAGCAGATTTAACAGCTATTATCAGTTCAAATGCAAGGTAGGAATGCAAGGTAGGACAAATGCAATTCTACTAATTTGTGGGTGTCTTCCTTAACTTTGTACAATATCAAACTTAAATCAATTTACAAATTATTTTTTTAATTATTTTTTCACAGTTCATTTGTAGGATTGGGTTTTACAGGAAGACTGGCAACCAGGTCAATATGAAATGGCCGTGGTGGGAGAACAACTTCCCAAAACTTAGAGAGCTGCCAACGCATCCGTGACAAGGTATTGATTTGAACAAATAATTTTGAACAAAACCATTCTTTTTATTGGTTCTGACAAATAAGTGATTGGCAGTTCATTGTCGCTCCACCTAGTATGGGGTTCTTGAAACCTCCTTCATTGTTAGAAAATGGTAACGCAAAAGCAAGAAAGATGTAATTAGGTGGAATTTCTACACGATGTGGCTGGAGATTTTTTTGCGGGAATTTCCCAACCGGTGTTGCCAGGTCTGTGGTTTTCCTGCATATTTTTGGCTATTTTGAAGTGTTGCCATTGGTCAAATTTTTTTTGTCCCTGGGTTGTGGGTTCAAACTACATTAGCACGTACACACGCAGCCATGGGGCACGCTTCAGATGGGTCAGCACCGTAGACTGTAGAAAAAATGTGGGCAAAGTGACTCCTCACAAAGTGACTCTAGCTAGCCCGGGAGAAAGACATGACACCCAGTAAGTGGGGAAAAGTACGGAAGGAGGTATACTAAAGAGCGGGAAAAGTATGGAAGGAGGTATACTAAAGAGTGGGAAAGTCAAAACAACCTGAGTTAACAGGACAAATTGAAATGAGGTAATGCAACTACAGTAAATGCGTATGAAGTATATCAGTGGTGTCCAACCCTGTTCCTAGAGATCTACGTCCTGTAGGTTTTCACTCCAAACCCTGATTAGGGTTGGAAGTAAATCCTACAGGATGATAGATCTACAGGAACAGGGTTGGGGACCCCTGAAGTAAGTGGAGTACATTCATAGTGTCCAGGCAGGGAGAATTATCCAGACTAAAAATGCAAGACAAAGCAAGAGAAAGAAAATGAAAGCAGCAACAGGTTCGTTTGTGCATCAGTCTACACTTTGACAGAGCTGTACTATATCAGTCTACACTTTGACAGAGCTGTACTATATCAGTCTACACTTTGACAGAGCTGTACTTTATCAGTCTACACTTTGACAGAGCTGTACTATATCAGTCTACACTTTGACAGAGCTGTACTATATCAGTCTACACTTTGACAGAGCTGTACTTTATATATGATAATATGTCTAATAATAGAAGGCCATTTAAGACCTTGGTGAAAGAACTATTTGGGGAAAACAGTGCATGTCTTTAATAGTACTACACTGAAAATGTATTTGTAAATATTGCAATACATTTTACAATGATAGTAATGCTGTTGAACTTTAAAGGCAATGTACAGGGTTTGGCAGGGGAATATTTTGAGTTCTGGTATTCCTGGTTTTATTAGCCATTGTGCTGGATTTTGGCTGGTTTTTGGCTGGTTTTGATTGGCCATTGTGCTGGATTTTGGCTGGTTTTGATTGGCCATTGTGCTGGATTTTGGCTGGTTCGATTGGCCATTGGGCTGGTTTTGTCACGGAGACCCATGCAACCCTGTTCCCAACCTTCAGACTGTATTTCTGACGTTGGAGAGATGCTGAAACGTGTGGTGTGGCCGTGGCTCTGAAAATCCATTTCCACCAGCGGCGTGGAAAGACTGCGAGGGGCTCAGTGCGTTTTTAATTTAACCGTGAGCATCGCGTTCCTAAATTCCACTCTCCGAGAGATGTACTGAACATGTGCGTGTTTGCAGGTCTTGCAATGAGGGGTAGAAATAAAGCCATTGCTGCAAAACTTTCTATCGATCCAAAATACCTGTGCGCAGCTGAGCCATCTATTGTTACATGAAGGACACTTGTACAGCTACTAAGACTTTGCCAATGTATGCTTTTAGCGTTTGTTAGGCAGAGGTAATCAAAAGCATGCCTTATACAACAAAGGTGTAAATAAGTTACAAATGTAGTTTTCAAAACAAGTATTTTTGAATGTGTGTAAAATAGCACATTGTTGTGTACAGCTAATATAAACTAACTTTTTTATTACGTCACCTTTAAAACGTGAGCAACGACTAAAATATCACGGTTTAAGTCTAGTCGGAATAGAGACTGAGCATATGAACTGTGTGTGCGTATGGAAACGCCGTTATATACGATGTATAGTTTGGTAATTGCATGCTTTTTTTCCCTTATGTTTGCGGCTTGCGTTGCTCACATTGAACATAAAGTGTATATCTAAGATATGATACAGTAATAAGTATTTCATGTTCTAACTGCATTGGGAATGGATCTGAAAACATTTTTTATGTGAAGAAAACAAGTGCGCCAGTCTTTTTGAAATGACACTTCCCTCAATTTTATGCTTTGGAAAGTAGCAGAAAACCCAAGAACAAAGTGACACACTAATATGATAAACGGCAGTGCATATTTAGTGTCTGACACTGTCCTTATCTGCAATGGCTCGGAAACCTTTTATTCACTCATTATGGAACCACATGGCCATGCCCCCGCTCTCCAAAGAAAAATGTTGCAGTTGATATAAATATTCTCCCACGACAAACACATTTATTTTTTTTATTATCTGCAGATGATAATACAAACACCCAGAGCATAATACACATAGTCATCTGCTTTAAGAGATGCTGCTAAAAGTTATTATACAAATTATTCCCAATATTCGTATTGGGAAGAAGTACACACCTATTTAATATGATGAGTTGGCCTATTAGGATATGGGCATTGATGCTCTGAGCAACTTTTCATTGTTTTTACAATTTCAAAAAGAATCATATATCATAAATCATATAAACCCTCCATCGATCAAGTAATATGGCCTGTCAAAGTTTCTATGCTTTAAAAACTCTTGTAAGAGAGACTACACAGCCATTTATGTTTTCAGTCTCAAGCACCCAAATTTTTCATTGCAAAGTCTCTGTCTTTGATGTCAATGAGATGCTGGTGAAAGGCTTGATGGGAATTGCATTACAACACCAAATTGGAAGACCGGTTTTACTAAGCACGAGAGAGTTGCAACAATGTTCGATTCAAAGCTTATTAAAATGAATGATGCTGTATTTGGTATATATTACTACCACAATAAACATGGGTAATAAAGTATGCATCTAACAAAATGTGTTTTTTCCCTTTCATTTTAAGAAGCGGTTTGTGTCTTTTGTGTCATGATCAGCTTGGCTTGTGCAATGTTGACAAGAGAACTGTATTTTTTGGCAATTTCAGATTAACTGGATAGATAATATGCAAAGGAGCTGTTAATATTATTATAGCCCACTTCGCGGTTTTGACCCACTCGGGTTAATGATTTTGTGAAGTGAATGCCATAAACATGATTTTGCTGGTGAACACCAAATTGGCCAATTACTTTCTACACAAATCTTTTTGCAAATTATTCCTTCTATATTTTTTGTATAAATTACCCTTTTCTGCAACATTAAAAAAAGCTATCTTTTAGAGGGTTTTTCCATTTCCATGACACAGGGACCAGAGTAGCAGACAGGAAGTGACCTCGGGTCTCCTGGGTGAGAGGCAGTTGTGCTAACCACAGAATTAAGAGTGAATTCATCAAGACCCAAGTTCAATTCCTGCTTTGTTTCAGCCGTCTCCAGGAGAAGCGAGTTCGGATCCTGCCTGCGCCCTGTCGAGTTCGTTAGCTAGATGTACAGTATGGTCTAACAGACTTTGGATCTGTAGTCGAGTTACTGTAGTCATGGACCTACCAGTTGAATCAACTTAATTCTGATGAACATCTCAATTAATATGAATGTGAATGTTTAAGTAGATTCGCTGTAATTAAGCTTTTAAATATGGAGGAAAACCACATTGCTTGTACTTAAACGACCTGTTTCATGGTTACATTACGTTCTAGCATATGTAGCCTTTATGTGGTTTATATGAGAGCTTTCATGGATCACGTCAACCATCAAGCCACAGAGATGTTTGGTCCATAAACTATAAATACTGAATTACAGGACCAGAGAATCATGACATTATGGATGTTTCATTACTCGGTTAACAAGCGTGCATTCATAATTGATTTTATAAACTTCCAACCAACAAATTGCAATGGATACTATGCTGTTGAGCAGTTAAGGAGAGGTGATAAATGATACTAGCCCCATTGTTTTGGGGTAATCCCCAGGCGACCCTCGAGAGCTGCAGGGTCTGCTGGTTCTTGTTTTTATTCTGCACTTTAATTAAAACAGTTGATTACACAGTTAACTCACCTCTGGTTTCTTGGGTCGGAATCATTTGCTGATTTTAAGACGTGTCCGAGCTGAACACACCTGTTTGGCAGACTTAATGGCAGCATTATTATTAAAAACACAGTTTCAACGCAGTTCTGAAGTAGGCAATGCCAACACTGCAAAGGCTGAAGCAAAAATAATGAGAACCTGCCCAAGGCGGTAACTGCACAAGTTTGTCTCGGCTCGTCCTCCCTGATGGCGCCCGTGATCAGCAGATGCACAATATGTGAGGGTAGCAAAGACCCCCCCAAGCAATGCAGCTGAATGTTCACCGGGCAGAAACAATCCTTCAACAAGTACACAGCCGTTGCATGCCCGTATTTGGCAGGAACCTCTTCCTCCACGTTCAACACCATCACCGCAGATTACGCTAATGCCTCAAGCTACAACCGTGTTGCGAATATGCTCATACTGTAAAGTGCAACTTCGAGATCAGACTTTTTAAGAATATGCCAATGAATCTTAGTAGGGGACCCTGAATACAGTTCACATTGATACTGTATACTTTACTGTACACACACGCACACGGACAGACAGACACACACAGTACATACATGTATCTGTATATGTACACCCGCACACACAAACAGCATACATATGAATAGTATGCATCAGTATATGTGTGCGCACACACAGACACACACACATATATATACATGACATGATTATATTTTTTTGGCCTATAGCAGACTTCAGAGGTGCTGCAGAATAAATGTTACCCGTTAAAGCTTTTAAATGTTCATTTAATTCCCTGGAAAATTATCTGCAAGATTTGTCAGAAAGAGTTGGTGGTGATTGTAATGTGAAAAACCAACAACTTATTATTTGGAGTAAGCAAGATGGGTCACAGGATTTCCACAGACTGCCCCCTGGTGGAGAAATGAGGGCATGCATTGTTCTACAGATGAGTCTTTCTCAAGGGGGTTTCCTGAAAGCTGCATTGCGCTCATTCAACAAGCGGAACATTATCCAGAAGTTTCCTTCTGATGAGTTGCTCATTCAACAAGCGGAACATTATCCAGAAGTTTCCTTCTGATGAGTTGCATATTCACTTATCTTGGCTCATGTTCATATAGTAAGACTTGGTCTTCCGTCCTTCCAGTCATCGGTCGGGGCAGAAAAACACCCTCCTTTTTTGAACATGGCCGTACGCACTTTTAACAAGGGGGCTGCCGTTTCCTTTTGTGCTCTCCTCCTCAGTCTCTGCATGCCTCCGATCAACTTTCTCCCTTCTAGTATTTTTTGAGTCCACAGAAGTTATTTCATATTCTATACAAATTTGAATGCTGCCATATCAATAATATTAGGATGTTCTTCTGGTTGTGAGTGGCTCAGGCCTTTACAGTAAGTGCATATAGTAATTGACGCTCATCTGCCTCATTAATGGTTTAAATCCAGATGAGAAATGTACAATATAATCATGTAAAAGAGGGTACATTTACATATTAGACACAGTAGTAGCCCTATACTTGGTGCACTTAATCACAGATTGGGCTTCATTGTTGAAGGGAACATTTGAAGGGACGAAAATTATTATAAAACAAGCTATGAGCTTATTGATAAGAGTCGTGCTAGTATTAGTGATGAAAAAAACACTCTCAAAGCTGGTTGCTGTACAGTACGTTTGCCCTGAAACAGTGTTTTCTGTGAATAACTCATTACAAATACATATAAGGAACACACTTAAATAAAGTGTATTTTAAAATAAACCTTTGACTCTGATTCCTCTTCTTCTCACAATTTTGAAAGGCCAGTCCTGTTTAGTCTTATAGCTGCAGGATCAGTTCAGGGGATAGTGGAGTAAATTCACTGACTGAGCTGTGTCGTCAATGCATTGAAAACTACACCTTGGGATTTTATTTGAGCTGGTTAATCAGGAGATAAATCTTTTTCAGACCCTAATTATCTCAATCTGTGGCAGAGGACTTGGGTTTGTCATAAGCGCACACATAAAAAGCTTATGGACAAGTGATAACAGGACAGAATGTTCAGCAATAATTTAGGTTCAGAAAATCAGCAGTTAATCAAGAAACATGGTACCGGGTACTTTACAGGAACTATATGTCATAAGGCCAACATAACAGTGTCATAAGTATGATATAACAGCAGTCATAACAGTCACAACAGCACATTTATACTTCTGATTGACTAATGACATATCACTTGCCATAATTAATAAATTGTTGATTGAATCAATTTCTAATTTATTCAGTAAAATAATTATTACTAAAAGTAATGTTAAAGAGGCTAAAATCAACAACAATACTAGAAACGCTATCTTAATTGCATTTTTAGCTGAGACTACATAGATAAACAAAGCTTCTCTGATTTAATTCGTTTTGTGGTAAACTGTTCTAAAGTTTTTGGTGCATACACAGAAATGGACACTTCCTCCACTGTGTACATAATTTGTACACAAAGGGATTTCCTTAAAAAGATCTGGTTGTCTGAATACATTAAAGTTGGGAAATGTCTTCAGGTGCTGATCTATTAGGGCTTTAAACTCAAGTAAAATAACTTCAAATCAATTCTAATATTATAGCCAATGCATTTTATACTGCAGAAATATGTGCTCATATTTTGTATTCTATATATAGGCTAATATGTGTTGCTTGCCTTTTTTCTGTGTCACCTTGCAAATCAACCTACGCCTCCACCATTTTGATGGTAGTTTATACAGATACATTTATTTGTGAGGTATTTTGTGTTTTGTAACAGAATTCACAGAAGTGTATTTTTCCCACCCTGTCTGTGGGATACGAGCCAGTACGTGTGACACCGGTGTGTGTCCAGCCCATAGCCACCAGCATCGGGGAAAACAAAATCACGTGACGAATATCCGCACATGCACCCCTTCCAACTAGTGAAATCTACCCGATATCAGCCAAAAACCAACAATTGAGGTCACATCCTGTAGTCCGGGGTTAATATAACAAAAACAAAGTGAAAAGACAAACCATGACACATCGACGCATTGGCACCGAACAGGAAGAAAACCGCTCACGTAAGCAATCGGAGAGAGCTTAATTCTGGTTTGGTGACCAACGTGTAGGCGATGTGAAATTACATAAAATCTTCCCGAGTAGGCCTAGGCCTACCACTGCTTTGCCAACTCTGTTCAGGTTAGGGAGGTCTAACCCTGCAGTCGCAAAACATATGTGCTGAAACGGGCCATCTTAAATACAGCAAGACAGTCACGCGACCAGCTGAAAAGTTGTTGTTTCGATAATAAATGAGCGCTTAAAACCCTCTGATAATTTCACACTAGGATTTACCTGAAAGTGTAGTAACAACCAGAGGGCGCTGGCACTGAAGAGGAAGACCATTCTAACCAAGGGTTAGCTCTGCAGTGACAAAATCTTTGTGGCCCTCAAGCTCAAACTTGGCATCAAGTTATTTTATTGCAACCTAGTCCAGCTTTTTTTTCTCTTGCACAATTTGGAACAGCTCATTGCAACTGTAGGCTGTGAGTGTCGCCGCAAAGCCCTCTGTCAGATGCGTTTACTGGCAAACCTCTCCTCTGAAAAACATGTGGCCGGTGTTCTGACGAACTGGGCTCCCTGCTGAGGACGAGCTACCGCTAGCTCGGTGTAGTTTATAGGAAGCTTTCACGACGGACGTTTTTTTGTTAAAAGGTTTATACTTTATTTAGAAATAATGTGATGGTAATCTTTTGTCCATGCCAGCATTGAAATAATATCAACAGCTTAGTTTTACTTTATAGTTTAGTTCAAAGTCTTCCAACTAAAACCGTTGAACTTCGCAAACCTTTGGCTGGTACCTGTGGTTTTACCGCTCAAAGGGACGAACTAAAAAAAATACAATACGCATGCGGACTCGCGGTAGCCCATCCTGAATGGTAACTGGGTTCGTAAGAACACCTGCCGCCACTTCGTTTCACTCTGCAGTCCAACTGGTGCAGACATCACGGGTAGCCTACCTGTCCTGCTAGACCAGGCGTGAGGGCAGTATCCCTTTCCTGATTGCATGCCAACTTTGTTATTTAATTTATGTGACGTGACATTTTAGCTACTTCATTGATACTTTGCTGAAGACATACTGAATACTGCACACAACAAATTAGTTGAGATTTCTAATACTCTGGGTGCTGTGCTTGGATTGGTCAAGGTTAATCTCACCACCGGATGGCTGGAATATCACCAAAAAAGCCTGTTCTGAGCCAATGGGTGATTGGTGGACACAAAACCCTGCACACGAATTGGGCCCACCAGAACTGGAAGTGCCCGCCCCCGGGGTTTTGATCAGGAATGCGGGCTTCTTCCCCCTTAGATAGCCGGAGTTTACCTGTACCCTTGCCTGCACCCACGTATACATGAGTAAACTGAGAACATTTCTGATTAGACTTCTGATAAGTCTATTTCTTCTGTCAACAAGTCAAGCATATGAGATGTGCTGAAATCTGTGAGCCCGATTCGTCCAACCTCTTGATGACCTCCATAGGAAAGAGCATGTGTGACACGCCCGTCCCGTTCAACAATGGCTGAGGAAATATCCATCCTATAGTTTTGCTTCGGAAAAAAAAATCTGAAATGCAAGTAAAAAACCCCCTGTGGATAACTCAAAGGAAAACCTTGTTTCTGAAACAACAACTTGTTTGCATATCAACACCTTGTTACAGGATTCACCTCTGGAATGCTTCACGCCACACCGTGGCAACCCAGCACACGGAAATCACCAGTCCTGCTGTCGGTTCTGATTTCAGACTTTCTTAAATATATCTCACAAACTCAGCCTTATGCAACAACTGAGCTGCAGTTCCAAAGGTTAGCATTGTACCTCAGGCAGCCTGTTGCAACCCTGCAACCACAAGGATAATAATTTTAACAATGCTTCAGGAATCATGGGAGATATACCAAAGATGACAACCTACAGTTTTTACTAATGAACATGGGATCTTGCTTTTGAGCCATCTTTAAAATAGTTTACAAAATGAAAAAGCTTCCCTGAAAAGGTGAATACAATGAAAACCAAATAAACAAACTCCTGTTTTGCAGAGAAAACCTTCCACAGCTCTAAATAAGATATGAAAAAAAAATACTGCTTTGGACAAATTTTCTTTAGCGGTTTCACCCCAGCTGTTCTGGTAATGGGCGGAGATGTTTTTGTGCTTCAATCACATGACTTGGATTAGCACAGGACTTACTGTGCATTCCTTTGCTCTGATTTCTAGTCAGCTGAGTTTATTTCTTTATTTTTTAAACAAGGAGCTTCGTATCTATGGTCTCCTGTTTGAACCCGCAGAGTGCGCGCAGTGATCTGGTCATGCTAACGCTAACCCTTACCTTCGCTGGCTATGTGGAGGGGTCCAGCAGCAAGACTCGAGAGACGATATGTCTCCTGCTATGCCGACACACTTTATTTGTTCCCTTCAATTATTCTCCATTAGATCTTTAAAAGGACGTATCGTTTTCACCTTCCAGTGTTGGATTGATACATCAGCTACGGCTTTTGTGACGTCCCTAATTACAGGTGCGAGTAGGCAAGGTTAGCTGCAGGACCTGACCTTTTCCCCAAAATTATTCTTCATTCCTTGTCATACAAGGGGCTGCCTCATTTCAGAAACGGCCAAGAACTTGCATTTTGTCAGAGACTTGGACAAGCATTTTGTCAGAGACTTGGCGAGACCTCAAAATTGGTATATTTTCAAAGGACTACAGTAAAATCAAGCTTGACTGTCGGACATTGTTCCCACTTTACTGAGATAATTTTTTTCAAGATCATACAAAAAGAAGAATATTGCTTATTGCCTGTTTCTTGTACAACGTTTTGTGGAATACGCACTGGAGGTGTGAATCCAACCGATTCCCAATGTCATCACTGCAAATGAGAACTCAATGTTCAGCTGACTTGCCTGGTTAAACAGGTGGAAATTAAAGATGTGTCATTTTCTGCCTCTAAATGGCTGTGTGGTAATTACTGTCGAAACCACTACAGGCAGCCTGTAGTCCTACAGCTATGCAGTTGTCAATTGTCAGGCTGTGCTGAATAAGGTGTGTAATTCACAGTAAAACCTGGAACCAGTGAGCCTATGTTAATGGAAGCCCTCCATAGAAAAAGGCCCTGTATAATCACTTTCTTCCTTTGATAAATCTACAACTATCCATGCCATCAAAACATGGTGGAGGTATTCACTATAAAGCACTTTGAAATCACCCTAAAATAAGAAATTAATACAGTCCATGGCTGCTATTGTTATTATTATATAGGCTTGTTTTTTTTAATGACTTATCAACAGCACCCATAAGAAACGAGATGTAGGATGGACCTGGTAAAGTAAAACAACAGACGCATTTATTTCTTGATAAACCCGGGTAACTTAGTATTTTGAATACACCTTAAGCATTATTATTGTTTCGTCATTTGACTTTGCAAGACAAAAAGGTAAGTAAAGGACCAGGCTTGCAGTGGTACTTAAATAATGAAACTTGATAGTAGTTTTTTGCTGATATTTATTTGAGAACTTTTCTTAAAACAATTTCAGAGAGCTTACACTTCAAGCACCAACAAACAGTGCAGCAATCAGATAAATCCTTGAAAAATCCATACATTTCTTCTACAACAATAACATTGGACATAAGTTCCATCATATATTGTATATTTGACAAAAAAATATTTACACAATCTGGCCACTGTTCTAGGCAATATCACAATTTAAAATGCAGCGCTTTTGAGGCAAAACAGCTAAGAGCAGCACTGGATATAAAAAATGAACGTATATACATACATTATATATAAATAATTATATATAATCATATAAAGACTAATCTTTATTAGATAGTCTCCTCTCTTATGTAACATTCTCATGAAACCGCTCAAACTGAGCCACTGTGCCTCAACAACCGCTTCACACAACGTCTCACTAAAATAAAATGTTCCTTAGAAATGTATTTAGTCTAAAACAGGGAAGCAGGTATGAGACAGTGCTAAAGCGTGATATACAAGGAACCACTTTCCCTCAGTTTCAAAACCAGAATTGTTTCTGTTACAAGCTAAAATTTTAAAGGACATGCTTTGCCAGGTGGACACCAGAATCTACTTAATTTTAAATGTATAACAGTCCACAATGGCGGAAATGATGAACTCAGTCCCCAACAGATGTGAGCATTTGTGCACAGAGCTAGTAAGGAATGTAGAAATATAAGAAAAACTTTAATTTATTGCCCTACACCGGAGCCATTTCCAGTTCTAACAGTGGATGCCACGGGTTATTCTTACCAGGCAGTAGTTTCAGTAGCCTAATTCCTGGCTTAAATTGGTCAACTCATCATTTTGTTTCTGATAGTGGTTATGGGTAGGTTTCTACCCTGTGTCTTGAATTGTACATTCGGTGTTTGAAGAGAGTGAAGTATGTTTGAGTATGGCAGCATAACAGAAATGCAAAGGCACACACACACACACACACACGCACAGTCTCTTCTAGGACTCCTCCAGCCGAATAATTTATTGAATGTATAGAGGAAAATATATCCCAATTTGGATACAGTGCTTGAACTATAACAGGGAGGAGGTCTAAAAATGAACAGCGAATCCTGAAAAGGCGTGAACAAGTGCACTTTACCTTGCAAAGAGCAAAACACCTGGGGGCTTATTTACAAATATATTTAGCATGTGTAAAACCTTTCAACACCTGCAAAACTAATAACACAACCAATGATGGCTGCAAAACAAATACCATGATCAATCATTGGTCATGTTACTGGGTTTGCGTGTGCTAAACGTTTTTGCACATGCTAAATGTCTTAGAAAAGCAGGCCCCTGGAATTTTATCATTTATACTTCCATATTCTAAAAAGTTACATTCAATATCAAAATTGCATTAAGGTGCCAATATACCTTGTATTTTTTCTCAATATAAGTACCGTCCGCGCGAGCTTTCTTGTGCAATATCCAGGTCCATAAAGGACGCACATGTCAGAACCACAATGTTTGATGAGTAGGCGATACATCCGCAGGTCAAAGCATTATTTTAACATTATTAGCGCTCTAAAAAGGTTTAGCCTACCTACCAAGCCAAGGCTAACCAACACAACAGACTAATATAAAACTTTGGATCTATGAAATGTAAACAAACTAGGTTTTACATTAAATGAATACACCTGCAATGTTATATTTAAACGCGAATAAGCATTTGCTCTAAAACAAACGCTGAACGAACCATACAAAATAAAGCAATAGGCTATTAACAGCAACGTTCTCGTCGTTTTTTTCAAATACACAAAATGAAAAGACAATATGTCGCGATTTGACAAGCAGAAATAAAATAAGTTTGTCAGCAGGCTATTTATGTCGCTTCGTTTTCCGTCTTTGGGGACTCTGCGTTTTCGTCGTCAAAACTGTCCTCGTTTGCCGCAGGTGAGAACGATTCCGCCTCGTTCGAGGAGTCAAAGTCTGGAGGCGCAGAATCGCTATTCTGAGAGAGAGAAGCTGACCCGCACCGTTTATCCAGCGACAGCGCGGATGTGAAGCCGGGAAATGCTGCAGTCGCGGCAGCCTGTGCGGGGAGTCCGGGGTAAAGCAAGGGGAACGGATTTGTCACCGCTGCGGTACCTGGGTAGAAATACTTCTCTAAATTAGATTTGTCGAACAAAGGCATGTATGAGGCTGCGGCGGAGGGGTTAATGAAATAGAAAGGCATGCAAAAGGACGCTTGCTGTCCGAGGGGAACACCTCCTAGTCCCATCAACGAGTTCAGCAATGCCACGTCCGGTCTGTTTGTCAGATCCGGGCTTCCCATCCCAATAGATGTCGAGTCGATTTTGGTTTTTTTCGCAGGATGGTCGTCCGCGAATTCCTGCTTGATTTTGACCGGTTTGGGTCCTTGCGAGTTGCCGTTACATTCTTTGTCAAATTTCCCTTCATATTTCTCCGCTTCACCACCGTATCCACTGTCCGTGTCGGTGTCGTTTTCGTTAAGCTCCCCGTTGTGAGTCCTCTGAATGACGGGCACGCAGTTTGCTTGGCTTTCTGCTTTCTGGCCGTCGGGCTCTTGGATTGTGGCTGCGCCTTTGCCATCAGATAGCTGGTGCGACAGAAGCTGCGCGTTGGGCAGAAACTGAGCGGAAACTTTGTGCAAATGGTTAATGAGCTGCGTGCACCTCTGCTCCCTCGCAGTCCAGTTCTCGAACCTATTTAGGTACTGCATGACTTCCTTTGCACAGGTTTGAAAGCCAGAATGGAAAGCGTCTAAATCAGTCTGAATGGTGGATTTCATCGATCGGTCTCCTATGACAGATGCACAAGAGAGAGTTAATAGTAGAAATCTTGAGCTACATACATTCTGATAGCTAGCCTACTTTGGCAGAGGATGCATACAATAATTTAAAAAAAAGGGGTGAACATTTCGTGTTTTAATTCAACCGCATGCACATCCTTTAGGCTACATAATGCCTGTCCTTTCCTGTCCTGACGACCGGTTTCGAGTAACTTCCAACTGGTAAGCTTGGTTCGGTGTTATGCAACTTACCGCTCTGCAATGCAATGATCTTCTGGTGCTGTTGCTCCGTGACAGCGGTTAGAGTGTTTAAATGCTTCAAAGTTAACTCGAGCACAACAGCCTTCTCCAAATGCCCCAGCGTCTGAGTAAAACAATTTAAATGAGACACGTTCGAGAAGACAGGGCATGATCAGTATACTTTAAAAGACAAACATACAAAGAATTTCATGCGCACAACTTCGCACGTGCCAAGACTCGGTTAACCGTTAAGACGTCGGACATTACTTCGGTAGGGATGAAGTGTGTGAAAATAGACCTACCGTCAATTTCAGATGTTCGGGCAACAGATCTTTCAGCTGTCCGATACATTCGTTAATCCGGTCTCGTCTCTTCTTCTCTATTAATCTGTGAGGTAACTTGTAAGCTTCCTGTTGATTAAAAAAAAAAAAAATACGTTGTTGCCTAAATACAGCAGAGAGTAGTCTAACTATGTATGATGCAGTCACAGTAAAACCAGCTATTTAAAAAGTCAAAACGTTCAACCAACAAGACTAAACTTAAAGCTTACGGTACCTTGCTCTCCTCTCTCTTCATGCCTCTTTTTGATTTGCACATGTAGAGCGACGAATATTCTACCCTGTTATAAAACAATGCCCACTTGTCAGACGTTGCACAACAATCGTTAATTAAAATGCGAATAATAACAATAATAATACAAACAAGAATAATAAGAAGAATTTACCCAAGAAAATCCGTGTGATCCAGAAATTGCCTGTCTTGCAGACGTGGTATTCTTTCATCCATAACTTTTCTGCTTACAAGTGCGTTTACGGGGATCTTGAACAGTTCGTGTACATCCACTGGTGCAGCACTTTAGAATGACAACCAGTTTTCTCTGCGGTCACTTTGCAACCAGTTTGTGTGTAACCACAGCGCACGCGCGTCTCCAAACGGAACAGCTCCCAACTCACGTGTAAAATGCACCAACTCGCGTAGCCTAGTGCTAATTACGGGTTACTTAAATCCTGTACTTTTCTTTTCGAGCAATCCAAAAGACGGTATTCGTTAATGGTGTTCTAGAATAATAACAATGATATGGATTCAAATTAATTTAAAGTTTTTAAGAACTCTGCAGCGGTGTAGCCTACAGCTCCGCCTGCAAAGACCACATGGAAATAAATGTGCCTGGGATACAAGTACACGGCTCCTACGTGATGTGCAGATTGTCTTGAGCCAACGTGAAGAGAAGCTACTCCTCTTTAACCCTTTCCTGGCTCATCAGTCACTCTCAAAGTCAACCGACCGACAACGCATTTACCAGTAACCATAGCAGCAAGAAACATTTCGTGCTAAAACATGTGCCGTACAAGGCGAAAATAGGAAGGGCTTATTTCCATTGGACGCCACTGAACATTCACCAGCCAATCGGGTTTTTTTGGGGGAGATTTTAGTTTTACTTTTTCTCTCAGTTTGAAAACAAAAAGAGGAACACAGTCGCCCATTCTGACGGCCCATACAGTAAGGCTATACAGTATATGTAGGCTACGCAAAGCTGCTGGTACAGTATAACGCACATAGGCTACATTGTTATTGTACTTAGCATCATAATTGGGGAAATACAGTAGTCTTCGTAGCTGTGTAATTGCAAGAAACTGCAGACAGAATTATCTTTTATGCAGACCGTTCCGAAACGAAATATATCATATGTAACCGAAACAATATTGGATTTAAATGTAGCCTACCACAATATCACAAAGGCCCATCTTCTGCATTTAAAATGTATTGTTTTTATTTATTGAAATATCAGTTGCATCACGTACATTCGCCAGCCCGAGGTGGTAGCCTACCTGGCTGCGGTCTTGTAAACAGAGAACAGAGCCAAGACCGTGCATTTCGAATGAAGCCTACAGGAGGCTATGCAGTCGGCAGTTATCCGTGATGCCGCCACGGAACGATTACTGCCCAACGAAGACATCGGTGGAGCGCGTAATAACACGCTATCAACTACACAATAAGGGGATTACATCTGCTTCCGCTCAGGAGCGTGCTTAAATGCCTTTAATGGTATTGCTCGATTGCACGTGTATTGTTCCGGGGACGTTCTAAAACGCTTAACGAAGCTTAATGGCATAAACAATAAGCAACAACTACCGAAATTTGCACAGACGTGTTTTAGCATCCGTACTGATAGTGTGCAAAGGGACGAGAATATTATTTTCAGAAAAAGTCATTTTATGCTCATTAAACGTTGTTTTTCAGAATCCATTCGATGTCCTTTTTTTACGTACAAGCCTCGTTAAGCAGTGAATTAAGCAGGAAAAACAGGGCTTAACGAGCATTTTCCTTAAAATATATATTTTTGTCCTTTTGTACACTGCTAGTACTGGATAGTTACTCATGCTGAGCTTCATCTGTGCACATTTTGAGGTTTCAAGCTCATTGGTTAGGTAGCCTATAGCTACAGTCAGCATTATTAAGCAGTTTTTGTTAAGCGTTTAGAACATCCCAAAAAAAAAATCACCATGTTCCTGAAATGATGGAAGGGTACCAGACAGTCTGTGCGGTATGGACGGATACAGCCAATATTCAATTTATTATGACTTGGCCATATAAAGAATAAAACAGTTTTGCCGAAGCAAACCTTTAATATGGGTGTTTTAGTCCCAGAAAATGTTTTAAATCGTTATGCGCAATGAATGAGAAAACCAACTGACGTCAAACTTTTGATGCACATTATGTGTAGGGTAATTAGATTTGTCCTCAACAGAATTTCATGCTTGAGTAGCCTATACCTTTATACTTCGGCAAATGCTATCTTCGACTGCTTTGCTTCAGTTCAGCTCAAATCTATGATGATTTTCAACTGAAATCTCATGTACCTAGGTCTAATTGATTTTTTTAAAAATTGAACTTAAAATATTTTCTGTTAGAGAATTACTGGCAATGTTCGAGAGACTCAAATGGATCGTCACTGCACATTCTTTGAAATAAAACATTTAGCTACGACACAAGGTTGTGTTAAACAGTTGGATATTGAGGTTTTTATAATTAACCCGATATTAAGATGAGCTCCTTGACATACTCATTTGATAAATTACTTATTCTGGTAGGTGATCTAATTAGGCTATTTACAATCGGTTCTTGGAGTTCATTGAAATGTACAATTTATCTAATACATATACAAATACAAATAACTAACATCAAGATTATTTTCTAAATATTCTCTGACTCCTCTGCACCCATGTTTACAGCAGGCTAAGTTGTGCAGCAGTGGAGGAAACGTGTTGAATACAACTCCCGCCAGAAATGCAGACGCACCTATCCGATTAAAGGTCGTAAAGCCACTTGGCCTTCAACGTGATTAATTCGCTTAGCACTAGGCTACTTCGCCAAAAGTAAAAGTCTCGTCTTCGCACGCTGTTAACACTATGGAGAGTTGAACAGTAGCAAAGCCGACGCAAATCAGACATATTGTAATGTATAGCGACCCAGTTGGATAGCCCAGAGATACCAAATTCGATGTTTCTGATTGGACATAGATTCACTAACCTCTCATACGTAGGCTAATTTCCGTAAAACCGAAGTTTGTTTGCGGGGCCATTTGAATCGGAGCCATAATGGGAGTTTTTAGTTGTTTGTTATTTCAGTTTTCACACTAATTCCAAAGACACAGCACGTTATTTGGAAGAACTTTTAGTTTAGGAAGATGGAAAATCGTCATTGAACTTGAACAGAGACTGATCTGAATGCAGACATGGGGTAAACACTATTGCTTTAAATAAAAATAAGAAAGTGAGTAATTAATCACATTAATACAAATTAAATAGTTAAGTTCAAAGCCCCGTTTTCTGGTATTTTTAAAACAAATTTGGAAAATATTTTAGTTGGAATACAACAGCAAAAAAAAAAATGCTATTTATTTAAAAGATGAATCCGTTTCATATATTTGCTGTGAAGCTTCTACGTTGCCGTTTTGCAAGTGGACATAGGTACTCTTCTCTAGCCTAGGTTGTCCATGCCTGAAATAGGCTATATTTTGTAGCGAACGCATCTAAAGACAGACCATGCGGATCCCACTTGCTTTTATTGTAGCCAATGTTCTCCGTACACATGACGATTGGACTGACTCAAACGCACAGACTGCAAACCCCTTTATACTGGACTAGGCCCGAATACTGCAAACCGGGTCATCACAAACACATTGCCCTACTGTGGCTAGATAGCTACACTACTGTCACCAAAACACGCATACACAATTTATACACACAATAACACATAGCTAGCCCTGGGGGTAGCTATACGAAGCAGGATTAGTTAGCTGGATAACTGCACTGACTAAAACCGAGAACAACTCTTTTTACTTCAGTCCGTGTTCCAGATTTGGGATGGTTCCTTGGTTTTACTTGGTGCAGTTATCCAGCTAACTAAGTAATCCGGCTTTGCAGTATACCCCCGTGGCCTTGGATTCTCTTGACATCGCTGTCTCTATACATTACATCCTCTGGCTATGTCCGAATCAGCGCCTTACCATACTATTGAGTAGCCTATGCTTGAGTAGACAGGATGAGAAAGTAATGTCACATTTTTCTTTATTTGTACAATAACAGTACAAATGTGAATTTTTTAAATCAAATGAAAAGGGCCAAGGGCGTAAGAGTGGTTTGGCATCTGTGTGGGACACTTCAGTGCTAGGGGGGTCTGGGGGCATGCCCCCTGGGAAGAAATTTTTTGAAAAACAGAACTTAAATGCTCATTTCTAGTGCCTTTTGAGAACAGTATTTATTAATTTGCTGTTAAAAAATGTATAATGTTAAACAAAATAACTTCAAATGAGGTAAAAATATCCTACTGCAAAACAAACCAATATTTAAAATATTTTTTTAAATTTGTGCTCTTGCCAAATCTCCCTCCCTATCTTTTTCTCATGTCGCTGGATCACATGCTGTATTATTAGATATTATTATTCTGTTTCTATTTAAATACTGGGTTGGGTAACGTTACTAACGCTTGCTGAGTTAGTGAACACATAATAATCAAACATTAACGTTATGCATTATCGAGTTAGCCATCATACGTAACACTTTTAACATCGGTTAGACCATTATCCCACATTTGTTTTCTAGCTAACGTTAGTTGAAACACTAGCGAACAGTGACCCTGATAACTAAAGTTAATGTGCATAAGAATGCACTTGCTTCTGGGTGGTTGATCCTGTTTGAGTATGGTGCCGTGGCAAGATAAACTAACTCGACAGCTAGCAAGGAACAAATGGCTCGACTGGGCACAGGACGTTCCATCATAACAAAATTATAAAACGAATATCGTAATAATAATGTTATACACGATATCTTTGCTGTCTAGCTATACGTTATATCTTGTAATGTTAACTTTATTTATATTTATATAGCACTTTTCATACAGAATGCAGCCCAAAGTGCTTTACATTATACAATGAGTAATAACACAAGTAAAAACATAAAAATAGTTCCACACAATGCAAAAATCACAAGTATAATAAAAATAGGTAAGGTGAATAGTTAAAAATAATTGAAAATTAAAAGGAGTTAGTTAAAAGCAATATTAAAAAGGTATGTTTTCAACTGTCGTTTAAAAATGTCCACTGAGCCGGCTTCTCTAATACTTTTTGGGATTGAGTTCCACAGCTGAGGTGCATAAAAGTTAAGTTAAGGTTACCTTTTTAATTTTTCTATCGTCTCATCCTGATTCAACTAACTTAATCCATCCCGCCAGCAGGCTACTTTGCGTGTGGGTAAGAGGGAGAGGGAGAGACAGATAGATGGCGGGGTGGAGTAGTTACGTTTTACACATTGCGACTCGCCTTCTTGAGACCCGGGACTATAGCCCAATAGCCAGGGCCTAGGCACGCCGATGTCCCACAGTACGGTTGGAATATGGTTGGAACCTTTTTTGGGCCACGGACCGGTTTCACGTAAGACAATATTTTCACGGACCGGCCTTCAAGGTGTGGGGGGATAAATATGACGAAATAAAATGATACGACTGGCACAGACGCACAGATGGATGGTTCCGGTCATTTTTCAAAATAAAACATCTTTCAGATTCTGAATAAAAAAATATTTTATTGATTATCAGTCTTTCTGTGCGGCCCGGTACCAAATGACCCGCGGACCGGTGGTTGGGGACCGCTGGTACAGGGGATATTTCTTAGCATACTACACGTCACGTACTAAACATGAGGCGTAGCTTCGCTTTAAAAATGAGGCGTAGCTTCGCTGATGTTTTCCTTCAAAAAGAACAAAAACAACACATGACATGGCTGCACAGGGGTGGGTCGTCATACGACACTTCCACAGTATGGTTGGAAAATAGGACGCAGTAGATAGGGCTCTGATTCGGACATAGCCTTTGATCCAGACTGCAGGACGGTTTGAGACGTGAGTGACGTGACACTACCGTGACTATTGTCATGGCAGGGGATAAATGTTACTTAAAAGGGCACATACTTATACTTTTGATGAAATGAAACGGAATCTTTATAATTAAAATAATTTGGTAAAACAAGTCTGAGTGGATATTATCTGATTGCATAACCCTCATGCACAATTCGTTTTGCCAGTGTGGACATTTTCACAACAACAAACAGTATTTATAATTGCTAGTTTTTAGCCAACTTGTTTATTTGATGTGGATGCTGACTGGATCACGTGCATTTTTTAGGCCAAAAATTACCGCGGGGCTTTCCTTGTCTTGTGCAGATAAATCATGGACGAGCGTTTTCTGGAGCCCATAAACTCGTGACGCACACACCACAATGTAACTGTCCACGGCCCATCAGTGAGTATTACACAATGTTTAAGAAAACAAATAGGTTACTGTATAGATAAATATTTATTTGATTAAAAGGGGAGACATACTTTAGGCAAGTAAAATATGTAATTCTGTTTTTTCTCAATAAAATTAGTTTAAAAGCAGAAGTTTAAAATGGAGTTACAGAGCAGCAATAATACAGTATTGTTGCATGTTGATGAGTAACTAATCTATCTGGTAAAAAATAAAATAAATATTAGGAATTTGACACAAAACTGACACAAATGCTGGGGGAAATGCTGGGGGAAAGCCTCTCGATATCCCGGAGGAGATCCATGTATGTTTGATCAGATGAGATTAAGCCTTAAGCCCTCACATGACTCTGGGTCACATTTAGGCATTGTGCGAGTCATGTGACCCCCCTCCCAGGGTGTGTGAGCTCACACAGCTGAGCGTGCACGCGTCCACCGGCGTGAAAATCGGCTCGGGGTGTCTGTGGTGGTGGAAGACCCCCCCCATCATTCCCATGGCCGCCGGCTGTCCATCCGTTTGGCCTTTGTGGGCCGACTGCTGACTATCACCCTCCGGAGTTGTGTGTTGGAATCCCCCTTTGTGTCCACCGCACCCCCTTCCTCCTCCGCTCTCTGCTCTATATGCGGCTCTTAGGCAGGTCCAGGAATCCACTCCAAATGTTTTCCATATTAGTTCAGAGCCTTCTCTGATTTCCAAATAGCAGTGGTTGGTTCCCGGGCTGTGCCTGGAGGGGCAGCCATTTGGGATGGGGGAGTGGGGGGTTGGGGGGGGTAAGAGGCGGGCAGTTCGGGAGGAGACGACAGAGGGAGAGGAGAGGCAAACGTTGGATAGAACCAGACGACAGCAGGAATGGGGAACGAGGAGGAGAAGAAGCAGGCCGATGTGGGCCCGAAGGCGGGGGAGAAGAGCAAGGCGGCCGATGCCCAAGAGGGGCAGGGCGACGGGGCCAAGGAAGACCGGCACACCTGCTGCGGCTGTCGCTTCCCGCTGCTGGTGGCCCTACTGCAGCTGCTCCTGGGCATCGCCGTAGCGACGCTGGCCTTCATCATGAACAGCATCAGCCCCTCCCTGCTGGCCAGGGAAACCCCACACTGGGCCGGGATCATCGTAAGCTAAGGAGGCCCTCCTCTTCACGTCCCTCCGTCTCACTCGCTCTCTCTCTCGCTCTCTCCTTTCCTCCTCCCCTTTCTCCTTTCTTTGTTCTCTTCAGTCTTTCTGTTCCCTCTCCTTTCCTGCTTTCCTCCCTCTCCTCTGTACGTCCTCCTGCGACATTCTCTTTTGCTTTTCTCCTCTCTCGCTGTCAGAGTGCGTGCATGATTGGGCGGCTCACATGCATGCCAGAGCTGCCCTGTCTCTGGGGGGCCAAAAATACCCACCAGAAAATATACATGTACCGCGTGGCGCATGCGGCCTACACGCATAAATGGTTTGCATTCTCACGTCAGAAATTTCAGAGACTGGGGGGGGGGGGGGAACTAATAAAAAATACAACTGCGAGAAACAATTCCTGGGGTCCAAGCAGCATAAGCAACAGTTGTCAAACAGGGGGCATGTTGGGTGACAACTTCTAACTTCAGGCCAAGTTTCAGAGAATCAGCCAAGTGGTTATAAAAACAAAACATACAAAATGGGATATCCAGACAAAAATATGATACTGTTTAAGCTACACCACGATACACATTTACCGTTTAGGCTACACCACGATACACATTTACCGTTTAGGCTACGCCACGATACACATTTACCGTTTAGGCTACGCCACGATACACATTTACCGTTTAGGCTACACCACGATACACATTTACCGTTTAGGCTACACCACGATACACATTTACCGTTTAGGCTACACCACGATACACATTTACCGTTTAGGCTACGCCACGATACACATTTACCGTTTAGGCTACACCACGATACACATTTACCGTTTAGGCTACACCACGATACACATTTACCGTTTAGGCTACGCCACGATACACATTTACCGTTTAGGCTACACCACGATACACATTTACCGTTTAGGCTACACCACGATACACATTTACCGTTTAGGCTACACCACGATACACAGTTACCGTTTAGGCTACGCCACGATACACAGTTACCGTTTAGGCTACACCACGATACACATTTACCGTTTAGGCTACACCACGATACACATTTACCGTTTAGGCTACACCACGATACACATTTACCGTTTAGGCTACACCACGATACACAGTTACCGTTTAGGCTACGCCACGATACACATTTACCGTTTAGGCTACACCACGATACACATTTACCGTTTAGGCTACACCACGATACACATTTACCGTTTAGGCTACACCACGATACACATTTACCGTTTAGGCTACACCACGATACACATTTACCGTTTAGGCTACACCACGATACACATTTACCGTTTAGGCTACACCACGATACACATTTACCGTTTAGGCTACACCACGATACACATTTACCGTTTAGGCTACACCACGATACACATTTACCGTTTAGGCTACACCACGATACACATTTACCGTTTAGGCTACGCCACGATACACATTTACCGTTTAGGCTACGCCACGATACACATTTACCGTTTAGGCTACGCCACGATACACATTTACCGTTTAGGCTACACCACGATACACATTTACCGTTTAGGCTACACCACGATACACATTTACCGTTTAGGCTACACCACGATACACATTTACCGTTTAGGCTACGCCACGATACACATTTTCTGGTCTGAACACAGCAGCTTGCCATATTGCTGAAACAGGTGGGCATATTCTATTTTTGAAGGACATGATGGATGCATTTCCATTGCTTAGCAACCTTTTGCTAACCCATCTTTAACTTGATTTGTCACATATTTTTCACATACTCTTTCTTCCTTTTCCCTCAAAAACAGTGTACAGTTTTTTTGTGACAGAATTGTTAGCTAAGCAGTTTTTTATGTATTGGTTGATTTTAGAGACAGGGTACGCACACTCAACAAATCTCAAAGAAATCCAATGTGCAGCCATTGGCAGGTTCGCGGGCCGCTTCTCCCTTTGGCCTTGGTTTTAGGGTCTTCCTACATTTGCGCATTAAAAAATGAATGGTTAAAACGCAACGTCAAATTGTGTCAATGAGCAGACATAGATAGCACTGCACAGTAACCTACAACCTGCAAACATGTGCGGAGTGTTCATGTGCGGAGTGTTCATGTGCGGAGTGTTCAGGTGCGGAGTGTTCAGGTTGCATTGAAATGAAAGAAGTTAGAAGAATCAATAGGCCCAGCTCCTGGGTCTCCCCTCAGTTAAAAACATCAGCCATTTCTGCTGTAGTTTAAGGTAAGGGATCACAAACCTGCAACGTCCATGGACTATATTCAACAAACATACAAGTAAATGCATTTTATTTTTACAAACTCAGTTTGGAAAGTTTTATAGGGACTGCTGAACTCATCAAACTTTAAAATTATTCTTTCTTTTAAATCGTGAGTGAAAGTTGAGAAAAAACTAAATCTGACTAAATCCCAGCCTATGACTCATTTAAAGAATTTAAGTTTTCTGTGCCCCAGACTGTACTGGAGGTATATATAACCTTCATGACGTATCAAAGAGAGAAAAATGTTTTAAATACGGCAAAATGGCAGCAAATCTTCCCTGAGCAACGCAAGGCTAATTATATGCTGCCCAACCCCCCCCTGTGCTGGTTAGCACAGCAAGCTGTGATACAGTTGGGATTAAATTGCACATCGGTACGCTGAGAACAAGCGGTTCACCTCAGTAAACTCAGATTCTTCTCTGTTCTATAAGATGCAGTGCCCATTAGGACTGAAGTTTAAAAAGGGAAGTGGACAGAAATGTTTAGATGTACTGCACTCCCGGTCACATGGCTCTTCGCTCCCTTTCGTCCCCATGCTCACACCTGCATCATCAGTCAATATGATGTCATTAAATGGTACCATCACCCTTTGCATGTTCAGCATGCATTTAGGAAACATTGACTTTAGGCTAACAAAACCTGTTGATGCAGTCAGACATTACATTTTGTATAATTGTAAACAAATCTGGACACGTCCAATTGCAGCAAATTGCAGTCTCTCGTTGCATTTTCAGCAAATTCAAATCTGAAAAGCCCCACTGCCTAAAGGGTAACTCCAGAACAATGGCACAAACCCAACCTTCCACTTAAGGGGTGATTGCAGACCAGCACTGAGCAACTGTTAGAAAAACCAACAGGCCAAAAAAAACACAACAAGCCACAAAGTAAATATTCTGCTGGCAAAATAAATAAATAGTACAATAATAAATAATAATAAAAAAATACTTCTATCATCTCATACAGTACATTAAAGCTGCTTTTGGCGCTCATACCATCCGTCTGATGTATTTAGTCGCATTCATTACACACTCGTACAAAATGGTGGTGTCTTCTGACACATGAAGGCCCACTTCTACACCATGGCTCCCCTATTCAACTATCCTTTCTTCCTTTCTTTATTTGGATTTCCATTTGGCATAATGTTATAGGTATAGCTGTGTAAAGAGATCATCAGTCTTGTGGAGTTTACTTTTGTTATACAAACTGTTGGTTTTTTAGGTTAACATGACACTTATTGATTACAGTGGGTCTTCTGTGCCTTTTTGGTGACATTGCACTTTTGTATTCCTGAGACGAACACTCATTTTCTCCGCCTGTGTTAGCTTCTCTGGAGAAGAGCGTCTGCTATGTGACTGCTAAGCAATATAATGTCATATTCAAGCAGAATCTCCACAGCTCTAGTCCAAGAACCCACTGTAGATGACGGCACCAGCCAGGTGAAGAATGACGTCGATGTTGACGTCTGTATTTGAGAGTTGGCGCGGTTGTTTGGTGATGGCGTAGCGGACTTCAGAGGCGTGGGTTGGCACGCTTGTGTCCCGCTGCAGAATCTACAGATAACTCTGTCATTGTAGTTTGCGCAGCATAAATACATAATAATACCCCATTAGGGATATTAGTTCAGGTTAGATGCAGTCTTAGGGTGCAATACCACTGCTCCCGCCTGGGATTTGAACCTCCAGCATCTGGGGGTGGACCACGACTAAAAAACATGAGCATACCACTTGCAAATAAGGTCGACCCAAGCTTCCTCGTCTGGGCACCTATGAAAACATCATAGTTCCAGTTCCGACTATATGGCTGCGATTAAAACCTAGTTGAAAACTTCACTCGTTTCATTTCCCATATGGAAATGGAATACACTTCAATATATTGTTAATTTGTGAAAATATAATTAGTAATATATTTCACAATAGTGTATGTTTAAAATAACATGCCAAAATATCTGAAAGCAGCAGAAATTTGCACATTTGCCTATATATGTGAAGTGTTGCAATATTTTGAGAATATGTTTAATTTAATTATATGTTCAATATATTTCATTTTCATAAGGGGGCCCACTGACTATAAATAAATAAATAAATAAAGGGTCGCATGACCTCAATGCACATTCAGCTTGTAACAGGAAGCAACTTTGGACCATCTTGCACGATCACCCAAGCTCGCCTCTCACAAGACAGGACAAAACAGCGCCGTAAACAGCTCAAGAAAAACAATCAAATTAGAAGCTGCATGCTAGTCACAAGACTGCCGCAGCCCATAGAGTCTTCTTCTGGGTTGGGAGAGGGGGGGGTGAGGGGGACATTTCAATTTGTTATGGCAGTAATTATATTACCAGATGCTGAGTCATTAGCACTTTACACAGCATACATTATGACCTCGTGAAGCTTCTCACAAACAGAGAACGAGACGAAACCGTAAATTAAGAAGATAAATGACTAAAACAGTGGGTGCAGTCATGTTACCAAAATCACGGTGGCAGGCCTTGCTGTTAAGTAATTACCATTTTGGCTGTGCCAGATGAAAGCACGACTTGTGCCAGTTTCGTTTAATTTCACGAGTTGTTTTTATTTACTCAGATTTCTGCTACGTTGCGAGCCGATGGCTTATTAAAAAATTATAATAATAGAAGACGTGGACACTGTAAAAAGCAGGAAATGGCAGGGAACTGATCTGGTTTAAACGCCATCGTTTCGCTCGCCACAGGTCTGCCTGGTGTCCCTGCTGGGGTTTGTCCTGTACTGCATCACGTACCTTCCAGACGAGAAGACGTCCATGCAGTTCGTTGCCAAGGTGAGGAAGAAAACGCATCTGTGTTTGAGCTCGCACTCGCGCTGCCACTACCCAGTCACTGCTGTAACGGAATATAACTGCAAAATATGACAAATATGTGGACTTTGTAAATGTTTTTATAATGCATATTTGTCCACATATCGTACCTTGATAAAATATTTTATTGTTTAAATAAAAATTATTGTTTATATGTATTTCCAGCATGTTCCATTTCTGTAAGGCTAAATTCTATAAATATACACACACACCGCTTACATTTGATGACTGCATTGAGTCGGCGACCCATGGACATCACAAGATTCCTGATGTCATGCTCTGCCAAGCTTTTTCTGCTGCCCATCAGTTACTGTGCGTTTGCTGGGGTTTCGGACTTCAGTTTCATCTTGAGCAAGTTAACGGCATGTCAATGGGACTTAAATCTGGTGACTGACTGGGCCACGTCAAACACATACACATTTTACTACTGATAAGCTTCAATCTTTTTGTGTCCAAGAGTCTGAGGACACTACCAAGATTTCATCATTCATCAAAAACACTAACTAATATTTTTACTCAGTTCATCTATATGAAGCAAGATTACATAACTGTACAGAACTCAATTTAAAAAATTGCTTATAACAGTCAAAATTTCTCTCACATCCTGTGAAACACATGTTGTAATACTGTGTTAATAAAACACAGTATTACAACTTGAGTAATATCCAAGGGTTAGGACAATTGAGATGCATTTATAATTACGTAAACCATACATGCTCAGAAGTAACAGCAGGTTAACACATTTTGCACACAAAACGCGGTAACATCTGCATTCAGAGCCATTTCACAGACGGCTCGTGAAGAATGTAAAAGGTTTACTCGATGGAGCAAAGTCAGCCCTTTGAGCCGATTGTGTAATCAAATGTCAGATTGAAATAGAGCCAGACATGCCTTTGTGGCTTTGGGGGTGAGGTTTAATTTACAGGGTGCTCGTTACGATGAACTGCATATATCGAGTGGCACCTGCTGCCACATTATTTCAGATTCCTAAAGACCATTTGTAGCTCTTAAACTTTCAAAATGGCGACTGTGATAATCAGCAGATAGCGATAATGCCAACATGCAATTCAGGGTTCCCTGCTCAGTAAGACTGCAGATTAGGGAATTGTGATAACTGTAACAGGTAATAGGCATTACCTGCGAAGTAAGATTGCTAATTAGTGAATGGTGGTAATTGGAACATGTAATAAGTGTTATCTGGTGAGTAAGGATGTTGATTTGTGAATGGTGAAAACGTTAATGGATAGTAGCGCTGAACAGTTTAGCAAGGTTGATAATGAATTAATGGTGGGAACAGGTAGTCAAGGTTACCTGGACACGCATTGCTCGCCACTTTTTTGTTTTTAACATCCGCTGACACCCATAAGAACGGGAATGTTTCTCAAACATTCTGTGAAAAGCACTGAAGACGTAGTTCACTGAAGGGAGCTTAGAAATACAGTTGGCATCGCAAACGCCCCGTTTGGCTGCTAATGTACGGGAACGCGTGGTGACAGGTAACCATGACAACACGACAGTCTCTCAAAATCACCAGTCTCTCAAACACCTCAGAACATCTGCAGGTACTGAGGACCCACCTGACGCAGGCTCCTCCCCCCACAGCTCCTGTACTTCCTGCTCAGCACCCTCGCACTGGTCTTGTCAGTTCTGGCGCTGGCTTTCGCCAGCCACCACTACGCCCAGGTGGACGGCTTCACCTGCAGCGAGGAAGGGAGCGACTGCCGCTGCACGCTGGACCCTGAGGACCCCATCGCCCGCACCTTCCTGTACGCTGACGTCGGCGACTGCTCCTCCATCACCAGCACGCTCAAGCTTTACTTCGTCCTCCAGGTGGTGCTCAACCTGGCCCAGGCCCTTGTGTGCCTGGCGGCTGCCTTCATCATGTGGAAGCACAGGTACCAGGTGTTCTTTGTGGGCCTGCAGGTGGGGTCCTCCAGCGTCCGCAATTGGCAGAAGGTTTAGGGTGTGGGCAGGGCTCGGAGGGAAGCCCCTCCCCTTCCAGGCCGCCACAACGGACCCCGTTGAGGACGCCTCATTGTTTTTGCGTTGTTTCAGAGCTACGAGTGCATTTGTGTGTGCCTGCATTTGTTCTTGGAGGTTTTTTTTCTTGGTGCGTTATCAAATTTTCTATACAGGCTCTATACAGGCTCTCAGGGTTTTGCGTTTTTCTTGAAGTTGACTCGCAGATGCCTGTGCCAAAGACAAATACACAAAGGCAGTTATGTACCAAAATTCAGCTCCAAAGTCTAGCTGGGAAGATGGGGCAGAAGACGCAGGCCAGAGTAGCTTTTTGTCAGGAACATGCACAAGGACAACAGGACTGTTGGTCATCTAGATGCATCTTTACAATACCAGTTTCCCAACTTTCCCCCATCTTCAAATTTAACAACAGTGTGATACACAATGCTCTCTAGGGGCTGGGAAAATTCATATCTCATCCTAGATCCCCCTTTCGCCTGATTAGTCACACTTTGTTTGCAGATACGACCCTTACTGAAATAGAATGTACTGTATGTGGAATTTACCAAAGAGAAATACATTTTACAGCAGTGTATTCTATATATATATATATATATATATACTGTATATATATATACACTATATAATACACTGCTGTAAAATGTATTTCTCTCGCAAATTTATCCATCCAGATCTGCTGATATCTGATGGTTTGACGCTCGTTTGATACCTCAGACCCTTCATGACTTACAGCCATTTAGCCCCCTACCCATATAGTACGGCTTGTAAAAGTACCTGAAAATAAGATAGTCTTTTGATATTGTTGGGTCACAGACATCAGAAAGTCATGGCATGCAAAGGATATGCAACCAAATACTAAATATGATGACTTTATTTAAGTTTGTTAATTTGTCCAATTACTTTTGGTCCCCTAAAATGGAGGGACTATGTATAAAAAGAGCTACAATTGCTACACGGTAAAATAACTGGTATGTTTGCCAGTGCATGGGGAGGTGTTCCAATATCTTGAAATTTTATTTAAATATATTTTAAGCATGTTCCATTTCTGTAAGGGAAAGTGACAGAACAATATTGTTCATGTTATCTGTGCTATAGTATAATGGTTTGGGATCTGGGCTTGTCACCTAAAGTTTGCAGGTTCAATTCCCAGGTAGCACACTGCCATTGTACTCTTGAGCAAGGCACTTAACCTGAAATGCTTCAGTATATATCCAGCTGTATAAATGGATAATATGTAAAATTGGAAAAATGGTTCAAGTTGCTCTGGATAAGAGCGTCAGCTAAACACCTGCAATGTAATGTAATGAGTACATAATGGAATCAAGGAGTGACTCAACCTTTAACATTACCTTTTACGCAACTGAGAGTTTTGCCTACAGTGTTCATAAGCCGCATTTATTTTTGTACTCGTATATATAGCATTATTGACAGGATCGATATAAAAATAATTGCATTACATTTACATTACATGTTATAACGTATAGTAACATTAAACATTGAAAAACGTTTTGATGTACAGTGCTACGCTCTCAGGAAAAAAAAAGGTACAAAAGTGTGCCCAAAAAGGTACAAACGCTCGTCACTGGGGTGGCACCCTATAGGTACCTAAACTGTACCCCTAACTAGCAATACACAATTAATTTGTATATTTTCTGCTTGTAAAAGGTGCTTATTAGTAGCCAAATAGAACACTGCTGTACTTTCAGGTTACATTTGGGATATACATTTTGTTTCATAAAGAACAAGAACGTACCTCCACTCTACCTTTATTTCTGAGAGTGTACAGGCCACGCACATACAACTGATGTTTCTTTAAGACTACCTTACTTTTATTCAGAGAAGGAAGAGTTTGGCAGCACACCGTTCTCAGAGAGAAGGGGAGCGAGCTCTGGAGGGTGAAACGGAGCCTGACCTAACCTCTGGCGGCCCTCCTTTTTTGGAACGCGTCAGTCTGGCGGCCCGTCTGCGCTCCAAGAGTGTACTGGGCGTGGATCCGGCAATCTCTACGCGACAGGGATACACTTTTCCTATTCTCTGCCGACCCCCCCACCCCTCCCTCTCCATGCGCCCATCCGGGTGGCATAAATATGGGGGTATCTGTGCAAAGCTCCAGCCGCAGAGCCAATGAAGCCAGCTGCTGGGCTGCAGCCAGTAAAAAAAGAGCTGCAGCTACCACAGAGCAGGGAAAAGGGGGGCACTGCGACGGCCAACACGGCATTCAGTTTGGCCGAAAACAGAGCGGCACAGCACCGTGTCCTTTTGAAATTATTTTGTGAAAAGCCCTTTTTTTTCCCCTCAATGGACTGAAAAGGGACAATTTCTGTGCTAAAACATGTACAAAAAAACCATAATGAACAACACTTTCAAACACAGCAAGTGAGGAACAGCTTACTGTTGTAAAATGTCAAATAATATACAAAGGGAGGGGGCATGGGCAAGGTCATGTCCTCCTTTTAGGTCCAACCTGCTGTTTCCTTTCAACTTTGCAAGAAAAAGATGGAAAAAATAAAGTAAAAGCAAGTAAGATACCTCCTTCAAACACAGACACTGGCGATTAGGCAAACTGAAGCTCTCCTCTTGAAATTTTGAGGTGGGCTTTGTGGCTGTGGCCCAGTTGGTGACAATGTGCTTTGTTTAAAAGTGCAGCCATGTTGCCTATAGTTACGGTCGAACATTACGCTATATACACTTGTGTATATAGTTGAAATGCGTAATATCTTCGGACCTAGGCATGCCAGCATGACACTTCAGATGTATGCACCACACTTTGGTGCTTGGTGGCTTCCAGCATGGCACCACTCCATGGGGTTAACAACTGACAGTATTTAAATTAACAGTTTCATTAAATAGTTGAACTATAATACAGTGTACAATTCATAATGAATTGTAACTACACAGCTACAGTTGCAGGCTCAGAATTTGTAGCAGTGTAGCTCGCGTTTAAATGACTTCCGTTCAGCTTGACGACGTCCCTGGAGCTGTGGTTTCTTTTGGAAAGTCTCTGCCTTGTTGGAAGCGCTGAGCAGCACAAAGTACATCTCAAACATTATTTCCATTCTCAAACTCTTAATTACAAAGCTTCTAAGGTCATTTAATCATCAGGTTCTGCGTCTTTGAATATGTGGCTTTATCTACGCAACCATTTTACCTGCTTCGGAGCAGGAAACGAGCAGTTGAACAGCCATCTTTTTAAAAAAAATAAAATAAAATTGGAACCCTGTGGGATTATCTCTGGAGATTCCAGTGACTTTTTGGAGGTTTGTATAGATTGTGAGAATTCGAAGGCTTTAGCAAACACTAACAGAAGACTCCTTCACCCTCTCAATCACGGTTTGACGTCAAACGCCGACCTCAAGTGAAACGGCCACTGCAAGCGACACACGCGCACATACACTGCAAAATGATTTTGAACTTGTGAGTGTGAGTCAGATTAAACTCAATGAATCCAGAGTCGAAGATAAAATGTGTTGTTTTGTTATGCAGCATCGGAATTTCTAAGGGAAAGGAAGAGATTTAAGTGGAGACGTTTCTTAGGCCTCATACACACTAGCACTAAACCCCTAGTGTGTACGGGGCCTTAATGATTGGCTCTGTGTTCTTTTTGACCTTCAAATGCAAGCCTAGCAACTGGAGCTGAGATGCTCAGCTCTATTTCTATTCAAACTTAAACAATATACACCTTTAATAATAAAAATATTATTATGTAGGCAATACTTTCAGCTTCCTGTGTCCTTCACTATGGAATTCTGGACATGTCACTCTCTGTACATTTAATAAATAACTGTTTCCTAATAATATGTGTATTTCTGTTCTTTTTACTATGCTGTGTCTAGTGTGAAATTCTCTCTTTGAAGCTACTGGAAGGGTCGGCAGTTTGCTCCTGCACTATGTTAGCCGACTATGACTACCTTGTCATGTAGAATGGGTATAAGTTGCTGTGGGCTTCTCTGGTAACTCTTGCATTAGATTCTCAGAAAAGCCCGCCAGGAACCAATGAACAACTAGATATCGTCAATAAGAGACGCCACTCCTCCAAACAGGACTAGCTGTGTTCTACATTACTGTGTGGCTTGTTGGGTAAAACAATCACAGGTTCTCCTGTAGTACTGTGTGGCCTGTAGGGTGTAAAATAGCCAAGGCCTCTACTGTAGTACTGTGTGGCCTGTTGGATGTAAAATAGCCACTGCATCTCCTGTCGTACTGTTTTCTGTAGGGTGTAAAATAGCCAATGCCTCTACTGTAGTACTGTGTGGCCTGTATGGCGTAAAACAGTCAGTGCATCTCCTGTAGTACTGTGTGGACTGTAGGGTGTAAAATAGTCACTGGCTTGCAGTTCGGGGAGGATTCGTCCACCTGCCACTCACTGAGGTCCCTTTCTAGGTCTACATGAGTGATTGGTCGAACAGAAAGAAGTCAGAGAGGGTGAGCGTTGTGCAGCTACGTGGTTGTTTCAGGGCTCACTGGCAACCATTACAAGATTTGTCTAGTTCTATAATTTTTTTCCTTTCTTTTTTTGGAGCATTCCGTGCACAAAATTTCACAATCCAAACGCGATAAGCGTTTGTTAAATGGCTCTGCTTGGCAGGTTGTCAATCACGCAAATGGGTTTTCGCTTTATCGTGCACGGTCACTTATCAACGATCTCATAATCAGCGTCGGTCAGCTACGAACACGTAAACCGCGGAGCCCTTTCATTCCAGAGATGCGATCAGCCGACCGAACGCCAATCCCGCGTCCCAGATGAGCAGAGGCCCAGGTTGCCACAGCGGATACAGAAACTTCCCCTCTCGCCACATGCGGACCGCGGCCAGATGGTACGGCATTATGGGAGAAATCACACGGAACTCACCCCCACTGAAGGATAAATTTAGTCTAAATCACATAGTCAAAATCACCATCGGTGGATCCATGGAACGTTCACAAAACATTTTTTTCCTTGACCCGATCTATGTCCACCAATGTGTGTGGTGCTCACTGGTTATGTGGAGAAAAAAGTGTGACAGTTGTTATGCAGTTCTCGTGTTACGGCCATTAGCATTTCTAAAAGGCTACTGCACTTAGTTTGAGGCGAGCGGGGTCAATTGCCACTGGGGTCAGTTAATTTTCCCAAATCAAAGCGGACTGATTGAATTAGGTTTTAAAATCAACGTATAACAACAGATGACCTGGACGAACTTCAATGGACCATAAGGAAGCTCATTACATTACATGATACCACCTGCATTAATTTATCAGACACTTTTAAACAAAGGAACGTAAAGTGGGAGAACAGTGCTTTCACTCGATATACGCGAGCAATAGAGCCCGGCCTGGCTGACGTTCCCAGACCAGCAAGTCAACTTCTCTGCGGTTTCGCTAAAGTGGGATTGAAATCCATCTGCCAACTTGTGCAGACTGAAAAGGAGCTTGACGTTGCCTTGATGCTCCAAATCCCATGATAGGTTGGGTTATATTTTGCCATTGATAAAATTAATAACACTTTTGAACTTGCTGCTTGTACACAGCATGTTCAAAGCGGCAGATATTTAGCATCATGTATTATCATGCAAAGGAACCGTGAGCTCAACCAAAAAATATATAAAATATTGATGTAGATATGCAGTATATAGATACAGAATATTGTTAGCTAGCTATATATATATATACGTATATGAAAGACACTGCCTGTTAGCTAGCTACATAATATTCATCATGGTAGAGCAAATATACAGAGATATCAATTGAAATGGGCTAATAAATAAATAATTATGAATGTATCCATTAAATTTATGAATTCTACAAGCAATCCTAATTTTACAGGGTCATACACCCAATATGGCAAAAAAGGCAAGAGCAGAGCACCATTAAAATTCACACTCATACGAGAGGCCTTGTCCTTGATATCTCTCAGGACAGAAAGACCTGCATAGACATCTGTTGGTATTTGTACTTTTAACTGTGTTTTATGGCATTGCTGAAGGCCACAGGGGGTAGAAATGGTAATGGCACTTTCCTCTCTTGCGAAACGCTGAACTCCAAACTTATGCTGTTGAGAAGGCTCTGTCCCCAGGTGAGGTGAGGGTGTGTGTGTGTGTGTGTGTGTGTGTCTGATGGGAGCCGTGTGAGGTCTGCAGTGATTGACTGTGACCTGGTGTCCCCTCCTGTGAAAATTCCAAGCATGTTGGATTTTCCCCCTCTCTGGTTTCAACTGGAGCCTGAAAAGGTGCCGCAAGTGACTAATTTTATCTCTCTCTCTCTGCCCACACACTCTCTCACTCACACACACACACACACACACACACACACACACACACACTCGCCCTCTCCCTCTCACACACACGCACGACAGTACAGTAACGCCACATCTCAGCATCCAGCTCAAAACAGCCACAGTGGTAAATTTACCATAATGTCTGGGCTGTGCTCCAAGCTGAACCTTGACACAACTGGCGTGAGGCCCTTGCTGACACGAACACACAGGAGACATTTTGAGATCACAATTTTTTTTAAATTTTATTATCACAAATCTCAACTTTTCAACAGCCCACACACACCTCTCCCTTATTACATATGACCTTTCCTGCAGTACTTCCTGTGCATCTATAACATGCCAAAGTGCTGTAGTATGAAGCTGGTGCCATATCTACATTTGCCTACACTGTGGAGGGCGAAATCCACAGAAATGCAAATCCTTCTTAGTCATGGATTAGAACGGCCTCTGAAATAAAAACAGCAATTCTCTTCTGATCCTAGGTTTCTATGATTAATCTGTCAATCATAATCAGTAAGTATCATTTTGTCTGGTTATGATACTGTTTGTAGGCTACCCAGGATGTTTCCTTGCTATTAATAAAACCTTGAAATCGACTGTGTCAATCAAACAAGATAAATGATCTGAATGTTTGTTGAGAACATTGAATTTCATTAACGTTGCGGTTTCCTCTGTACAATAAAATATCCTAAAAAACCTTGCGGTTAACTGGCACAGAAACACTTTTATAAAGGCTCTGATCTAACCGCAAAACGACTTGTGCCCGGGTGCGGATTGAGGTTTCAGCAACGGCTTGTCTCGGAAGTGGGCGAGCGTGACGCGGACCAGACTTCCTGACCCCCCGCGGACGATGTCATAAGTCCTGCTAAAGGTCACTTCCTGGATACTCTCGGTAGCCGCAGAGTTCGGGAATGGGTAGCAAAAAGCGCGGATCTAATATCGGCTTTGACACGTAATTTGTCTCAGCCTGTTATGCTCTCAAAGCCTGGAAACGTTTGCATTACGTGTTGAACTTTTGTTTATTTGCACTGAACAACCACTGTACTTATTTTAAAAATTGCAGTATATTTTGACGATCAGAAATATTACATTTTGTTGTTTCTTGGCAGTACTTCTAGTTAGCACTGTATTCAATTAATTGAGAGTCTATTGGAGTGAGAAGGCAAGCGATGACCTGACAGGATAACTAAAAACCACCAGTATCTGTTAAGAACTGATCAAACTCCAAACATATTGCAGTCCATGGATTTGAGCGTGTTTTGAGAAAATCTAAAATCTTGGACCACAATAGACATTAGGCACGCACGGTATTACATATTTCCAGTTAATTCCACAAAAATACACATTTAAAAAAATATACAATTTTTTTAAACTTTATAAACTACGTACATCGTTTAAAAAAGACACGTAAAATGGTGCAGCCATTTGCATCAGTAGACCTACTGATAGATTTCCCCCGCATTATAAATGCGTTTATTAATATAGACAAATGCGGAACAAAAAGCAATGGGAACTATCAGAGCTTAACCAGTAAGGAAGTAGGACTGAATTTTGAGAAACATTCAGATTTACATTGAATTGAGTGCAAAATCGAGGAGTCCAGTTCTTTCCCCTTAGGTGCAACCATCCAATCAGAAGGGGGGCTGTGTGTCGCTAAGAGCATTTGAAACTTTGGCAAAGTCATCGCCAAAACACTTGATTTATATTCAAATACTCCATCTCATTTGTGTCACACATATATCATAGACAGGTTTAGTCTACAGACACTACTTAAAAATGTAGGAAGGGTCCTTTTATGTAGAATGTGTCGCCCTTCCAGGCCGAGGAAAGGTGGCGTACCGCCATTGCCACCGAGTGTCTCAGTATCTGAGCTTGCGCGGCTCACTTCCCGCCCCGACCAAAAGGCTGCAGTGAACGCAAAACCAAGAGGCTGGGTCATGGCTCCATGTATCCCCCACCCCTGTCCCACCCCCAGTCTGATTGGCATCCCTAGTATGATTGGCACCGCCAGTATGATCCAGACCGTCTGCCACACCCGGTCCCTTGCCGCTGGAGCATGCGTGACAAAGTCCGCTTTCCGAGTTGGTTTGGCGGCTGATCCGAGCCCCCAGGACGACGGTGGTACGGCGGCCTGCCTGCCGCTTGTTGCCTGGGTGACAGTCTCCCCTGGCTGGGGGGGGGTGGGGAGGGGGCCTCCTCAGGGGGCAGAAATCTGATGGGTGACCTGCGGGGGGCCCAGGAACCCCATCCTCTGCTTGTTCTTCCTCTGTTCTGTCATCTGGGAGGAGGAGGAAGAGGCACATGAAGGGAGGAGGGAGAAGAACCATGAGGAGGAAGAATGGTAAGAGGAGGAAGAGTGTTTGAGTCCTGCGGAGCTGGCATGCAAAGCTGAGGCGCGTCTCCGCTTTTCCTTCAAGCACTGAGCAGTTCACATACACCTGAACACTGGACCGGGCCCACCTGAACACTAGACCGGGCCCAGCTGAACACTGGACCGGGCCCAGCTGAACACTGGACCGGGCCCACCTGAACACTAGACCGGGCCCAGCTGAACACTAGACCGGGCCCAGCTTAACGCCCAGTATTTCTCCAGTTTAACCACAGCGAGTCGGCAGCCTTCCCAACTTCACCACGGAAAAGCTAATAGCTGAACGATAGCCTTTGACTCTGAAATGGCGCACCTGCCGTACCTCGCGCGAAACCGCAGGCCTGTGACGTACGGGGCTTCTGTGTGAACCAACGGCGGGCGGTTTGGGTCCCTGCTCGGCCACTTCTGTCGAGGCCTCTGAGGAAGCTTCCCGAGTTAGACGAAAGGCGGGTGCGAAAGGCATGCGTTTTGGGGGGGTCTTGCGATGTCTCAGGCGCTTTGGGGGTTCAGCCCGGGTCCCCCTGTCGCGGTGCTGATGGTTGAATCGGTGCTGGAGGAAGTAGAGTCTCGCCTTTTTAATTAAGCCTGGTCACGGAGGGACCTTCCCTTTAATAATTCAGCAAGGGTAAAGTTAATTAATGTGGTGGCTCTTGCAGTACTGCTGAGAAAGAGACCTGCAATGCAGCAGAATTAAGCACTCCCATGCAGTCACCCGGAACAGCCCGGAACAGCCCGTTTCCTCACTATCGCATGGGGCAGTACAGAGGCGAGAGATGCAGCGTCGATACAAAGTTCCCGCTGTGAGCCGCTTTACACTTATGTGCTTTGTGGCGTGTGTCACAAAGTCTGAGCACAGCGACGGCCGCACCTCGACAACAAGGCGAGGGCGAGGCAAAGACAGGGAACACGTGGGACTGGAGCCACAAATAAATTACGACGACAGAGGAAGGGGGGGGAACAACCCGGGAGCACTCGTAGCGAGCTGTCACAGTTACAGAATAATTAGAGGCCGTGCAGCAGGAGGCATGCTGGGAGCTGGCGCAGGAAAACGGGGCTTCGCACCATCAGGGCAACGCAAACGGCAAAAACGCGTTTTCAGAAACTTGAAAAAACTGAGGTAAAGAGACGTGGTTCAGAGAACAGGACGCCGCTCTGGATAAACGAAGGGCAGCAGAGCAGCTATAAAGCTCGACAAACTGAGCGAGTTCCTTCCTACTAACGGTTTCTCTTTTTAATCCAGGGACACAAAAACATGTCAATCAATTCATGAAAATTAGTGTACATGGCAGCAAGGCATTCTGCGCATATTGAGAATGTCCAAAAAAAGTTTTCCGCATGTACACAGTTCACACTTCAACGACCGTGAAAGTTGTGTATTTACTAGTTAGATTAACTACGTAAATTTAGCAAAGTAGGCTTGCGACTAACATTATACATTCAGTAGCATAGTGAGTCAAAGTTGTTGGCCAATAAATAAAATTTTGCCTGCACTGTAAGCCAACTTACTATGCTTCTTTAGTTTAGACTTTCTAAAAGGTGATCACATGGAATATGAACGAACAGAAGATGCTACTGTGTATTCACTCTACATCTCCAGGCTTTTTGCTATTTAACTTGCTATGTCGGCGATGCTACGCTTTCACGGTGTATCGTGCTGCTGCTGTTGTGGTCGGAGCCTCTGTGTTCGATTGGCATGTTGGCGGAGCATGTAGGTGAAGCTCTGGAGCTTCGAGCATAGAAGGAACGTCCCACCCTCTATAGGGAGGGGGACGGGGACAGGGACGGGGACCTACCTGCTCCTTGAGCTCGGACAGCTGTGCGGACAGGAGGGACACCAGAGAGAGCGTGCCGTCCAGCTTATCCTGCAGTGAGCGAATCTCATTCTGCTCGCCGTCGCCCTCACTGCTCACCAGCGACATGGCCTGCATCCGGGGGAACCAGTCCAGGTTCTTCTCCTGGGGGAGGAGGGAGAGGAAAGGGGCGTCAACCGGGCAACCCTGGATGTCTTTGGAGTTCTTTATCTCCTGCTATCAGCTGTCAGATGACGCAAAACATCTCAATGCATTTGCGCTTATGACACAATCGCCCCTGCTCAAGTTTAGGGTCCTCTCAGATCTGCAGATGCTGGTTGATTTCTCAGATCTGCAGATGCTGGTTGATTTCTCAGATCTGCAGATGCTGGTTGATTTCTCAGATCTGCAGCTGCTGGTTGATTTCTCAGATCTGCAGATGCTGGTTGATTTCTCAGATCTGCAGATGCTAGTTTCCTTGATGTTCCCAAATTACATTACAAATAAAGTGGGTAGGCTTCTTTTTGTTTTTATGCAACTAGATTGTGGAATTCCATACACCTAAGCAGATCAGAGAGGCTCGATCTATTGAGCATTTCAAAAAGCAACTAAAAACACATTTTTAAAATCTTTTTTTAATTGACTTTTGTTCTTGTTTTACTTTTTTATATTCTACCTACAGCTCTGTTTTATAGGTTATTGTTTCTATTTATTGTTTGTTCTTCATATTGCTTTTTCTTATTTTAAACTGACCTTTCATTTTCTCTATTTGTTGCTTAATTATTTTATCAATTATAATCATTTTATGATAGTTACTTCAACTATTGTGTTTTATTAGTTGTCTTTCTCTGCATGCACTTTTGGCTGCTGTATGAAAGGTGTCATCCATAAATATTAGTTTTTAAAACTCGATTAGTTTCAAAAAATGAAGGAAAACTCACATCCAGGCCAGTGGCCCCCCTTGCACAGAGGCAAGCCGCTCCCAAAGCAGCGATTTCATAGGTAGAAACACTGCATCCGAAACGGTGTTAACCAGGGTTTACTGCGGAGGTAGGGTACACGACAGACTATCCTTTCTGCGGTTTCCTGCCAAATTCAAGAATCTGGCAAATCTGTCATAATCAATGAGCCTAATCGTTTATTTGATCTGACAATTTATGAAGTCAAGAGCTGAAAAATAATAAAAATAAAAACAAATGTAAAACTGTCCTCAGATATAGGAGTGAGCCAGCATTGTAATAGCCTACAGTTATACAGCTGTTTACGGTTTACAGAAGCTGTGGACCGAAGCACAATTAAGCACCTGTTAGTTTCGTCCCGGGGGTGGACCGCACGAACCCAGACAGTGACGAGCAGGTAGAGACTGAGCGGGCACATTAACGCAGAGGGGAATCGACAACCTGAACTTCCCTCTTTGAAAAGAAAGATGATAAATACATTGTCATCACAGCGGATGCTCCTGTGACTTCAAACTGTGACGTCGTGAAGCATCCGCGGCTTTCGTCTGCGAAGTTGGAGACGTTATTTTCGAGCTGATGATAGATGAGAAAGTGCGAGAGGAAAATAAAGGCTCCCCCCGTCAGAGGTACAAACCCCCCCCTCCCCCAACCCGCCGAAGTGCAGCACTGCCAGATCAGGAGCTCTTATGTAATCCCAGTCTGCTGATAGGCGCGGGCTGATGGGGGCATATTGGGCAGGAGTTTCTGCCGCTTACATAACGGATTACAGGGGGGCGGGGGGGCTCTTTTCTCTTTCTCCTTTCAAAAGGCAGGAGGCTGTTTCAGTGCAGCTCACAGAACGCACTCAGCCAAACACTGAAACCCAGAGTGCAAACCCAGGCCTCCAGCATTACGCCCGTTTACCAATTACTCTATTTAACCACATAATGGTGAACAACTGGTTAAATATCCAGATTGTTGGTAGAGAAGCATTGCTGTCAGTGAAGTTCGCACATTATCAAAGTATTGCGATTACTGAATTTGACTACATTCAATCTATGTCTGTTAGTGAATTTGCCTATATCCAATCTATGCGTGTTAGTGAATTTGACTACATTCAATCTATGTCTGTTAGTGAATTTGACTACATTCAATCTATGTCTGTTAGTGAATTTGACTACATTCAATCTATTTCTGTTAGTGAATTTGCCTATATCCAATCTATGCGTGTTAGTGATTTTGCCTATGTTCAATCTATGGCTGATAGTGAATTTGCCAACAGACCATTGTTGATAGTGAACATACCTAGATAAAAAGCACTACCCAAAATGAGCGTGTCACACTAAAACGTTTTCAGGAAACATAAATCTCGGATTTCCTAACTCCATCGCATCATGATGAACCACAATGCTCGGACATTAATTATGTTCACGTGAATTTTTTATTTATCAACAAAATACCTTTACAAAATCCCCGATCATCTAAATGCTAAAATTCAAGTGTTAAGCCAGACACATAAATTACACATAATGACCATTGATTTAATACTCATTCACACAGGAACCTGTGTACACCTACATGTGCACAAAACTAATATGACAACTTAAAATGGTTCACACAGGGTAGGCAATTCAAGTTTCCTATTCACGGTCGCCACGGTTTGCACGTGAAGCAAGTTAACTCAAGGGTAATCGAGAAGTAAAGCCTTTTTTTTGTGAGAGAACCAAAACCCTGCATTTACCGAAAGGGACACTTGACAAGTAGGTGAAATAAGGAGGGGGAACAGAAGACAGTCTATCTAAGGCAGCTTGAGCCCATGAATTGAACAAGTTACCTTCTCAGCGCCAAGACGGTGTGCTGATTTATTTCTTTTTTAAAGGCCTGGCCTCTGCATGAAAAACCCTTGCCAAACAACAACCTTTCCTCACGCAAGTTAAGAAAAGCAAGACCGCGGAGCGTTTGTGACAACCACTTTCCAATTAGTCCCAGATCAGCTGAGCGCTAGAGGGTGAAAAATACATGGAAAGGTCGTCAAGAACTGAAGCTTTTTTTATCAAAGCTTGCTGCAAATGATCATTTATGTCCTGTGGAAAAGCGGATCTCTTTTGATTTGAAATGGATGTTCTTGGCATCCATTTCAAATCCAAATGGAAGGAGCATTTTTTTAGTTGTCCTTCAAACATAAATGTTATGTGGTGGAGGGTGAGAGAACCAATACACAGCAACAATAAATAAAAAATGTATATCCATCAACACCTGTGGACTCATAAGATTTGTGATGCCACACTAATTTACCATTCTCCCAATAAGTAAGTGCACTAGTCTGGCTTATTTAGGTCTGCAGTGACATCAAACTGGTTACATTTCCCACTGCAACTGTGAGTTCAAATCAATAGGCGCCATCACGGCGCGACAAGAAAAGCTTTATATAGCAGCAGAAATCTTTAAAAATGCGTTTCGCAGCGGTTGACATTTACATAATTACTTTTACAACTACCCCACAAAGTACGAGGACACTGATACACGGATCGTGCGCGTGCCTGGTCCCGAGTTTTACACCTGCAGAGAAGAGAACCAGAAACAGATAAACACTTCCTCTCTCCTGCACTGACTCATGGGAGTTATCCCCTGATTGACCCTCCTTCGGCAGGTGTGGGTCGGTAACAGGGCTGATCTGTTTCAGCCCTGTTTCATAGATGTGTGATTCTCCCTTTGATTGGTCATTTAACTCAGACAAATAGTTTCTCTTTTGTTAAAGATCCCTTTTAAGAAATGGAATATGCTGCAATATATTGTAAAAATAATTGGATTTGAATTTGATATATACAGCAACCTATTTGAAAATAATACATATATTGCAATATTTTAAAGTGGCAATTTCTATATATGGCTGTATAGTGTGAAGTGTATAGTGCAATGTCTTGATAATTTATTTTATTTCAATGTATTGCAGTATATTCCAGTTGTGTAGAGGGAAAAAATACATTTTCTAAAACATTTTTTTCCTGGAATTATCTAGATATCCAGAAATCTGCAAGGATATCTAGAAACTGCGAGAAGATGGCAAGCAGGTTGCCACCCTCTATCCGCATTATGCTTCAGGGTAAAATGACTCCCTATCAGAATCAGTTATTATACAACAGTTCCCATAAGGCCAATTCGCCAGGCGCGCCAGAATCATTTCAAAAGTGCGGGGGCCAAAAACATTTTTTTTCATTCATATTATACACATATATATATATATACACACACACAATACTCAAAAAAATTTAAGGGTCAAAGGATATTTTTTGATCACTTTTGTAAGTATGTCTTTTTAAGCCAGATAGGGTTGTCATTTGGACTATAGACATCACGTTATTATGGGACATGCATTCATTGCACTTATCTTTAGAAACTTTTTAAGTTAACCCAGATTTCCTTTTCATGGATTTGAAGCACAAACTGACAAACTGCCTCGAAACACCCACTGTGACACCTCATGCACCATTTGCACGTGTTTTGCATGAGTGTCATTCCATGCATGCCAATTTTAGCAATAAAATGGCTGAGCATTTTCCATTCATCATCACATCATCATTTTGGGGGGTGCGTGCCTTTTTTCCATCAGGGTAATAAACTAGTGTCTAATCAAAAGTTTTTTGGTTTTCTGTTTTCTGTTCTTGAGCCATCAAATAATTATTTTGTCATTAGTCGTCACCATTTAGCTTGTTAGCTTATATTTATATGCACAAATACCTTTGACCCTTAACTTCTTTTGAGTAGTATATATATATATATATATATATATATATATATATACACACTGCTCAAAGAAATTAAGGGAACACTTAATCAACACAGTATAACACCAAGTCAATTGAACTTCTGGGATATCGATCTGTCCAGTGAACCAAACGATTGTGAACCAATTTCACCTGCTTTGGTGCAAATGAAAGTGACAACAGATGGACAGGAGAGGCAACAGCAAGACAACCCCCAAAAAGTAAATGGTTTTGCAGGTGGTGGCCACAGACACAGCAAACCTTCTTGTGATGGCACATATGGATGTGCCATCCTGGAGGAGCTGGACTTCCTGTGCAACCTGAATGGGCTGCAGCTACCGCCTCATGCTACCAGTAGTGACAAGGGCACTAGCAAAATGCTAGAGAAAAATCAGTCAGGAAGGATAAGGAGAGAGAAATGGTCTGTGCCGCGGCACTGTTCTGTAAACTCGTAGGCCTCGTTTAGGTTCATTGACAAAGAAAGGCTTGTAGCTACTATCTTTTAGGCCTACATTATGAATTCTGACGTTAGCTAATCAATTATACAATTATATGTAGCTTAGGCTACAGTGTGCAAATTGATAGGGAGATACAAAAAGGGGAGCCTATTAAGCTCCTTTCATTATGCATTATTGTAAAGAGGGAGCTGAGCTACCAAAGCTCACTCCTCGTATTGTTTGTTGTTAAATTATACCATAGACAAATTCAGAAAAGCTGCATCTAAATGCTGTAGACCTAAATAAAGTTTCCGGCACTTTATTAGCCTAATTTTAGCATTGGCTACGATTCTCAGAAATGCCTCGCAAATCAACGGGATTCAGGTAAAGATGTGTGCATGAAGGTTAGGCGGTGTCCGATTCAACACCCTTCTATAGGCTACTATTGAGTAACGTTATAATAGTTGAGTAGCCTACACTGGATGAGAACATTAAGCAAGCTAAATATTTTCTAAATGTAGTGTGCTTAAAATCCCCAAATAATATACTAATTTCCGAGTTTTCGCTGATAAGAGTAGCCTATGGAGGATATTTTTTGCATAATGCATGTCACTAAACAGTATGCAGTAGCCTAAGCAGTATACAGTCAGCATATACTATTACACAGGATGCAGACCATTCAAACACAGCAATGTAAACAGTGAATGGAGTTTTTGCTTCCGGAGCCGAAGCATCACGTTTCCACTCTAGCCTACCCAGCTAACAAAAATAGGTCCCCTGAATGTCTCAAAATGTCATCAGGATGTCGCCTTGACGTATTTTTGTAGGGTTTTCTAAACTTTAGGTGGACGTCACAGAGAACGTTCCCGGGACGTTCTAGTAACATCCCCCAGACATTCATTACATGACGTTGCAGGAACGTCCCTGAATGTCCCATGAATGTTATGAATACAACGTCATGTCATATAGTCAGATAGGGACGTTGCTTGAACGTCCCCGAAAAATGTCATATTGTAACCAAACAGTGACCTTCCTAGGACTTTAATAACGTCCTCGTAATGTTTTTAGGACATCCCAAGGGAACGTCACATCATAACTTTGAGAGGACTAAAATGGTATGTCCCCTGGGACGTCCACTGTTTGCTGGGTATACAGCCTTGCAGTCTACATAATTGCCGCCTTAAACTAATTACAATGTAGCAAAGCAGTGTAATTTATCTTGTCTATCAACCCAATAATGTAGCTAAATGGAGCAACATCGATGCCCCGCCCACTGATTGCCATATACAACCTCGTACATGGGCTATATAGAGGCGCTTTTATGCATATGCATATAAGGCTTTCTCAGATATTGTGGGGGACGCGTCCTCGTGGAAATGACGCCTGTGATTATTCTGAACTAAATCATTGTCTAGAATTTAATTGTGACACTCAGAAATGAATAAAGTTATTTGTTGTTGGGGATTTACTATAACCCATTCAGAATGAAAGACAAGTATCAGAGGGGGGGATGACAGCATCCCAGCCTGGGATGAAGATTGGTGAAGTAGAGGAGAGGAATTCGCACACTGTATATAATCACTAATCTAACGTTAAAAGTCAAAATATACAACCACTTATTTGTTCAATTTGCAGAAACTACGAGTAGGGGTATACAGGACAGTTACACGGCCGCCGAGTAGCAGCAAGCAATAGCAACTCGCTATAACGTAGCGACGCGTTCAGTCAGCACAGCAGCGCACTTCTATCCTTCTACAATTTATATTTCTATCCCAAAGCCATATTGAACTAAAAATCAGGAAAGCACTGACCATCCTAGGCTACTTCTTCATCTTCACATTCCTCCACATTCACCAAAATGATTTATCCTCTAGGCTAACGTTACTGGTAAATTATTAGCGCGCCCTGCTGTTGTAATGATGTCATTCATAGCCTATCCTAAATAAACTTTACTCAAACTCCAACAGTTGAGGACGGTGGGGATGTAACATTAATGTTTAGTTCTGTTTGGCTGCACTTCACTTTCTTATGCTCTGATTCTTTTGACATTTTTGCAGAAGCATGTCCTAAGCTACAGGACTATTGATAGCGAGCTGAGCTGAGCTAACTTTAACGGCTCAACAGACAACGTAAACACATCATTGAAACAATTTTATTGGTTGATGTACACTATATGCATTTGATCAAGTACCAAGCACTGACCAAGAAAAGCAACCGCTTCCTGTCAGATCTTCTAAACAGGAGTCCATGCAGGCGGAATCCAAAGTGCAGCTGTTGCTAAGCGGCTGCACAGCTGAGGGTTTGGTCGGTAAGGGCGGGTTAATCCAGCAGTCACACGTTGCTAAAGACTACTTAGTCATGGGCGCCCCCCTGAGTGAAGTGGTTTGACCTTTTGGGGAAGGGCGCTGAGGTGGACAACAGCCCTGTGGCCTCTCCCCCTACCCATGGTGCACCTCCCCCGATCCTAAGGCCGTGTTGCTATGGAAACTCCTCTGTGTCCATGTGACGGAGTGAAAAGTATAGAATGTGTGTGCGTGTGTGTGCGCGTGTGGGGCTGGGCTGGGCTATTAGCAGCAGCTTGAGTCGGGTTATGTAACCCCTGCTGCTGTCGTCGCGCCAGTGTGCTCGCTCTCTCGCTTCAGCTGGCTGCCTCGTGATAATTAAGCACGACGTAACAGGCTTTAGCCGCCACCGTGCCTGCCGCGAGGAGCTCCGGTGACTCAGCGGCTTGCCGCGCCGTCTCCCGCTAGGGTGGGGGGAGGGGGACACTCCTCGTTATGGGACACTATCCTCCTCGTTGTGCATCTTATGCGAGCGCTCTGCCAGCATCCGCCTAGAGGTGAGGCCCGGCTCTAGCCCTTTGCGCTGCCCTTTGGTGGGATTGCACGGGGGTGCACAGACAATCATGGACAAACGCATTTAAAAAAATGTTTTCTGTTCCCCCTTCGTTTGGTGCACCGCCAGACGGATGGTGCCCTAGGCGATGGTTAATACTGCCTATGCCCAGAAGGGGCCCTGCTGGAGGTGCTGAGATAGGGCCCCGTAATGCACTAAAACCCTACAATGCTTTCTAGCTGCAGGTTTGGGATGTATTTTGTATCTATAAAATAAGCTGAGCACCAATGATAGCATGCAGCTGAAACGGCTCTGTCTCACCCTGATATCCGTGACGATGAGCCGCATGCAAAAGTGAGGAGGACGGAAAAGAGGAAGAGGAGGTACAGGACACGGCTCTAAGCGCCTTATGTCTGCCGTGTCGCACTCACAGATTCGCACGCCGCCATTTCAGAGAACGTTTTCCCGCCGTTTCGTTCATTTCGTACCGTGTCAGTTTGGTGTTCAAGTATGGTTAACATACCTGCCAATGTTTAGGTTTTAAAATACGGGAGACTGTTCCGGGGGGGGGTTGATGAGTGTGTGTGTTTTGCTGTGGCAACAACAGGTTACTAAAAGAAAAACCAGAAAGTTAAGAAGAAGGTGGCGGCAGCAAGCACATGACCACCGACAGAACCTATTTTTTATTTATTTATTTTCTCCTTGAAGCGAGCAACTTTTGGGTTGCCATGTTGTGTTGAAACGGATGGCGTGTAGTGTGTGGATTATGTTTAAAAAGTAAATTTGGCAAATTTGCTTACGTCAAACAAACAGACAAGACAGATTGTGATCCATTCATGATGAAGTTTCACAATAAACTTTGAGAGCTGGGGAAATTAGGTGAGTTTCCCAGGAGAAACAACAAATTGGGAGTACGGCTTTAAAATACAGTAGAAACCCGTGAAAACGGGAGAGTTGGCAGGTATGGGGTAGTGCAGGCGAACCTGGCAACCCGTACGTCTAATCTGAACGGTTGTAGCCAGCATCAGGAATGCTACCCCACAATGTCCACAATTAAAGGCAGGAAATCCATTTTTGACACATATATGACACCATTAATTTACCATCATAAAGAAACTAATAAAATGTTTTTTCAAAAATCTGAGGTAAGAGGGGTTACTATGTTTACTAAAAAAATAGCGTGTCAGGAACAATAACAGTCTTAAGTACACAGAAGAAGGCAGGGTTATGCATGAGTTTGAAATCAATCCAACACATAACTAATAATTATAAAAACAGTTACATAATGGAATGAGTCATAAGAATAAGAAGATATAAGGCTTTGATGTATCCAGCAGTCCTCCTGTGTGTAATGCAATGAATGATCGCTCAGAACGAATCACAATCCATTTCTGCCATTTTAATTATTTCTAATTACACTGTCGGTGTACATTTAAATTGTACTCACAGATAGGAGTACCAGAAAATACGATATCAAGAGTCTTTTGATGTTGTTGGGTCAGACAATCATGGCATGCAAAGTATATGCGACCAAACATTTAAAATTATTACTTTATTCTACAGTACGTTAAACTGTCCACTATATTTTGATGCCCGAAAATGGGCAGGACTATGTACAAAAGGTTCTATAATTTCTCAGCGGTTCATCCGATATGGATGAAAAAACCCTCAAATGAAAGCTGACAGTCTGCACCAACCTCATTGTCATTGTATCCTTTGAAACTCAGTGCTAGAGTACGGAACCAAAATAACAAAAATTGTGTCACTGTCCAATGAATTATGGTGCTCACTGTATAAAAAATAAATATATAAAATATTAATCTAGAATATATACATAATATACATACAGTACATCATGCACAAATCTATGCATGTGTGCATGTACACATCTGCATATACACACTTATATACAGATATACTCATTATAGATCTTAACTCACACACAGGTAATCAACAAAATGAAGGACAATAGGTACATGCAAAGCAGAGGCCACCACCGATACCATCATAGACACGTCGACACTCGGCTCAATCACTTAACGTCGAAAGTCTCCCTTCCGCTCAGGCCCAAACACTCAAAGGCTAAGGGGCACAACCAAGCACAATGCAGTTTCAAGGTATGTGTGATCAACCGCGAGGCAAGACCGGGTGTACCAAAACCGGTGCCAACCCAACACCATGTGTTGTCATTTTACATTGGTGTTAGAATTATTCTGTTCACAAACTACTTTTGTTTTTTTCCCTCCCCTTTCACAGAAGTTAGTTGACAGTTAAAATAATGTATATCCCCATCCAAAGGTTTAAAGCATTGTGTAAATTTTAAATAAAATGAATAAATAAGTAAAAAGTTAAGAAAAAATATATACATATATAATTTAATTTTAAACAAATGGTTCACTTATAGAACTTAAATCAAATGAACTAACTGTACATGCGTTAATATGAGTGAAAGTTTTTTTTTTAAAGTGACCCAGGGAGAGACACTCAGTTTACTCCCATTCATTTTTGGGTGTGGTCCCGAAAATGAATGGGAGAAAACTGGGAGCCTACAACTAGAGTACCTGTTAAAAGTCAGCAGAGACTCATTTTCACGCATGCAAATACAATGGGATAGGCTCCACAAGATCAGTCTTGTTATACCAAAGTGAAATATCCCTTTAAATCCCTCCCCGCTCTCTTCTGTGAAAGGCCCACCCACCACTGTGATGTCAAACACATGACTCCAGCAGGCAACGGGTAGTGAGCCTTGGACACAGGCCTGGATGCACAATATTAAGATCTTCCTTTAGAAACCATCCGCTTGGAAAAGTGGAACTGAGCCACTTGTGAGTCGCCTTTTATGGTGTAAGCACAGACTGGCCGGGCGGCCTTTGATCGTTAAACAGAAGGTGCTCCAAATCGCTTGGCAAACAATGAATCCTTGTGACACGGCGATTCCATTTACCGAGGTGTCTCCGTTGCCAAGAGAACGCCAGTGAACCAATCTATTCATAACAAGGAATTCTGTCTACAGCCATTATGCCTCTGATGTACATTCCCCAGAGAGGATCTCATTGGGAGACAGTAGATTCCCCAGAGAGGATCTCATTGGGAGACAGTAGATTCCTCAGAGAGGATCTCATTGGGAGACGGTAGATTCCCCAGAGAGGATCTCATTGGGAGACAGTAGATTCCTCAGAGAGGATCTCATTGGGAGACGGTAGATTCCCCAGAGATGATCTGGTAGAAAGTGAAAATTGGACTCATGTAGAAACTAAACAAACGGCCAATGCCACAGCATATACCTGTATACATCCATGAGTGCCACATCAACAGAAGCACAGCATCCTCTCCTTTCACCTATCCGACTGCTTCTCTGGACGTGCAGTAGGCTTGAGAAAAACAATCATAAAAGCGTATACGTTTGACTGCACCAGTTTATACATGATTGTGTGTGTATAGAGACGCTGCTCTGACTGAGAGGCTGATTGGAAAAAGAAGGAAGTGGAAGGTTTACTGCCCTTCCCAGGAGAGCACAGCTCAGCCATGTGTGCCGGGGCCTTGGACCCGCTCATTAAAACGCCCACCTTCCACTCTGCGGCTCCAGGCACCCGCGGGGAAGGAGGCTATGTGTGTGTGTGTGCTTCTCTGTGTTTGTGTATGTGTAACTGTGTACGTGCATGTGTGTGAGTGTGAGTGTGTGTGCGCGCGCGTCTGTGGGTATATGTGTCTAGCTAGGATTGCTCTATTTTGGCCATCATAGGCATCCTCTAATTCTGGAGAAAGCTTCAAACACATTGTAAAATTGATACATCGGCCGTTTTACACAAGTACCTCAAAGCCATTATCCAGAGGTGTAAAAACTATGACATCTACGGAAATTGTGTGGTTATGAGTTTTAAGACATCCCTGACATTTGCAGCCCTTTGTTTCCATGTTTAACTAAGGTCGCAAATAAATAATTAAAATGTGTTCGTGAGCACCTGTCAAAACACCTTCAAGTGAAAATTCTTGTGTTACAAAAACGTGATGCACCGTCAATGCAAATAGAGAGGGGAAGATAGAAGAAAAGCAGACCGCCGCAGAATCCATCGTGCACATGCTCACCTTGGCATTGCGCTTCGTGCCACACTGGAAAATTTACCAAGAGAAAACAACGTTCAACAAGCCGAATCTTAGCTAACCATAGCGAACGTTTACGAACAGAGTCTTTTTCCACGTGACATGAATGTTCGCTAACGTCAGCCAACAGTCGCCAAAAATGGGTGTTGGCTGACATGCCAAAATAACATATGTTAACAATGTTAAAGTATGTTAAAGTACAGCCTCCAGTTTCCCCCCCCCCTTGTTTCCTCACATGGTAGCGTACTTCAGTCTTGCCAGCTAGAGGTTGCGGTTGCCTCTTTGTCAAGCCACTTCTCAAACAATTACCCATTTGCACCACCTCAATCATCTAAGTTCATAAAGATATGATTGAGCACAGACGATGATTGACAGCGATGATTGACAGCGATGTTTACAAGCGACACTTGTGTTAAATTCAGTTTGATTACTTACTCCCTTGGACATTCTGCAGTATTTGTCAATTTTGTACAGGGGCATGTTCGTTTTTGTTAGAAGCAGCGGTGATTGCCCACACTAAAAATTAGGGCAGTTATACAATATGTAACTAAAAAGTTAAATAAAAAAATTAACCATATTAGTATTAAGAAAAGTTTGCAGGTGAGGTATATTAAAACAAAAAAGATATGTGAAATAAAAGTGGTCAATGTAATGCACAAAGTTCAAATCAAAACTGAGATTATGTTTCATCATGGCCAGTTGTTTAACAGCCTCTTCAATCATTGATTGACAATGTTTGGTGAAAATTTCTCCATAGAAAAACACGCATCTTTCTTCACCGAGTTTATTACCACAGACAAGTATTGTTTTTCCTTTTGAGTAAGGTTAGGAAATATTTCTTCAGCTATAGCTCAGAATTCACCCAGTAACACTGCAGTGCTGCTTTCATGTGCAAATTGCCCAACGTGGATCCACAGTTTTCGTCAAACCCCGAAATAGAGTGTAGTGAGGGTTGACACATTAAGTCTGCACACTTGCTTGGGATCAAAAATCCTGACAGCCTTAGAAAATTTGTGAGTGGGTTGATAGAAACGCATTTTATTTTTGAGTTGAGTTTCTCTGCAACTTTCAAAACATTGAAAGTATTGGTGGTTAATTGTTTAGTCTGTGCTGTGCATCTTCTGAGTAAGTGCACGATATTCATGAGTAAACTGTATTTTATTACAGGTTTCGTGGATTCTGATGTTTGAACTTTCATACCACTGGATCATATCAACAAGACTCATGCCATTTTCAACAAAAGCGGTGTCTCCAAACCCTTATCCCTCAATAATACCTTGAGAGCTCTGTCAGCACAATGGCGTTTAGTGTGATATCCATCCCCATTTCCACAAATCTGGGATATACTTTGAATGGTACTCTGCAGCAGAATACCAACTGCCCCATCTGATTTTACATGGTTTAGGGAAGAGTTTTATTGACAGAGAAGAACCTGTAATATTGCTCTGTAATCTCTCTGTATGCTTTTAACATAAACGTATAACTTGCTTTGTCAAGACACAAATGCAGTCACATTTTTAAAATAAATGTTACAATCCAATAAGCATTTCTTGACGCTATCCACAACTGAGGAGTAATTGACGGTAGTTAGGTACACTGCATCAGCAAGGAGAACATTCACATCGGTTGTGATAGATTTTCCTTGAAGAACCAAAAAAATATGTAAAGCGTAATTGTAAATCTGTTGATTTGTCCGTGACCACAGATATGCTGTCAGTTGTTTCAATCAGTTCTTGAGTTTTTATTTTATGCAAATTAACGGTCTGCGGCACATATTTCTGTCTAAACTGTCGAGGTGACGGAACGCCCCCCCCCCCACCTTAGTTACATGCTTGTTTAAAAATAATACATCATTTGGGATTGTCCGCTTTTTTCCAGTGGAATATTTTACACTTAAGAGCGCATGTGTAAAATCTTGAATGGCATACATTCACTGGTCAAGGCTGTCTTTTCCCCTCAGTGTTGATTTCAGACCTTCATCGATATCAGCCTATCGTTATCTTCTTTGTGTCATTCATTATTAAATTGTAAATTCTGCCAAATAAATTTGATGCGTCGATATGGACCGATATGCGCACGCTGCTTCGCTCGTTCTCAGAGATGCTTTTCGTAGCATTTAAACTTCCATCCATGTTCACCTTCATTTTTTCCACCCTCCCAACATTAGATCAACTAATTGTTTTTATGAACGTCTCAATTAGAAACTCAATTGTATGATGAGTCACTTGACTGTGCCGCTTGCGTGTCTATGGGGAACTTCTGCTTTATCATAATCCATGAAATACAGCAGAGCAGGAACGCAATACCTTTTTGGTTACATGTGCAAAATAAGGATTTCCCTGGCCAGTACAGTGAGCACACATACATGTACGTGAAGCAAGGTGATCACGTTAACAGTTGCTGTTTGTATGTCTTCAGCGATTGCAGTGATATAGTCACTTTCATGGCACGTGTTGCTGCTTGCTGACATCCTACACCCAGCAACCTTGGGTCTAGAAAAGTGCTTTGCAGATATACTATTATAATTATCATAAGAGCAGTAACAGTTTGTTTGGACAATGTAAGCCATAGAATGAGTGCACCATTTGTGGCACGTGCCAATTCACATGACATGCCACACACACACAATTACATTCACACAATGACAGGCAAGGACACGCAAGCAAAAAAACCACACGGACATACACAAGCCCGGCACACCCACACATTCACAAACCCACACACGTACATAAGCCCACACACACATACACAAACCCAAACATACACAAGACCACACACCACATACACGCGCACAAATACATACTTATACAGTGGTGTTCAAATAAATAGCAGTGCGTTAAAAAAAGTGAATAAAGTGCAAATAATAGCTTTTTTTGATTCAATTCCAAATCAAAGCATTAACAAATTTTATCAAGTCTGCATTATTCTTTTACAGGAAGCAAAAAAAATTAATCTGTTCAAAAAAAATAGCAGTGTCGACATTTTTCTCTTCAAACTCAAACACTTACTGTATAAACTGAAGAAATTTTTCAAGAGTTAACTTCTCTTTAAATTACTGACCTAATATTTAGTTGCATAACCATTGTTTTTAACTGCTGCGCATCTGCGTTGCATCGAGTCAACCAACTTCTGGCACCTAGAAACAGGTATTTCAGCCCAGGATGAACGAACTACATTCCACAGTTCCTGTGAATTTTTGGGTTTTGCTTCAGAAACTGCATTTTTAATGTCACCCCACAAGTTTTCAATGGGGTTGAGGTCGGGGGATTGAGCTGGCCACTCCATTACCTCAATCCTTTTTGTGTGGAACCAAGATGTTGCTCGCTTACTCGTGTGTTTGGGGCCGTTGTCTTGTTGAAACACCCATTTCAGGGGCATTTCCTCTTCGGCATACGGCAACATAATCTCTTCAAGTATTTTGATGTATTCAAACTGATCCATGATCCCTGGTATACGATAAATAGGCCCAACACCGTAGTGTCCCCATACCATGATTTTTGCGCCAACATGTTTCACTGTCTACACAGTGTACTGTGGCTTGAATTCAGTACCCAGGGGTCGTCTGACGTCCTGTCGACGACCACTAGATCCGAAAAGAACAATTTTACTCTCGTCAGTCCACAGAATGTTACGCCATTTCTCTTTGGGCCAATCGATGTGTTCCTTGGCCAATTTGAACCGATTCTGCACATGCCGTTTTTTCAACAATGGTGCTTTACGGGGGCTTCTTGCTGATAGCTTAGCTGCGATCAAATCTTCTGACTGTAACAGCACTTACAGGCAATTTTAGATCATCTTTGATCTTTCTGGAGGTGATGATTGGCTGAATCTTTGCCATTCTGACTATTCTGTGATCCGTTTTAACAGTAGTTGCTCCTTTTCTTCCGCGGGTTTCGGGTTTTTGTTGCCATTTTAAAGCATTTTAAAGCACTTTTTACCTGAGAATTCTATAATTTGCTGCACTTCTTTATACGTTTTCCCCTCTCCAATCAACTTTTTAATCAAATTACATTGTTCCTCCGAACAATGTTTGGAAAGGCCCATTTTACTTAGCAATTCAGAAGGAAATATATTTTATAACAATGTGTGAAACATTTGCTTCCCCCCGAAATAAAGGACAATTAATGACACCTGTTTTTTCACAGAATTAATGAATTCTCTAATTAAACTCCACACTGCTATTATTTTGAACACGCCCCTTTCAATGAATGAGTCAATTACTCAGAACAAGCAGCGTGCATGTCATGACAGTTGGGTCTGTTGTTTTTCTATTACACTACTACATCTACAAGTAAATTATGGGCGGCTGTGGCTCAGGAGGTAGAGCGGGGCGTCCGCTGGTCACAGGATAGGCGGTTCGATCCCCGGCTCCTCCTGTCCACATGTCGAAGTGTCCTTGGGCAAACACTGAACCCCAAATTGCTCCCAATGAGCAGGCTAGCGCACCTTGCATGCAGCAGCCGCCATTGGTGTGTTGAATGGTGATGAGAGAGAGGATGTAAAGCGCTTTGATAAAGGCGGATAATAAAAGCAGTATATTTTACCAAATTATTTGCCATGCAGAAATATCACTACTACTAATAACAGTGGTCCATCAGGTTACTGATGTTGTACTGCTATTTTTTTTTAACACAACTGTACGTACTTACATACACACACACACAAAAATACAAACCCACACAATCAAGTAGCCGAATACAAAGCCACACAAACACTCACACGACACACACACACACACACACACACACACACACACACACACTCTCTCTCTGGAGGGGTACCTTAATCATCTCTGCGACATAGCTCTCAGGTCCAGTGTATTCAGTGGGATCCTTCACTCGCACCAGAACCAGGAAGTACAGATAGTGCCACATGTTGTGCTCTGATGTGATGTGCTCCTCAAAGGACACCGTTTTGTTGTCAAATTTGTCTCTTTCCAGTCCTGCAGAAACAAAAGCGCCAATCCCGACTTACAGTATGACACGACCGTACAAGTCAGGGCCACAAACTTTTCATGGATTTGAAGCACAAACTTAGTCAGACTAAACTGACAAACTGCCTCGAAACACCCATTGTGACACCTCTTTTTTGTTTTGTGTTTTAACTTCTTTTGAGTAGTGTATATATATATATCAATTATTTTTCAAAAAGCTTAGCCTGCATAAGCCACAGAGAGATGGGCAGTATTTGAAATAGAAAAGCACGCTACATCTCCGCCATTTTGATCACAAATTGGCTTAGTGCATTTTTTCTCATCCCTGCCCAAACATTCAGGCTGCAAACCCTGCCTCCTTGGGGCGACCCTGCCTCCTTGGGGCGACCCTGCCTCCTCCACATGGTGCCAAACCCCGCCTCCTCAGGGCCAGCAAACCCCACCTCCACATGGTGACAAACCCCGCCTCCTCAATCCTCACCGCAGATGAAGCAGGTCGTCTTCAGGATCTCCTCTTTCCGCTGTTTCTCGCTTCTCAGGTCAGCGAAGGTGTCGATGATCACGCCAAAGATCAGGTTGAGCACGATGATGATGACGATAAAGAAGAAGAGGAGGTCGTACACCACGCGGGCGACAAAGAGAGGCTCCTGGGAAGCATTTGCAAAGGATCACGGTCCACACTCAAACAGCCCCGATGGGTCAATAACTTAGACTCCAAAGCACACAGAATACAACTACAATGAAACCTCAGTACCTACACTGGCCTGCCATCTTCGTCCACTTTTGTAAACCCATTAATTTTGTTCTCGCTACTCTTTGTATAAAACCCTGCATTGCTCACATAATATTCTTCAGCAATAATACCAAGGCAGGCAGTTGTCTAATGTAGATGGTTTTTTGCCACTTTTCTTAAACAGAAAAGGTGTGGCTTGTTTGGTATATTTTCAGTATCTTTTTTGGCTTGGCAAAATTAGGGCTGACATACTCATTCAATATTTATCAAATATTTCTTTGAGAGCAGTAACGGTCATCACCACCATGTGGTGTATTGCCTTTCTTTCAGTCTTTTTTTCTCTTTAATTATACCTTATGTGGTCGTACGCTTTCTAACGTCAGAGGCAACGTGAAGTGTTTCCGGGAAAAAAAACCCACCGCTGATATCTTGATATGTATGTTGATTCGACAGTTAACCAGCAGCAAGGCCTAGCAACTTCCATGTGATGAGGTGGACTCGTTTTGCGAGCGGGAGGCCACCCGACCGTAAATCAATCTGACCGTGATTAGTAGAATCAGGTGTGTTACTGCTTTGTTGAACCCACACCAGCCCTCTCTGGATAAGATAGAGGACCACTGCATTATACAATAAATAAAACTTTACCAATCTTGTTTCAGGAGCACTTTTGTACAGACAATGTTTTCAGATGTTCTCCATGTCAATACAAGCGGTTCAATTTTTGCCCATTCGTTTATGGTGTTTTCTTGAATCGCAATTATGTTGCTCTCAGCCATCACTGCAATTCCGGTTCCTTCTTTTCAATTGCTCTGAGCGCACGCCCTCCTCCTGTGACCTTACCCGCCGCACGCCGCAGTATCGGTTTCATTATTATTGTTATAATAGGTCAGAGTGACATTTTGCCACTGCAGGCCACGGTGGAGAGAAATATTCTGTCGGGGCATTTAAAAAAATAATAAAACATTTTTTTAGGCAGAGGTCAAGACGGTTACTGTATCCAGGGACGTGATGTCTCCCGATTTATCTTCTTTAGTCAGGAAATGCAGATTTTCTGACTAAACTCCTCAAGGGTCGCTATTATTCTGCTTTCTAACTGAACGTTCTCTCCTGTTCTGTTATCAGCTGTCAAAGAGCACAAGACATTTCAAGTCTAACTCATTACAATCACGGGGCCAAGGTGAATAAGTGCTCAGTGTTCTTCAAAAACAACAGCGACCCCAGGGTCTGGCATTGAACCCGGTGCGGACAGAGCGGTGCGTCACCAGGGACGGGAGGGTGTTTGTCGGCCAGGATGACAGCGTCTCTCCGCACAGCAGTGACCCGTGCCGGTCGATCCGGCGCTCGCGGTCCGCCTGTCGAGCTGCACGCAAAGTGAGCCCGACTTGCGAATCACAACGTGACAAGAAGCGGCAATGACATCACGTGCATCAGAGGAGAGCACGTGCTTGCCTGCGCCCTCCCTTACTCATTGGTCCCAGGGATAATAAAACCTTACTGATAGAAAACTGACAGGAACTCTACCAGTCACAGAGTATGTCGGTAACTGATCTAACAATGGCGATTAGGAGAAAACACTCCACACGTAGCCAGAGTGGGCAGCGGTTGCTAACTAGAGCTAGCGTGAGCTCAAACGAATGATGATTAAATAATATAAAATATGATTAAATTATTAAATAATAAAATATACATAAAACTTGACACAGGCAAAAGCCTTGTCCATATTCATTAAAGTGCATTTGTTATTGTGACAGAGGGAACAGACACTGCTGGGGCCTGATTTGGTATTGAGCAAAATCCGTTTATAGAAAAGTCTGGCGGTCAATTTCCTTTCAGACAAAGTCAGACAGTCTGAAAGGAAGTCATCGGTCGCCTCACTCAAATGACCTTTGAGACCCTTCATGGATGGTGTTAGAAAATGCAGGTCACACGTCTGTGCTCGCTGGCATGTGATCCGTGTGCCCGTCTCTTTCGGTGTCGCTTACTCTACTCAACTGGCCAAACAGAGTGGCGCTGTGCGGTCAGTCAGCCAACCAATCACAAGTTGAGCTCCAGAGGGCAAAAATCTTTCCATTTTTCTATGGTTTTCCCGCAGCACTACTTTCGCCGGAAACGGTTTCCAACGTCCTGCGTTGGTCTTTGACATGCGCTTGCAATGGTTAAACCAGATGCAGCCGATGGCATGTTTGAGGACCGGGGTATCGCATTGTACGCGTCAACACCAGCCTGTCGGCAGCCGCGGTAACGGCGCTCTGCAGCTGGCCATTTGCATCTCCATTTTTTCAGTTCTGTAAAACCACCTGAACCACATTTTTTCTTGACCGCAATCCTGCGGTGCACTTGTCGGGCCCCTCCCCCGCTTGTCTGTCTCCTGTCGCCCCGCCACCCAAATACTGCCGTGCCGACACCCACAGCAGCAAAGCGGATGGGAGGGAAGCTGGCGGGCGCAAATAACCATGACAACGAGGGAACAGAACTGCGGAGGGAACTTAATTGTTAGTCGAGACCGGCCTTCTCAGGAGATGGAGGTGTGCACAGTTTGTAGGAGAACTGCTGCTGCCAGTTTTTAGCGTGACACACTCAATGCATGCACATATGCATGGATGTAATGCCATTATCATTCTCTTCACATATTATGAATATGTGCATATATATATATATATATATATATATACATACATACATACATGCATGCATGCATGCATACATACATACATACAGTATATAACTGCAACACCAGGGCGTTTATCACTAATGATAGTATTACACTTTATATAGGTTTTTTTTCTTCCTGCACAATGGTGTCCATGGATTTTCTTATGTCATTTCGATCGATAAAAGCAATTGGGGGCTGTTGTGTGGCTCAGCTCATCGAGGCTCTGTTTGAGTGCATCCAGAATGCATTGGGGTGCAAGGCAGGGACAACCGCTGGACAGGGCGCCAGTCCAACACAGGGCGAAAACGCGCACACACTCTCACACTCGCACCTATGGCCAATTTAGCGTCTCCAATCCTTTTTCCTGACCCTCGAAACAGAAATCTACAATCTATAAATTATCTTCCTTTGTCTGTAGCCTACAGACATTTACATGGAAAAGTGTGTGTAGAGAATTAACTGTTTACCTGCCCTGTGCTCCAATGATTTTTCTTCATATTTCAGAGGGTATTCCATGTAAACTGGCTAGATTTCAAATTAGGTTTCTGGTGCATTATTTAAGATTTGGTCGTGCTCAAAAGTCCCTTGGCTATAGGCGGGATCCTTTTTCTTTTTTACTGCATTCATGTAAGGTTCAAAATGTATCAATTCCTAGTCTTCACATTTTTTTTATTTTAAATTTTTTTTAACTAATTTGACTACATGGGATAAAACAGAAACTCATTTAGTACCTTTTGGCAGAATGGCAGATTAAATTAATAAGAAGCTCTTGTACAGTGTAGACGGCAAAGCATCATTACCTTATGATTTGTTACTACTGCGGGAATTTCTCAGGTCTATTAGTCTTCCCATTGAAAATTCTGTCATTCATTTACTTAAAAACAATGGGATCCTTCCCCTGACTTCCTCCAAAAAAAAACAACAACAGTTGCTTTACTACAATAGCCAACAATAGACATAAACAGGGCATTTGGAACCATTATTACTTATGGGTCAGAATATGACTAAGAGTTCTTCAATAAACAGTTATCCAAACAGTAAAAACAGTACTGTAAACAGTCCCCCTTGTAAAACACTGTTTTATGCCAGTGTTCCAGAACAATAGAATTCCTGCATTGCCAAGCTAATATGGCTGCCAATGTTCTAGATTTTTTGATTGATCCTGTCAATGTTCAAACCTCTAATGAAACACATTATTTTACCTATTTAACATAATTACTTTAATCATTGGTGATGTGTAACAGTGAAAATGGTTTTCCATCAAAATCAGCTCTTGCTTGAGAGATTTTAAATTGGACACAGCTGGACAGTATCCGTTTTGACACACCACAAGTGCTTTGTATTATTTGAGAATATGGATAAACTGAACAAATACATATGTGACCTTCTCAATCATTTGAGTTGCATTGACCTAGAAACACACATTTAGAGTTTTATACAAAAAAAAAAAAAAGAAGAGTATCAGCTTTCTTACAATACCAATATTATATTACCAATATCTACTCCAAATATTAAGCGAGATATGTTCATTTAAATCTTGACTGTCACCAAACCCCATTTTTTCTTTATTCAAATAAATCCGAACTGTAGCGATCCGTCGAGTTTGTTACAGAACGTTCATTCAGACGTAACTTAACATTCATAGTCAGCCCACACATTATCTTGAACCATGTGCAGAATTAAAGCAAGTTGTTGTGTTTATACCTTGTGTTCGAAACTTGTCAACGTACCGTTGGACAAACACGAGTAAGCGCTTTGAATTGGATGGCTGATTATTTATTTCATTCGTCACGCTCGACAGGTCGCACATCTGCCAAAACTGGAGACAAAATATTCTGCTATGAGCTCTGCCATAAAGATTACATTTGGGCATCATGTCACGGTTTATTTAGCTAGTAACAGCATTTTGATGGATTTTGTAAAGTTTTCACTGTTTACATTACATTAATTTAGCAGACGCTTTTATCCAAAGTGACAACGTTTACACGTTTTGGCCGACATAAGTCGCCCACTTTAGAACATTGGTAGTTTTGTGGACTTCTGTCGCCCGGGGCTGTGCTAACATATGAGAGAAAAGCTTAATTTGACCTCTGAAATGCAAAAAATTACCATGCCATGTGTGAAGACTCAACCTATTCAATAAAAATATTTGTCCTCGTGTCAAAAATGACCCTTTAACAGCAGTGAAAACCCCCTAAATAAAATTGTCAGGATTAAATTCTATGACTTTTCCTGGAGTGACCCTACCATGAGAAAAAAGTTAAACATTGCCCTTTTTTGAGTACACCATCAAGTTACAAAGATTGTCTTGAGTCATTTGTAACCTTGCAGTTATAAAATAATCAATATTAAGCACCACACATCTATTACAGCAAAAAAAATCTATTATGATGTAGTAAGAATGAGTGGTGTAGACTGAAGAAATACAGTTCCGTTGGACTGGGAAGTAGAAAAGCAGTTATGCACCAAGTGGGCGGCAGTGTAGTATAATGGTTACGGAACTGGACTTGTAACCGAAAGGTTGCAGGTTCAATTCCCAGGTAGGACACTGCCGTTGTACCCTTGAGCTAGGTACTTAACCTGAATTGTTTCAATATATATCCAGATGTATAGGAATGGATAAATGTAAGAAGTTGTGTAAGTCGCTCTGGATAAGAGCGTCTGCTAAATGCCTGTAACTTGTTTATGAATGGTATTTTTACAAACCCCAATTCCAAAAAAGTTGCGACAATATGTAAAATGCACATAAAAGCAGAAAGCAGTGATTTGTAAATTATCTTACATATATTTAATTGAAAACAGTACAAAAAATATATATTTAATGTTTTACCTTTTTTTACCTAATATATTCCGAATTTGATGCCTGCACCATGTTCCAAAAAAGTTTGGACGGGCAAAAAAATTACTGGGAAGTTTAAAAAAAAACAAAAAAAAACACCTGTTTTTTGGACAGCCTCAAACCATCACTCTGCTGCCAGATATGCAGTAGATATGGATGGATCACTTGAAGGGTTGTTTCTCCTGACTTATTTTTCCATAGAGTTCAATAGGAAAATGACTCAGGAGAAAGTGATCCATCCATATTTACTGCATATCTGGCAGCAGAGTGATGGTTTGAGGCTCGTTTGATACTTACAGCCATTTAGCCAATCACGGGTTCCATACTGTTCCAGCATAATTTACAGCTTAATCTAGTCCCACCCCCCAATCCCCATAGAGGTCCACTCAAATCCAGAGAGGTTATAGTATCACTTGTAAGAGGACCTGAACACAAGATATCAAGATATCATTTTATACCCAGTCATGATAGCATCACCTGTTTATCTGTGGAATGTTCCAAACAGTTGTTTTTTTAACTTTCCAGGTTTTGTTTTGCCCCTGTCCCAACTTTTTTGGAACGTGTTATCAGGCATCAAATTCAGAATTAGCGTATATTTACAAAAATCAATAGAAATAAAGTTGATAAGATAAAACATTAAAAATACTGTTTTCAATTAAATATATGTAAAAGATAATTTACAAATCACTGCTTTCTGCTTTTACGTGCATTTTACGTACCGTCCCAACTTTTTTGGAACTGGGGTTTGTACATAAAAAATAGATGTTTAATTTAATTTAATGGAAGCTTAATCACAATGGGTCTGGCTGAATTTTTATTTTTACTGAAAAAAAACATTGCTTTTGCATTAATCAAATGTAACACTGCATTTATTTGCTACACAGTTATTGAATTCAGGCAAAAATATAGTTTATTGGATCCAGGCTACTTTTTTTAAACATACAAAACAACAACAATGAACCCAACCAAGGCTGAGATATGCAATGTTATAGTATTAGGTTGTCACCCATAAAACTAGAGTCAGATGAGACCCAATCCAAGGAAGTTTTTAAGAGGCTTGGTGTGGCATTACAGAAATGCCCACAATTTAGTACATTTATAAGTATGAAGTTAACATAACTCAAATTGAAATGTCAAGACAATACAGGGCTAAGTTTGCTTATAGTACTCAGTAGAAACGGAGAAGGCTCGGCGCACTCAGTAGAAACGGAGAAGGCTCGGCGCACTCAGTAGAAACGGAGAAGGCTCGGCGCACTCAGTAGAAACGGAGAAGGCTCGGCGCACTCAGTAGAAACGGAGAAGGCTCGGCGCACTCAGTAGAAACGGAGAAGTTTCGGCGCACTCAGTAGAAACGGAGAAGTTTCGGCGCACTCAGTAGAAACGGAGAAGTTTCGGCGCACTCAGTAGAAACGGAGAAGTTTCGGCGCACTCAGTAGAAACGGAGAAGTTTCGGCGCACTCAGTAGAAACGGAGAAGTTTCGGCGCACTCAGTAGAAACGGAGAAGTTTCGGCGCACTCAGTAGAAACGGAGCAGGCTCTGCGCACAAAGAAGAAACGGAGAAGGCGTGGCTTTACTCACATCTTTGGACGGTTTCCTGAGAATGTCCCCCACCCCGCCACCGTTGCGGAGCCCCTGGTTCAGGACCGTCACGATGCACATCAGCAGGGTGTCGCAGACTCGCTCCATCCCATCATCCTCTCCTGCCAGCGGGAGAACAAGGCATCACAAACACCCACGGCAAAGTAAACACTGCGGCGTGGTCAGAAGGGCGCAGCGCGATCCATTCCGTACGGCAATGGAACCGGTCGCGAGCGCGGACACTTTGGGCGCGTGAAGCGAAAGCGGGGCCCCATTTGATCGCATGGGGCAGGTGAGTCTTGCCAGCTAATCTGTGGCTTGTCTTCAGAATTAATTTACCTCACTTAATTTTACACATACTGTACATAGTTACTTCTACGTACTTTGATGTTTCTTCAACAGACTGTACACATGGGGAAAGTAAAAACCGTCTATTCATTGTTTATGCATCACATCATTTCATAATATAATTGTATTCTTCGAAAATACAATGTTATTATGCACTTCATTATTTGTACATATCATATATTAGTATTGTGGTTATATTAGAATGGATCAGATGGCGAGCATACACCGATTAAGGAAAAGCTAAAATCAAACTTCTATTGAAACATTTTGTTTTAACGGTGTTTTAATGTTTTCATGATTGTCTGATTGCTTTAACTTAAATTTTATTTTATTAAATAACATTTTTTTTATTTTAATTTTATTGTGTATTACATTACACTTCAGGCCTGTGTATGAAATGAGCGATGTAAATAAAGACTGTGATTGATTGATATTCATTTATTGAGCACACATAAAACAAAGTGATAAAAAAGACTAAATAAGACGGACATGTGCAGGGTGAGGGGAAAATGCCCAAATAGGGCTTGTAAACCGAGCCTCATCCTTCACGGAAATGCAGGAACTCAGAAAAAATAACAAAAAAGAACACAATAGATAAAAAAATAAACATAACACAAGATGAATAAAAGTACATAGTGAAGTGAAATGTACATAGTGATAACGTTAGGCAGCTTGAATTAAAAGAAGAGGCGAAACGACCAAATCGAGGCGAGATTGGATCACGATGGTCTGAAGCCGGCGAGCTTCGGCCCTGAGATTGCGAAACTGTTAGAGCGAAGGGTTTTACTGCGCACGAGATAAAACCGGTTAACCTCGACTGACTGCACTTGCAAACGATCCCACAGTGCGACAGGACCCCGTGCTTCAGGCCACGTTTACTTTTGTCGCCAGCGTCGCCTGTCACACAAGGGCAGGCTTCCTTGCGAGAACTAGAACGGCTCTGAATGGATCCGTCTGTAGCCAGCCTTAACTCCACTGCACCATACGAACTACACATGACCTCAGTGAGCCAGTGCTATCCAACTAATTAGAATTTCGAAAAGGTGGCTTTCTGCGATTGTTGCCTGAAAAAGAGGAAGTGATGCACCCATCAGAAGTGCTTTTCATTTATTTCTACAGGACTTGAAAGAGAATTATTTCATTACTTTCCATTGTCCTCCACTCACACACAAAACTGTTCAGCTGGTCATTACAGAGCACTCTTGTCTGTGTGAGGCCCACAGCCTTGCCATATAGGTGCTAATGTATGTTACCTTAATGCTCGTTACACAAAAAAATAAATGAATAAATACCATTGGAATTACAATGTAGCAGTTCCACATCTGCCCTGTATGTTCACTGTTTCATCAACAGTTATAACTGCCATCACAGTTTTCTCGCAGCTACCATTCCAATAACATCAACAACATCTCTTTATACCATCCTAGAAACAGTAAAAGGTCAAACACATACTACACTCAGGTAACAGCATGTGACTTTGCAGAACCATCCTAGCAAAAACATCAGATGTCAAAGTACCACCATAGCAACAACCTGTGATCTCACAGAATCATCCAAATAAAAATGTGTAATTTTTCACCGTCTCAAAGTCAAGGGCTTCTTTAAGATATTTTCGGGTTTCTACTGTTCTGTTCTTGCCGAGATACAGACAGATGTGTAACCAGGATTAAAATACTTATTTTGCAGGTGCAGGTAACTCACCCGTGCCAGGTAGGTGTATGGAGTCTTCACAGAGCTCTTTGGAACATGTTGTGTTCCTACGACGCAGAGATGATGCGAAATGCGAACCGCTGCATGTTCTCTGGTTAATTAATAGTTAATAATTCTCACGATATAATGATTATGGAATAATGCTAATGTAGTTACTGCTTCGCCCCATACCATAAAACAAACAAGTTAAAGAACTCAAAAACGCCCAGCTATGCACACTGCGGCCATAAATATTTATCAATGGATTGCAAGCTTGAATAAACAGCTCTCAATGAAACACACTGGCTCTTAACCGTTTGTAGAGTACTGATCTAGGATCGGTTTAGCCTTTTAGCACAAAATAGATAAGATTAAGACCTGGACCAGAGAAACCGCATCCTAGATCATTACTCTGAAACGCTTTATGAACACGGACGTTGGTGACGAAAACCGGCGACACTTGAGGAACGACGTGAAGGAAGCGGATGCCTACTCCACATTTTCAAAATACAGGTGCGATTCCGATTCCAATTCTTCCAGCGTTTTTGGCTTTTGGTTTTCTACAACCTTGCCCTTATCCTGGGGCGGGGGGGGGGTTGGTCGCCTGGTCACCGTGGCGATCCAGCGCCCTCCTTCACTCTGCTCAATGAGCGAAAGCAATGTTCTGGCCAAGATTGGAACAGTGCACCTCCCCGCCAAGGCCACGAATCACCAGCTCAGGCTGCCATCTTACCGCAATTTTTGGGACGAGATGGTTCCACAATAAAAAAAAAACTAATGAATACGAGGTTTGGCTTGAAACTGACAATGCACTCATTATGGTGAGAGAGTGACGGTCACTCATTTCACTCTAGTTCTTCCATGTGAGCATTGCTAAAGCCTTCGTGAAGTATGTGTTCCAGCTTCCTTAGCACAGCGTTTTAGCCTTCTAATTCATTCTTAAGCATGTGGGCGAGGATCTTTGTCAGAAGACTAACCTTAAGGCAAGAAATGCGTTATGTCACATTTGAGAAAAGCATTTTACATAACGAGTTACGTCATCCTTCACAAACCTTTTCATTTGTTTATGAAAGACATTGAATATGATTACGCTGGTGGACAAAGGCGTAACCCACGCGGCGCGAAGGATGCAGCACTAGACAATGGATGTAGAATTTAGCCGCCAGTGGCTCGTTGTCATTGCCGTGAGTGACGTCTTAGATTCCTGTGGCGCCGCGCAAACACTTTCTCCACCCCGGAGAAGAGGGCAGCGTTAAACGCCAGCCGCCACCTCAGCGGAGTCTCACCCGCCTGTGGAACCCCCCAAGGAACCACGCTGCAGGTCGGCGGCCACTTTTCCTGCGGGCCGCCGGCTGTGAGCTGTGCTATTTCCCAGCAGCCAATGCAACCGTGAGGCTGGGGAGTTATGTAAGGAGACACGGCCGTGGTGGGATTATGCAACAGGTACACATGCGCCAGCAGGCCGTCCTGTAGTGTGGCTTAACATTCCACACGACCACATCCTGTGAATATATACCACAATACAAATTACCCCAGTGTCCTGAGAATATATACCACAATACAAATTACCCCAGTGTCCTGTGAATATATACCACAATACAAATTACCCCAGTGTCCTGAGAATATATACCACAATACAAATTACCCCAGTGTCCTGAGAATATATACCACAATACAAATTACCCCAGTGTCCTGTGAATATATACCACAATACAAATTACCCCAGTGTCCTGTGAATATATACCACAATACAAATTACCCCAGTGTCCTGTGAATATATACCACAATACAAATTACCCCAGTGTCCTGTGAATATATACCACAATACAAATTACCCCAGTGTCCTGAGAATATATACCACAATACAAATTACCCCAGTGTCCTGTGAATATACTATACCACAATACAAATTACCCCAGTGTCCTGAGAATATATACCACAATACAAATTACCCCAGTGTCCTGTGAATATACTATACCACAATACAAATTACCCCAATGTCCTGTGAATATACTATACCACAATACAAAATTACCCCAATGTCCTGTGAATATACTATACCACAATACAAATTACCCCAATGTCCTGTGAATATACTATACCACAATACAAATTACCCCAGTGTCCTGAGAATATACTATACCACAATACAAAATTACCTTCCCATCTTCTGAATGGAGACCACCACACAAAATACCCTCATATCCTGTGAATGTATACCACAACACGACACCACAAACTGCCATATGGGCTGAATACTAGAGCACAACACACATTTTTTGCCTCTTGTATATCTTGTAATATATACCACATTGCAAGTGTTCATGTGAAAATTATTTTCTTATCTGCACATTTTTCAGAAAGTGTTTGAGTGCTTGTGGCCATATGAAAAAACTCAGCAAATAGTCAATATTATAATCATCATTACCACATCATATAACTCACATATGAATATTGTCAATGCACAACATACAGCCTCTGCGACCACAAAATGTAAATGGGATATACATCCCACGCCTGCATCAATACGTATCGCATCTCCTCTGTATTCTGTCAATACCGCAGCGCGGACTGTGAAGGATTCCAGACGCCTTTCCACATCCCGCCAGTCAGAAACGAGCCAGTGTCACGCGCAGTCGCCACGGGCACACCCCTTGTAGAAAAAATTCTGCACAAGCGCTCGTACTCCTAACCGCCAGGACAGCTCGGGACAGCCCTGAGTGAAAAACTAATTATCAACACCTGCTGAAGACCCACGTAACTGACAGATGCTGCCTGTTAAATTCAAAAACCGGACAGAGAGACGGGCCTGAATAGCACACGGGGGGGTGGGGGGGGCAGTGGGAGGAGAACGCAGGTCACGTTCAGCCCGTCCCCATAAGAGCTTCGATACCCACCCAAGCGGCGATTGAGACAAGAAAAGGCTCACCGTACAGACGACTTCTACCACATTTACTTCACTTCCGGCAATATAATTCACATTCGACGTTAATGACATCGCCCTTATTGGCATGCCAGAGGATATCTGGAGGAAGCCCGCTGGCGCACTGGGATTTTGGGGCTGGACTGTTAACAGAGACTGCTAACACAGACTGTGAACAGAGAACAGGGGACTCCTTGCGTTAGAGTATGCCCCATTCTTCAGATTTCATCAGTCAGAAATCAGTCAAAAAAGAGGGGCGGGGCTAAAACGAGGAGGGACACGTATTGCTTTGTGACGCTTGGGCCCGAGAAAGAATGTCCGTAACAACTCCAGACCAAGGGTGCAATTTTACAGACCCTTTCTGAGTAAAACAGGAAGTACCAATTTTCACAGGCAGTAACAGCACCAGACCATGGTTGCGATTTTCTCATTAATCGGGCAATTGGGGTTTCATACCTGAAATTTCTAAAGCAGACACAGAAAACCAAGGCGTACCATAACCACACGCACAGAACCAGGCCGTATCATCATAACCACACACACAGACAGAACCAGGCCGTATCATAACCACACACACAGAACCAAGCCGTATCATAACCACACACACAGAACCAGGCCGTATCATCACCACACACAGAGAACGAGGCCGTATCATAACCACACACACAGAACCAGGCCATATCATCATAACCACACCCACAGACAGAACCAGGCCGTATCATAACCACACACACAGAACCAGGCCGTATCATAACCACACACACAGAACCAGGCCGTATCATAACCACACACACAGAACCAGGCCGTATCATCACCACACACAGAGAACGAGGCCGTATCATAACCACACACACAGAACCAGGCCATATCATCATAACCACACCCACAGACAGAACCAGGCCGTATCATAACCACACCCACAGACAGAACCAGGCCGTATCATAACCACACACACAGAACCAGGCCGTATCATAACCACACACAGAGAACCAGGCCGTATCATAACCACACACACAGAGAACCAGGCCGTATCATAACCACACACACAGAACCAGGCCGTATCATAACCACACACACAGAACCAGGCCGTATCATAACCACACACACAGAACCAGGCCGTATCATAACCACACATACAGAATCAGGGTGCATCATAACCACACACACAGAACCAGGCCATATCATAACCACACACACAGAACCAGGCCGTATCATCATAACCACACACACCGACAGAAACAGGCCGTATCATAACCACACACACAGAACCAGGCCGTATCATAACAACACACACAGAACCAGGCCGTATCATATCCACACACACAGAATCAGGCCGTATCATAACCACACACACAGAACCAGGCCGTATCATAACCACACACACAGAACCAGGCCGTTTCATAACCACACTCACAGAACCAAGCCGCATCATAACCACACACACAGAACCAGGCCGTATCATCATAACCACACACACCGACAGAAACAGGCCGTATCATAACCACACTCACAGAACCAAGCCATATCATAACCACACACACAGAACCAGGGTGCATCATAACCACACACACAGAATCAGGCCGTATCATAACCACACACACAGAACCAGGCCGTAGCATAACCACACACACAGAACCAGGGTGTATCATAACCACACACACAGAATCAGGCCGTATCATAACCACACACACAGAACCAGGCCGTATCATAACCACACACACAGAATGAGGCTGTATCATAACCAAGCTCAAAGAACCAAGCCGTATCATAACCACACACACAGAACCAGGGTGTATCATAACCACACACACAGAATCAGGCCGTACCATAACCACACACACAGAACCAGGCCGTATCATAACCACACACACAGAATGAGGCTGTATCATAACCAAGCTCAAAGAACCAAGCCATATCATAACCACACACACAGAACCAGGGTGCATCATAACCACACACACAGAATCAGGCCGTATCATAACCACACACACAGAACCAGGCCGTATCATAACCACACACACAGAACCAGGGTGTATCATAACCAAGCTCACCAGCAGCGTTTGTGCATTCAAAATAGGCTGTTCCAAATTGCAGAAAAAAAGGGGAAAAGCACAGGGTGCCGAATGCCGGCCGGTCTCTGACCTGGAACACCCAGCCGGTCCACCTCCATGCGGAAGTCGTCCTTAAGGAAGAGGAAGCCCACGATGGAGAAGAGGTAGACCAGGATGAGCGCGAGCACAGCCGTGAGGATAATGGAGCGCCCGTTCCTCGTGACACTTTTGATCACGTTCAGGAGCGTCTCCTCCCTGTAAACCAGATCAAAAAGCTGGGGTGGGGTGGGGGGAGGCGGGTGGGGGGGGGGGATGATAAAGAAACAAGCACTCGGTAAGTCGCGGCAATTTTCAATAGCAACCACCTACATTCTAAAATTTTGGCGGTTTCGGGTATTTATAGGGGCAACTGTCAGTTTATTTATGCCACATCTGCCAAATTTTTATGTATATTTATAGATCGTAATGCAGTGTTATTGGAAATAACTTGATGCAAACATCCAAAATATGCGATAATGGTTTATGCAAATATGCAATCTCACGACAACAGAATGAATGGGAAACGGTTTGGGATTTGGCAATTCTATGCAAGTACCCAAATAATGCGTTAATCGGTTATGCAATAGAAGTGGATTCTACTGTACTGGGGCATAACAGGGCCAGCCAGGGAAGGATCTCTAGCCAGATTTCTTCCCATCGGGTAGATGACTGTTTTTCTTCCCACTGGGGTGTTTTTACCACGTTTACTTTTTGGGGGTTTTTGCCCAATTTCCCTTCTGTTTTCTCTGTGACAGTTCTCTGTAAAAAGCGCGATACAAATAATTAAATTCTCAGCTTGAAATTTCTAAATCCAAACAGGCTATGCATTCAGCTATTAAAATAACTTTTATTTGTTGGGCAGTCGATTGACTAGGTTTTTTTTTGCTCTTTGGCGCGCGGTCGTGATCTCCTATTCGGTGCTAGTGAGCTTGTGTCCGCGGATATTTCTGCTCATTTCCGGACATTTCTTTCCGCGGGGTCAGCGTCCACGCCTGGGCGGCAATGTGAAAAAAGGCTGCCGCTGGGAGGAAGAGGAGGAGGAAGAGGGGGCTCTCTTACCAGGAAGCTGTAGAAGAACTCGTGGAGGAAGAGGCCCAGCATGCAGACGATGACGTAGGTCACGTGGTACAAGAAGGCCAGGTCCATTACGACGGCTTTGTACCCTCGAGTGAACGTCCCCCGATTCCCCACAAAGCTGACCAGAAACACTATCTTGTTCAGCAGCTGGAGGGGGGAGAGGGAGGACAGAAAGTCGCTCAGAGGCTGCTCAGAGGGGTGCTTATTCTTAGCCTGTGAAAGGGTGATGAGAATAACCCAAAGGAGAAAAAAGCGCTAAATAACACTCGCTTTGAGCGTCCGCTCCACCCTCCACGCTTCATTTGAAAATATGTTTTTAATAAAAGCTTGCAAAAATAGACAACCAATTTCAGCAGCTGTTAAATGCAACACACACACACACAAAAACCCTTTACTGTACACGTGTAAGCAGTCATGTGACCTGTACACTCGGCCGGTGCATGATTTCGACAGGCATGTGGGCCCTTGCTAGGTGCTGGGGCGGCGGTCAGGGAGCTGGGGTGTACGTTCGATACTCAGGTGGGGCGCTGCCGTTGTACCCTTGGGCAAGGTATTTAAAACCCAAACTGCTTTGGTAAGTATAACCAGCTGTAGAAATTGACTTTATTTAAAAGAATGTGAGCCAAATGACTCTGGATAAGTGCATCTGCTAAACGCCTCTCATGTAGAGTGCGATTCTCCATCTGATGGTGCGGGTTGTATTGGGATCATGCTGCTGATAGAAACCAGTTTTGGGGAAAATAATATGGAAGATTCCCAGTCTCCTGCAGAAGATTGTACCTTCTTTGGGCAGAGTGGATTGTACCTATTACATCACATATCCATTCAGTAATGACATCATTCACCCTCCCCCAGGCAAATCAGTTAATGGTACATTCCTTAATTTGTGATAAGAGCCTGGGCATGATCTGGACTGTGCGGAAATGAACGTGGGGTGGGGGGGAGGGTTGAATGAGACATGAGGAAGCTGACTGAATTCTGGGATAAAAAACACATTTAATTTAGAGCAAAAAAAGCATATCAATTGATAAATTCACATTGTTGAAATTATGACCAGACACAGGCGCGCGATCACTAAGCTGAGAGCTTTGTTTTCGGCAGCCCTAAACTGGGCCGTTCTTCAGTTCTCCACAGATCTCTCCAGAGCAAACTGAGGCTCGTTCCCTCCTTGAAGAAGAGGGGCGCACGATACTATCTGGGTCGTCTCAGTATCAGCACGGTTCAGGCAGAACCCTTTCCTCCGTTTCCATATCCTCAGTATCGGCCGGTAACAGTTTAAAATTAACTTATCGATGTAGGCCCAATGCTGAGGTTACGATGGGATGATGCAACATACATGCACCAGAGAGATACTGACGCTGTAATTAAGTGAAATTAATGTCACGCTCAAAAAATGTAAACACAGTAAGAAATTTGAAATATTTTATATTTATTTTTAATTGATCATTTTCACCAGCCAAACTCATAAGCAAAGCTATATAGAGACCGGTAGCCCTTTAGACTCTGTTTAGCAATACAGTAAATAAGATGAAATATTTTGTCAATCTTATTGTTATCGTTTCCTTCATAATTTGAAGTCTGTCCTCATCTATTTCTCCCGTGAGCGTGGAAACTTGCCGTTTGCATTTGTATTATAACCTAAAACAGGGAGTTATCGCCTGATATTGCCTTACGGTTACTGATACTCGCCCCAGAATTCCCATATCGCGCAGCCCCGCTTCAAAATGTAACCAAAAAACCCTGGAAAGTTCTATGGCAGGGATGTGGGACCAGACGCCAATACTGGATGACTACAGCGTCAGCTGGGTATGTGTCTGTGTCAGTGCCCAAAGGACTCACTTAAGAGGCCTAAATTAGCCACTGACTGAAAGGAAACCGCAATACCTGCAGACACTGTGTCCCGCCAGGACTTGAGCTTCGTGACCCCATTCCAACTATAAAAAAGCCTTCAAAGTAATACCGTCTTTAACTCGAACCCAAGGGCTTTACCACACCAGAGGGTACCTTTAGTTTGTTACTATCACATAAAAGAAAGACATTTTAATAAGTGCGTAAAGCTAAAAATGGTTTACCTTAAACAAGTCAAGTATTCTTTCCAATAAAGAAATACACTTGTACACAGACAGTCCTACCTGTTCATATATTGTCGAGATGACGATCCCAGACTGAGGGTGAACAAACGCCAAGATAAGGGAAGTTGAGTGGTGTATGTGGTATAAACAGCTAACTGCTTTTAATCCATCAAGCCTTTTGCAGGGAGTAATCTGGTTGGCTCGGATCGTTGGGACTCAGGGAGACTACAGGTGCAGCTCAAAAAATTTGAATATCGTGAAAAAGTTCAATATTTTTTGTCACTCATTTCAGAAAGTGAAACTCATATATTATATAGATTCATTACACATAGTGAAATATTTCAAGCCTTTATTTCTTGTAATTTTGATGATTATGGCTTACAGCTAATGAAAACCCAAATTCAGTGTCTCAGAAAATTAGAATATTGTGAAAAAGTTTGAATATGGTGTCTCACACTAATCAGCTAATTAACTCAAAACACCTGCAAAGGTTTCCTGAGCCTTTAAATGGTCTCAGTCTGGTTCAGTAGGCTACACAATCATGGGGAAGACTGCTGACTTGACAGATGTCCAGAAGACAGTCATTGACACCCTCCACAAGGAGGGTAAGCCACAAAAGGTCATTGCTAAAGAAGCTGGTTGTTCACAGAGTGCTGTATCCAAGCATATTCATAGAAAGTTGAGTGGAAGGAAAAAGTGTGGTAGGAAAAGGTGCCTGTAATGTTAATAAACTACGTTCGGATCCCACGCTACCATGTGCTTGCGTGTGTGTGTGCGTACACAAAAATGTGTTTTTGTGTGCGTGTGTGTGTGCATGTATGCGTGTGTGTGTGCATATGTGTGTGCGTGAGCGTATGCACTTACGTTGGTTGCACCCAGCAGTATCAGGGTGGGAGCCAGGCCCAAAGTGTAGATAGAGCGCAAAATGACGGACACCAGGAAGGGACGGATTCCGCCCGGCTTGGGAAGAACCAAGAGCATGGTGGAGCACATTGCCACGGCAACCCACAGCAGGATGGACACAAGGTGAGGCAGGGTACCTGGGAAAACCAACATACACACATACACATACACATACACACACACACACACACACACACACATATTTATTCATCAATACAATTTATTTAACAGGGACAGTGCACATTGGTCAGCATTTCAGCTTCACGTCTGTAAATGTGCTGGAGTTGGCTGTGGAGCTTCAGGACTCCCTGGGCAGGTTAACACAGAAAAACACAGACCTGCACAAGGACAATGCAGCACACTGCTATTGGCCATCGAACTGACTGCTCACTCCTTGGACAATCCGTTCACTGTCGAGTAGACATATCGTGTGACTTTCCCGACAGCTCGACCTGGTGCAGGAGGAAGCGGCGGAACACGGGACGGGCTGGGAACACAGACACAGCCCCGACACGGGTCCGTAAAAGTGTGTTACACAACGTGTTCGCGCGCCCCCCCCCCCCACCCCACCCCACGCCCACTCGGCCTCGTCCTTGAGCTCCCGCGGCGTAGGAGGCGTAGAGCGTACGTGTCTGAGAGCGGCTTTTTCGTGCTGAATGCTGATGCCTCTGACTGCGGGAAGCCGCCGCCGCCGGATCGATCGGGGCCAAGGACTGGCTCGCAGGTGGAGCGGAGCGGAGCGTAGAGCAGACACCGTGGCAACGAGTTGCTTGGCTTTCAATGTGAGAGAGGCAGTCAGTTACTACTACTGCTGCTGCTATTACTACTACTACTACTGCTATTACTACTATTACTACTACCACCACAATTACTGCTACTACTACTACTGCTTCTGCTATTACTGCTACTACTGCTACTACTACTGCTATTACTACTACTACCACTATTACTGCTATTACTACTGCTACTATTACTACTACCACCACAATTACTGCTACTACTACTACTGCTATTACTACTACTACTGCTACTACTGCTACTACTACTGCTATTACTACTATTACTACTACTACCACTATTACTGCTATTACTACTGCTACTATTACTACTACCACCACAATTACTGCTACTACTACTACTACTGCTGCTATTACTACTACTACCACTATTACAGCTACTACTACTATTGCTATTACTACTACTGCTACTATTACTGCTACTACTGCTCCTACTTTTTCTTCTTATTTTTGTTATTTGCTTAGTAGATAGCTTTACCCAAGATTATTGGCGTGACCACTTTTAAGATTATCCATATGGTCCTGGATTTTACTGAAGCAGGTTTTCCTTGCTCAAACCTACAACAGCTGTGCCCCTGTGAGATTTGAACCCGCAACATTAACCACTACTCCCAGCCCGTTCGCTTCTGTAAAAGCTCGGCGTGGTTGTGCTCCAGAGTTTCATAGATTAATGCTGTATGTTTACGTGTGACACTGCATTCAGAAATTCTAAAATTATAGCGGGTCTCTGGTCTCTCCTCTGACGGACTGTGAGGAGGCCAGACGGTTCCTGGCCGCTGACGCTGCGCGGCGCTGATAAGGCCAAGCTCATAGGACGGCGGGCGCTCACAAAAAAGCTGCCTTCTTCCTCGATACGTTTATCCACCCCCGCCTTCACCCCCCGGGCCTCAACCCCCGGGCCTGGCTCGGTACTGAACGTGAGACTGAGCACAGGAAGGGCGGGGAAAAGGCGCTGACGTGGCCAGACAGGAGAGAGCCAGGCACAATGAGCAAATAAACAAAACAACACAAAAACATACGTTTTGAGCTTACAAAGGTGTCTGGTTTATGAAAATGCATGTGGCCACTGGCAAAAAAAAAATAAAAAAAATAAAAAAAATAAACTATTATTGACCAAACAAAAGGCACTTTAATTGGAAAAATGTAACACTTTCGGATGTCTAGGTGGCGTAGCCTGTAAGAGCATCGTCCACATGCTCATTGCGAGCCGCAATTCGAATCCGGCCCTGCAATCTTTGTCTCATGTCTCTCCCTCTCTCTCGCTCCCATTCTTCCCGTCTCTCTACACTGTGCTGTCCAATAAAGCTGAAAAACAAAACACAAAAATAGAACACTTTCGGCCCTCGCATTCCACCTAAGCCCCGTTCCACAGCAACGGAACAATTGGATGGCAATGGAGTAGTCTAAATTCCTGTAACTTGACTGCAGAGGCTCTCGACATTTGTGCCTATGACACTCTCCAAGACCGCCGTTTCTGGTTGAGATTTTTAGGGTCTGAAAATAGACGTTTTTCCTGATCGATGGGAAAAAAACACGTCACAATCGCATATCCAACAGAAACGCCTTCCCTGTGCTGGCGGAGGAGGGCGGGCCAGGCGGGCCGGGCGGGCGGACTGGAGCGGAGGCAGAAACTCACCTTCATCTCCATCGTCCCCAAACGGGTAGAAGAGCGCCACCGCCAGGTTGACCAGCACAGCCAGATTAAACGAGATGCTGCCCCACAGGGAGATGTGACGGGAAAACCAGAAAAGAGCTGGGTTATCTGGCGGACACAAAGAGTCGCTTTTACACCATCAAAGTTACATTCAACCATCACTATAACTGTCACATTCACATTGCACCATTACATTACGCCATTACAATTCAGTTATACATTTACATCGTTGACCCAATTACATTTAACCAGTGGTCCCCTAAACTGGTCCTGGTGTACCAATTTCCATTCCAACCAATCTCATGATTTATTAAGGTTACTGAAAACAATGTTCCACAAATAACCCTTTGAAGAGCAATGGGTTTTCACAAAGGGTACACTTTCAGCAAGTAGACCCCAACGGCCTTCAATTGTAGGTCCAACAATGAATATCCAAAATAAATAATCTGCCATGAGTCGGCATTAGTTGTCGGAGAACTAATCTGATGGACTGAAAGCGCTTGAGATTTCTTATTCATGAATGTCTGTTTCTGGCATAATGTGTGATTAAGAGGCTAAATATGATCTCATTAGACATTGAATTGAAAAAAAATAATAAATGATACTTCAGGAATGAAGGTTTGAACAAGAAGCAGCAAACACAGGTGTACTCCAGGAGCAGAACTGAGAACCACTGCATTACACTCATTGCTATTAGGGTATTGCTTTCACATTACACACGTTACAAATTAAAGTACACCATGATGTTACACTGTTGAAATTACATTACGACATTAACATTACAAATACATCGGTCCATTGCTATGTTATGACTATACTGCACTGTTTCTGTTAAAATTAAGATTAAATTGCAAAATTACTTTAAACAATTAACATTAACATTCCATTAGAATTACATTACATTGCAGTGCGTCATCTTACCCTTTGAAGAGTAATGTTTTTTGGAATGTTTCCCCCCCCCCCCCCCCAAAAATTCAAAGTCCGTGTTCTAAAACCCAATTACCAGTATTGATTGTTACATTAGCATGAGAATGTTCAGTTAAGAACATTCTATTCACATATTTGACAAGAGCTAATAATGGAGTGAGGTGAAGGCTGGCTCTCACTTCGAATCTTCTTCTGCCACCTCATCTCATTGTAGAGGTCCTCGAACTGCTGGAAGAAGTCGTTGACCTTGCTGCCCTGGTCATCCCGCTCTGTGCTGGTGAACACGCGGGCCTTGGACTCCTCCGTCAGGTACTTACAGATGTTGGGCACAGGGAACACGATCTGCTCCATCGTCCGGTCGTGGCGGACGATCTGCGGGGCAAGTGGCAGGAACCCTATGCTTAGCTTCGCTAAACCCAGTTGGCCCGTAGAAACCTGTTTCTAGATCAATCCCTCTTACTTTGCCACGCGGGACACAAAGAATATAGTCAAGCCATTACAGACATATTCTGCAATAGATTGAGTTCATTTTTTGTCTCAAAATTCTACACAAAATAGCCAATAATGACAAAGTGAAAACAGGTTTTTAGACATTTGTGCTAATTTATTAAAAATCAAAATGTAAAATATCATATGTACACAAGTGTGCACACCCTTTGATATGACACCCAAAAGTGAGCTGAGGTGCATTTTGTTTCCACTGATACTGCTTGAGATGTTTCTACAACTTAATTGGAGTCCACCTGTGATAAATTCAATTGATTGGACATGATTGGAGATTGCCAACACCTGCCTATATAAGGTCCCACAGTTGACAGTGCACGTCAGAGCAAACTCCAAGCCATGGGGTCAAAGGAATTATCTGCAGACCTCAGAAACAGGATTGTGTCAAGGCATAGATCTGGAGAAGGGTACGGAAAAATCTCTGCAGCTTTACAGGTCCCAAAGAGCACAGTGGCCACCATCATTCGTAAATGGAAGAAGTTAGGAACCAACAAGAATCTTCCTAGACCTGGCCGCCCGGCCAAACTGAGCAATCGGGGAAGACGGGCCTTGGCCAGGGAGGTGAGCAGGAACCCGAGGGTCACTTTGACAGAGCTCCAGCGTATCCTTGTGGAGATGGGAGAACCTTTCAGAAGATCAACCATCCAGGCAGCACTCCACCAATCAGGCCTTTATGGTAGAGTGGCCAGACGGAAGCCCCTCCTTAGTAAAAGGCACATCACAGCCCGCTTGGAGTTTGCCAAAAGGCACCTAGAGGACTCTCAAACCATGAGAATCAAGATTCTCTGGTCTGATGAAACCAAAATTGAACTTTTTGGCCTGAATACCAAGCGTCACGTCTGGAGGAAACCAGGCACCGCTCGTCACCTGGCTAATACCATCCCTACAGTGAAGCATGGCGGGAACGGGGCGACCTGATAGAGGGAAAGATGAATGCAGCTAAGTACACAGAGATCCTTGAAGAAAACCTGCTCCAGAGCGCTCTGGACCTCAGACTGGGGCAAAGGTTTACCTTCCAACATGACAACGACCCGAAGCACACAGCCAAGAGAACAAAGGAGTGGCTTCGGAGAAAGTCTGTGCATGTCCTTGAGTGGCCCAGCCAGAGCCCAGACTTGAATCCAATTGAACTTTTGTGGAAAGAGCTGAAAATGGCTGTGTACCGACGCTCCCCATCCAACCTGATGGAGCTTGCAAGGATATGCCAAGAGGAATGGGCAAAAATGTCCAGAAACAAGTGTGCCAAGCTCGTAGCTTTTTTCCCCAAGACGCCTTGAAGTTGTAATCGCTGCCAAAGGTGCTAAGGGTGTGTACAGATATATAACCCCTAAATGACCTATTTTTGTCAGTAAAATAAAATTGCATATTTTCTAAAAACCTGTTTTCACTTCTTCATTATTGGCTATTGTGTGTAGGTGTTTGAGGCAAAAAATGAACTCAATCTATTGTAGTATAAGTCTGTAACGTAATAAAACGTGGAGAAGGTGAAAGGGGTGTGCAGACTTTCCGGCTTGACTGTATAAGATTATATCATCAAGGACGTATTTTCACAGTAACTAAGATGAAAGTTGGATGCAAAAGACAGCCAAAACGTTGAGATATTTGTGGTGCGCCGTTCTATTAATTACAAATTCTATTTTAAAAACCGTCAAAGTAAAAGTTTTTTGAGGATTATTTGTAGAGTACTTTCAATCTATTTTGTGGAGAAAGACCCAAAGAAGAGAACAATACACCCACTTTTTGAGTAGCTTTGATGCAGTTTTAATGACTTTCTGTTTTCGTTTTCAAGTCATACTTATTTTTTTCAGATCCTAAATGTCTCTGAGAAAGAGACACACATCAAGAGCTTTTGCACTCTGACAGCTGATAACAGGAGAGAGGGTTTGGCAATAAAGCCGAATACAAATGGCCCCAGAGACATTTTGGGTCTGAAAATCCGTAAAAATCAAGAAAAAGCATATCCCTGTATCATAAAATGAGAGCAACAGCAAGGCACCAGATTTGCAGTTATTTATGTTCACAGCAGAAGAAGGTACACTAGTCTGTGAATACTGTGCTTACCACTAGAAGCTATACCCACAATTGTGTACTTGTTCATCTGAACACCAATAAGAAATACTCTATTTGTTTGTATATATTACCTTTTTAAACATAACACCAGAAAGTCTACTCTTGGGCACCATGACATAACTCAACCGAATGGCAGTTGCTGCAATAGTTTTAAAAAATAACACTTTACAAATTATCCTACAGAGCTGAAACACCAGCAGACCACTGAGCAAACTAGGTTTTTTGGCCCTCTCCAACCACAGAAAATGAGGATGGGAACTTAAGCGGAGTGTATTATTCCTGTGAAACGATTGCCGCTTTGTTTAACTTTCTTCTTACCAAAATTTGCTACTGGTCTGTGATGGTGGAGACGGAGGAGTGCGACGCGTACCTCGATTTGGGCCGTGTGGTCCGCGTAGTACCGGAGAGCATCCTCGCCCTCATTGTCGGGATACAATCCTTCCCGCAAACTGTGCTGTAGCAGCTTACTGTGCCGTGCAAGCTGGGGGGAAAGGACAGCCCAGCGTTACTCTTCATGGGTCATTGGTCAAAGCTACTTCCTGCATTACTATTGGTTGTGTGCCTTACCAAGTCTTTCCAATGATCAGCACAATCTTTTTGCCATGTTACTACTGGTTAACACACTTCACAGAACTTTTCCAGGTGTTAAAGTTATAACATGAGCTTTTCCATTGGTTAAAGCTGTTATTGGATAACAGGGTTCACTCAGCCTTTCCATTAGCTGAGTGAACCATGTCCATATAACATTTTAATTAATTTGAGTTTACATTAACACAGCTAAATGTGGAAGTATTGGGACAGTGACACATTTTTTGTTGTTTTGACTCCAGCACGTTTGATTTAAATTTACTTTGCAGTAAATCAGTTAAGCCAACAGACACATTTATTAGAGATGACCAATGTTTCTTTCTCACCCAAGTAGTTACACAGCTACTTATCCAATCCCTCAAAATCTCTCATCTGGACTACTGTACCACCTTGCTTGCCGATGAAAAACACTCTCCAGGGTGAAGGCCTAGATGTGTCGACGACTATCATAAAGAGAAAACTACAACAAGCATAACCTCAGAGGATTCATCGCAAGATTCAAACCACTGGTAAGCCTCAAGAACAGATGGCCAGGTTCGTTTGCTTAAAAAAAAAGTACGTAAACAAGTCTTAAGAACATTCTAGAAAAAAATGAGACAAATATTAACCTGTACCAAAGTGACGTAAAAAGGAAAGCGTATTGAAAAAAAGGAACTGCTCATGATCAAAAGCACCCCCCCCCTCATGTGTGAAACATGATGGGCGTGTAATGGTTTGGGCATGTATGGCTGCCACTGGAACTGGCTAACTCGTCTTAATTGATGATGTGACTGCTGATGATAGCAGAAGGATGAATTAAGTGCACTAAAGTGTACCGCTAAATGACTAAATTGTAAGTTGGAGACGTGGTTGAAACTCGACAGCTGAACTGTAGGATCTGCAGGAAGGTGAAATGGGCCCCAGGCTTCTAATTGTCCACAGTTTTTCAGCAGTTTTTACTGGATTGAGCAAAGCATTGCACTGGACTGCACTGCTGCAAAACATTTTCCCCACCGAACATTCACTCTGCTATTTGGGAGAGCTGGAGAACTTTGACCCGCCCACTCCACCTCCGCTTCTTAGTATGATAAACCATTTTACACTTTACTTCTTAATTTCATTAATTTAATCACTGGTGTTATTTAGAATTTGGTAGGTTTTATTTAACAGGCAAAATGTTACATTTAAATACGAGAAATGTACATTTTTACATAAACTAAAAATGCATAAACATGTTACGTTAAAAGTTAAATACAAAAGGTTTAATTTACTGTTGAATAACGGAAAAATAATTCCTACAATTTTGGTGCGTTTCTGCACGTCCATGCATGTGTATGCATGTGATTCTACATGCATGCTGCCTGTGTGTGGCTGTGCGTGTGTGTATTCAAGGGTGTGTATGCACATACGCATGTGTACATGTGAGCAAGCATGTTATACTCTCTGTGCACTTTATGTAATGTACTCTTGTGTTTTCCCTTTGCTGCTGACAACCAAATTCCCCCCAGGGATAAATAAAGCATTTATTTATCTATGCATCTTTCTATCTATCCATCTGTCCATTTTCCCACCTATCCATTGGTGAAGGATCTGGGTAATTTAGCACGGTATAGCAGAGATGGATGAACTAATCTTCTTTTATTTATTTTGTATCTTTTGAAGGATTTTTCTTTGGCTGTCTGTTCATGATTCCATAAAGTATATTTTAAAATATAAATGTCCAGCCGTACATCTACAGTATCGATCGCACGCGCGTGTGCATGCGTGCATGCATTTTCTGCAGTGATGCGCAGTCTTCCCTGAACTGCCGGTTTCCCAGGTCACTGCGATCACGCAGCTGGAGACCTTCCCCACTGGGAGCATACCGCACGTGTGCATGAGATGCGTAACCAGGGAAACCATGCGGCTCAGCACTTGTGCTTCTTATTCTATTACAAGCAAAGACGAGCACAAGCAGTATTGTAATACTCACAATCCACAATCACTTGTGGCTGTTTATGCAACATGGAGCCTAGTTTGCATGAACAACAATAAATCATGGATGTGAACTTGCTTACCGGTACACAGAACATGTGATGGTAGACTAATGTGAAACGTAGACATTTTATCAATTCTCATCTCCCCATAAGCATTTAATTTGCCAAACTGCGGCCCCGATTTAACAGACATTAGTCTTAAACTCCTTCTTTGTCCCTCACTAAAGTTCTGAAAACTCTTCCGTTCGGCCATCAGAATTTCACAGTCCTGCTCCTGGTCCTGAAATCATGATTTCCATTTGGATAATAATTTGTTGCTGTATGTTTTCTACTATATGTAACTAAGGAATCGCATGATGGCATTCCATAGAAGGCTGAAGGAAATATAGGGGTTTACAGGCTGAATGACTTCCAACTCGACGCAGGTAGAGCTTCTGTAAGTACGGGTACAGGGGGGGGCTAGAGGGCCTTCTGGTTCATTAAGTACATTGTCAAGAAATTTCTGAGCATGCACCACAGTGTTAACGCTTCCTCCTCACATGGGGGGGCACAGCCAAATGACTTTAAAATCCCCTGTTCGGAGCTTGACCCCTTTCATCACAAACGTTACACCTGATGTGGCAGCAGTTTACGAGAAGGACATGCGTTTGTGGCAACCCAGACCACAGAAAGAGAAGGAGCAGGGGGGGTGTTATTGCAACAAAATAAATACATAAACTCACAGGAAATGCTGCTCAGACCGAAACCCTGGCAGGCAGAGAGACAGAAATACATCGTCTAGCGCTGGCGTCTGTGCCGAGAAAATAAGAACTCGAAACCCGCCAGACCTGGCATCCGCCCGTGGTGCAGAGCGCGCATTTCACTTCATCTTTAGCATGCAAAGCTGCACCGGCTAACAGACGTATTCTGGCACTGGTGCAAGGTTCTTTTTTTTTTTGCTGAGATGAAACAAAAACAGCGCTCTCTTGCTTTTAACAACTGGAAACCTTTTGTTTCTTACTAGGTTTCACGGTTTTTGTTTCATTTTCATATTTCATATTTACTGATGGAGGTCACCCTTGGCAAAGAGATTCCATCTCAGTGGTACGTCCCGGTTAACTTAAGGTTGAATACAATATAACTATCATTAGTGTAGCTGTGAAAATCTTGCAGCATACATCATGGACCGTAGATCAATTAGACTCAGCGAACGTTCTGCCAGAAGAGCGCTTGTCAATGTGCTGTGTGGAGGCCCTCTACTTGTTGCATGTCTGTTGAGTTTATAAAGCAGGTGGGTGTGTACACCCGTCAAGAGAGGCCCAAGTCTGCAAGAGCAGAGGTAAGGGGTGATCTTACTGTCAGACCGTTACAGGACCGAGAAAGAGGGGGGAAGGATGGAGTGAGACAGGACAGAGGAAGAGGGATGGAAGGATGGAGCGAGACAGGACCAAGAAAGAGGTGGAGAGAGAGGGAGAGAAAGAGAGGGAGTGGGAGAAAAGGGAGAGTGGGAGAGAGAGCAAGAGTGGGAGAGAGTGAGATTGGGAGAGGGAAAGAGTGAGAGTGGGAGAGAGGAAGAGAAAGAGAGAGAGAGAGAAAGAGGGAGAGCAAGTGTGAGAGTGGGAGAGAAAGAAAGAGTGAGAGTGGGAGAGAAAGAAAGTGAGAGTGGGAGAGAGGGAGAGAAAGAGAGTGTGAGAGGGAGAAAAAGAGTGAGAGTAGGAGAGAGGGAGAGAAAAAGAGAGCGAGAGTGGGAGAGAGGGAGAGAAAGAGAGAGCGAGAGTGGGAGAGGGAAGGAGAGCAGGGTAGAGAGAGGGGGGCTGATTCTCTGGACCCGCAGACTCGTGGACTCGTTATGTCCATGAGGGCTCAGTTTGGGATTCAGCCAGGACAGAAAACAGGGCAGAGTGAGTGAGTGCGTGACTGTGTGAGTGTGTGAGTGAGCAGGGGAGAGAGAGAGAGGGAGCACTGAATGTTAAAAGAGATAAAAGGACAGTGGCAGGGGCAGAAATTAGAAGGTGCGAGGAGGGCGGGGTGTACCTGGTGAGCCAGGATGTAGATGTTGTGACCCACGTCTTTGGCCGTGACGTCGTCCCCTTCGACTTCCCCCTCGCTCTCCACACCCTGGTTGTACGCCTCCTTCATTACATCCACCTGGACACACGCTTTGCAGTGAGCTTCATGACCAACAATCAACAGCCTGGACAGTCCCTGCGTTAGGCTCCGCCCACTCACCAGCTCGTTGGGTCTCATCTTGTACAGGATCTTCTCCGCGTTCTCGCTGTCATGGCGGCTCTCCATGATGGCCAGGAGCAGTTTGGAGGCATTGTTCTGAAACGCGCCACATGCAAATCGCAAGCTGAGTCTAGCCTTTCCCAAACATGTCGAAGCCTAGCAAACAACTCAGGCATGTCATTTTTCATCATTAATCAAGAATACTGAATACAGAACCTAAATGACTCTGGGGCCTCTTGTATTTGGCTTCATTTCTGAATGTTCACTCCTGCTATAAGCTATAGTGCAACTGCAAACTCTCTTGATGTACGCCTCTATTGAGGCGCTCAGTGTCTGAAAACCAGTATTTCTCAAATTAATCATGTAAAATCAGGTCCCTGGTTGCTGCACTGTTTGGTGCGACCCCCACCCCCTCACCTTCAACTCCAGCACCAGGTCCATGTGCTGCGTCCCGAGGGGGTTGATGGGGTTCACAATGAGAGCGATGATAATGTCGATGCCGTTGGACTCATGCTTGGCGATGCACGTCTGTGGAAAACGGGGGAGAAGGACGTGGAATATTTAAACGGGGTGAAGCTCGGATGGAGGTGAGCATGTGAAGCTAAGATGGATGTAAGCAGATGTAAGTTTAGTAGGCAGGGAGGTACCTGGTTCTCATGGCAGGGCCCTTGGCAGTACTCGGTAATAGTCTCGAGGGTTTGCTTGACCAGGTCCACGTTCCTCTCGTTAATGTAGAGGCCTAGTAGGCCCAGCCCACCGGTAGTGCTGCCACAGATGCAGTCCAGGAACTGCAGGCTCTCACACACCAGGTTGTAATTAGTCTTGTTGTTCTGGTTCCGCAGAAAATTCTGGGTTGAAGGGCGAGTAAAATCAGCATCAAAGTTGCCACTGCACCCAACAACACAAGTGCCAAGGGGTTTTAATAAAAACCAGTCGATTGATGCGCACTCCAGGGAATGGGAGGGTTCAGTCGGATAGGGTCCTGCATTCATCACAACCGAGCGAACCCTGCTGGTCGATCGGGCGCCCAAAGATAGCAGTCAAAGCAGCATATGAAAGGTCTTCCTCCGACTCCGCTCGATGAAAAAAAGCTGTCGACACCGTGTTTCGGAGGGGAACTATGGATGTCTACACTCTCCCGAATCGGCAGTGGGGTTTTATATATGGTTTGGTGAGTTATATACCCATATGGTACAGGAGTGTGTGCATGTTGGTGAGTTATATCCCCACATGGTACAGGAGAGTGTGCATCTTGGTGAGTTATATACCCATATGGCACAGGAGTGTGTGCATCTTGGTGAGTTATATACCCATATGGTACAGGAGTGTGTGCATGTTGGTGAGTTATATCCCCACATGGTACAGGAGAGTGTGCATGTTGGGGAGTTATATCCCCATATGGTACAGGAGGGTGTGCATGTTGGTGAGTTATATACCCATATGGCACAGGAGTGTGTGCATGTTGGTGAGTTATATACCCATATGGTACAGGAGTGTGTGCATGTTGGTGAGTTATATCCCCATATGGTACAGGTGCATGCTCTGGCCTTACCTGCAGATCCCTGTTGTGGTTCTCACAGAGCAGCTGCAGATAGCGCAAGATGGGCTGCATTATGGTGATGGCCGGGCTCATCTGAGCTTCCTCCCGGGATTCATCGGGCCCGCCCCCTTCGCCTCCAGATGCGATCATGTCCAGGTCGGGGTCGACCTCCTTGCGGAAGGCGAAGTACGCTTTGGACGTGGCGGAGGAGGCCTCTCTGAGCTGGCCCTTCATATCGTGCTTCAGGTGCAAACTGGGGTCCCGCCCTAGAAAGAGACCAGCATGTCAGATGCTCTCTTTACACATCCATTTGCATAAACAAAAAGCTACTAGCGCACTACTAGCGAATTACGCCATGTCTCTCCACTCATAAGACATTTTACGATTTTCTCTAAACAAAGACAAGCGGATTTGTCCTTGCGTTTACCCAAGTTCTCTATATTATTTTGGTGCCCAAAGCCTGTTTGACAGCAGCACACCTGCTTAAAGGCCCACTCACATCGCCATTCTCTTCCCAGTTTTAGAATCTGAAATGCCCACGAAACCTTAGCAAAGAGCAGTGACGTCCCAAACCCCGCCGCCTGTCTGTATATATTCGGATTGCGACTCCGACAAATTATGCAAAAACATACGTCATATCGTTTACCACAAACTCTGAAAAATCGCATTTAAACCCTAAAATACGCACACTTCGACCTAAATTGCAATTATTTTTACTTGAACCAGTATGGAACACAATTGCTCCAGGATGATATGAAAATCTCAAGAACAGGAAAGCTATGCGTGTGGGCCTTTAAAGGCGTCGGTGAGTCTCCGCCTTTACTTCACACAGCACTCCAGGGGCCACATGTATAAACAGTGCTGAGCAGAAAAATGCCCTCAGAATACTGCGTAAGCGAGTTTCCACGCAGAAATTCAGATGTATAAAATAAGAGAATCTGTGTACCTCTGCACACGCTGGGCACCATACGTACGCAGAGTTTGGATGTTTGGTGTGATATGGCGACACCATCATGAAAAGGCAGAGGGAGAAAAGGCAAAACTTTGCATGAGCAGATTACCGACTTTCTCCCTGAGCATTCTTTTATGCCTTATTTTAACTCAGAGTTTTATACATGTGGGCCCAGGACAGGAATAAATTAATGAGCACCCCACAGCTATCCATCTCCTTCCATCTCCTATCAGGCTTTAGTAGACTGACAGGCAACAGACGTTCTTTGATAACCGTTGTAATTTAGATTTTCTGGGAAACAGAAACATAAATAATCATCAAGAATGCTGATCACCGACCATTAAAAAAAACTGAATGTTCATGTCCACCATTTTACTGCTTAGACCCATTACTAGGGGTCTAAGCAGTAAAATGAATCTGGCATCCGAAATGAGTTTCTTTTGGCCAAATGTCTAGAAACAACCTTTAAAAAATATGAAAAGTATTTGTTTAGACAGCAGTGAGGAGGTATGGAGGTTCAGACGTGAGGAGGTGCGGACCTGGATTCTTAAACCGGGTGGTGGTCGTGTCGCCATCTTCGTCCCTCTTCTTGCAGCTGAGCTCGAACATGTTGACCGAGACGGTTGAGCGGATCTCTTGCTGGGCCAGCTTCATGCGGTCGGAAAAAACCTTGAAGAACTTCTCCGACTTCTTCTGATCATGAAGCTGGTGATAAAAGGAATTCTGGGACAGGGGGCAGGATGGGGTTAGAGATGAGAGTATCTGTGGAATGTCTGTATAATATCAGGTCGTGTCTTGAATTGTTGGGGTAAAGGAAACTGCGACAGTGACAGTGATCTTCATTTATGTAAAATGATCTAAAAGTCAACGAACAGCAAACATTGCTTTGACTTCCGTGATTTAAAAGTTTTCGCGCTAATGTACGAACGGTGACAAAGGGTTCGCTTACCCTTTGGCCGAAGCTAGCCTAAATATGGTGATGGTAGCCAATGAGGACTGAGAAAGCGTTGTACCTGGATCTGGGTGTTTCCCCCCTTCAGTAGGCTTATCCCCAAGAGGATGCTTTCCTGAAAGACTCGGTCATTCTTGGTGCTGACGATGAGATCCACCACAAGCTCTGAAGCGCCGACGCTGTCCAGCTGGCATTGGATGTCCACCGTGCACGGCCCGCACCTGTCCGAGTCCAGCCCGGGAGACCCCCCTGCCCGCAGCCACACCCAGAAACAGCGCTTTAGAAGGCTCTTTGCGAGAACGAACAGTCGGTCAAGACAAGTGCGCATGAACCTAAGATGGAGAATAACATAGTCTTGATGCAATTTCGGTGCTCACCTCCGCCCGAAGGTTTTGAGTAACCTCCGGAGGCGCTGTTCCCTTCGGTTTTGGAGAGAAGCCGCTGGTTTCTGAAGTATCGCGTGAGAAGGAGCTTCCTTAAAGCACTTTCCTGTTTCCAAAAATGAAAAACAATCCTATCAGTGTCAGACAGTGTGTCTTCCCGACCAGGAGCTGGAGAACAACTGAACAGAGTGTTGTTTCTCATGGTTACACAGTCAATATTTACACGCTCCACATTATGCTTGTGTATCTTCATTAAAAACTTTAGGTTACTGTCGTAACCCCGGTTCTTTGAGTAATATGAGCGAGATGTCTCGCTATGGGATGTGACCCTCCGCAGCCCTGACAGAAGTACCTATCTCAAATAACCAATCCTGATTGGTCAGAGAAGCGTGTCCCTCCGCTGCGTGATGTAGTCCCCCCCACTACAAATACCGCAACAGGAGGACACGCCCGCCATTCTAAAGCCCGAAATTCCTTCTCACCGCCCAGCAAGAAGGGTTGTCTGGCGAGACATCTCGCTCATATTACTCAAAGAACCGGGGTTACGACAGTAACCTAAAGTTCTTTTTCATAATCTGAGCTCAATGTCTCGCTATGGGATGTGGTTACTCCCGAATTGCCAGACAGCTTTATCGAACAGCAACCAACCGATGGGAGGGTCCAGATGTCCAGATGCTAGGTCTGAAGGACCGCGCTGGCAACGCACGGGCCCGACACATCCAGCATGTAGAATCGGACAAAAGTCAGAGGCGAAGTCCAACTCGCCGCCGCACAAATGTCCTGAATAGACACCCCCCTGAACAAGGCCCAGGATGCAGCCATGCCCCGCGTAGAGTGAGCGCGCAGGCCCGCAGGCGGGCGCAACCCCTCATTAGCGTAGGCCAAAGTTATAGCTTCCACCAGCCAGTGTGAGAGGCGCTGCCTCGAAACAGGCTGACCTTTCCTGGGATTAACCCAGGAAATAAAGAGCTGGTCGCTCCGTCGGAAGCACTGAGTCCTGTCCACATAACAACGCATGGCCCGGACCGGACACAATGTATGAGCCCGCTGGTCAGCAGCTGGAGCTGTGAACGCAGCGAGAGAAATCGGGGAGCATGAACCCACCACCTTAGGCACAAAGGCTGGGTTAGGTCTCAGCGACACCCTTACGTCCCCTGGGGCAAACTGAGTGCATGATGGATGCACCGAGAGTGCATGAATATCGCTGACCCGCTTCGCGGAAGCGAGCGCCAGCAACAACATTGTCTTAAGAGACAAATGCTTCAAACTAGCACCCTGTAACGGCTCAAAGGGGGGACCCTTAAGCCCCTCCAAAACCACCGTCAGATCCCATGGGGGCATAAGCGGCCTGGAGACTGGGAGCAGTCTACGGGCACCCTTCATAAAGCGGCACACCAGAGGGTGCTGACTCACTGTTTGGTCCCCAAAGCCCACGTGACTGGCGGCAATGGCCGCCAGATACACTTTGACTGTCGAGAAGGCTCTGCCATCATCGATGAGGCTCTGAAGGAATGATAAGACCACCGGAACAGAGCACTGAAAAGGGGCGTGATTCCGATCATGGCACCACCGCTCAAACACCCCCCACTTACCAGTGTACAAAGACCTGGTAGAGGGGGCCCGAGCATTCTGAATAGTGTTAATCACACTCGGAGGAAGGCCCGCAGTGGTCATAGAGAGCCACTCAGGGGCCACGCCCACAGTTGTAACCTGTCCGGGTGTGGGTGGAACACCGTCCCCCCCCCCTGTGACAACAGGTCCCTGCGTATTGGCAACTGCCAAGGCCGGGCGCACAGCAACTGATAAATCTCCGCCAACCAGTGCATCGCCGGCCAGTGTGGAGCTATCAGGATAAGAGAGTGTCTGTGTTCCCTCACCCTCGCCAGGGTGGGAGGAACCAGCGCCAGAGGGGGAAACGCATAGAGCAGCTCGTGAGGCCAGTCGTGCGCCAGAGCGTCCAGCCCCAAGGGGGCCCCCCGACTGTGTAGGGAGAAGAACAGCTGACACTGGGTGTTCCCCTCCGACGCAAACAGGTCCACTTTGGCGCGGCCATAAATGGACCAAATCTGAGTCACCACGAGAGGGTGTAAAGTCCATTCTCCGTATACGGGCGCACCCCTGGACAAGAGGTCCGCCCCCACGTTCAGGGTCCCCGGGACATGCGTTGCCCTCAATGACAGGAGACGCACACTGCTCCACAGGATCAGTTTGCGTGCCAATATGTGTAATTGACGTGAGTGCAAACCCCCCTGGTGATTTATGTACGCCACCGTGGTCGTATTGTCCGTCCTCACCAGGACATGATGACCCCTGAGGAATGGGAGGAAATGTTTCAGAGAGAGAAACACTGCCGAGAGCTCCAGAAAATTTATGTGATGTCGCTGGAGACCCAGGCTCCAGCGGCCCCTCACAGATCTGCCCTCGTGAATGCCGCCCCACCCCTGGAGGCTGGCATCCGTAGTGACCACTTTCCTGGACAGGACGGTGCCCAGGGGCACACCCTGAGTCAGAAAAGAGGGTGCCCGCCAGTGACGTAGGGCCAACACGCAATCTGACGTCACCAAAATCCTCCGTGCGCCATGACGCACGGGGTCCAGCCTGAGCGCAGCAACCCAGCGCTGAAACTCCCTCATGTGGAGGCGACCGAGGCGTATTACGTGTATAGCCGAGGCCATCAGGCCCAGCAGGCGCAGACACACCCTGAATGGAACGTAACAGTGTCTTTGAAAAAGAGCAAGACATGCCTTGAAACTGTTCGCCCTCTCCTCCGAGAGGCGCGCAGTGAACGGCATTGATAGCAGCTGTAACCCGAGGAAGATTATTTCTCGACCCGGTGAGAGATTGCTCTTTTCCGTGTTTATCACAAAGCCCAACTCTGACAGATGACGTGTGACAAACTCCGTGTGCGACCTGGCCTCCTGCTCCGAGCGCGCTAGGAGAAGCCAGTCGTCCAAATATGTGGCCAGGCGTATTCCCCCCCGCCTTAGCGGGGCGACCGCCGCGTCCGTACACTTCACGAACACCCTCGGGCTGAGGGAAAGTCCGAACGGGAGCACTCGGTACTGATAGCACACTCCCTGAAACGCAAACCTCAGATACTTTCTGTGGGCAGCGTACACTTTTATATGGAAATAAGCGTCCCTCAGATCCACTGATGTGAACCAGTCGCCTGGTTTTATTAGACGCAACAGTGATGCCTGTGTCAGCATCCTGAACTTGTATTTCCTTAAGTGACAGTTCAGAGCCCTGAGGTCCAAGATAGGGCGAATTCCTCTCCCCCCCCGTTTGGGGACGAGAAAATATCTTGAATAATACCTGGATTGACTCTGCTCGGGAGAGACGATTTGAATAGCTTTTTTGTCTAAAAGAGACATTATCTCCTCCTTTAGCACGCCAGCTAAACGTCCCTGTGCTCGTGACTGTATTATGCCGGAAAAACGAGGCGGCACAGTGTTGAACTGTAGCCGGTAACCCCGCTCTATCGTGCGTAATACCCACGGATGAGCCCCTATTTCTCTCCACTTTTGAATGTGAAAGCACAGTGAAGGGGAGAAATTCAGCTGAGGCTTTGCCAACACGGGAGGGCTCATAAGTGGTGGTATGGCTCCCTCCAGTGGCAGAGCGAGAGAATGTCCCTCGGGCCGTACTGCGCATGCGCGGACTCGCGCCGCAGCCTGGGAAAATTCCTCCGTAGCCGGAAATGGGGTGCCCATCGCCGGCAACAGAGGGACAGCCTGTCCGGCGGACATGCTGCTTATGTGCAAAGCATTCATTTTGCTTGTGCTTGCTTTGTTTTTGGTGTTTTTTACACATTTTGTTTTCAACTTTATTTCTTTGAATAAAGGCCGAACACTTTGTGTATGTGCGTGCTTGTGGACATGCGAACACGGCTGTGCAACGGCAAACAGCCCGGTGGCAATGTCCCTCCTCGTCTCGTCTGGCCCTGGGGCGGAGATCAGCGACTGGAGATGAGCACTTAAAACACTCTTTGGTGGAGCCCATGAACGGGGAACTGATGGGCGCGTCACCTGGAGAAAAGGTGAAGGCGGTCAAGTAGCCTTCTTCCTCCTACCCTGCGCAGCTGAAGCGGCCGGTGAAGGCGGCGGGGCTGCGGGCTGAGCGCCGGGGGGACCCTTCCAACCAACCCGAGGGGCAGGCGACTGGGATCGGGCCGGGGAAGGTTGCTGCTGCGGCCTCTTCGGGACCTTAAATCGCGCAGATTGAGCAGCGGCCTGGGCGAAAGATTTTCCCCGGGGCGGGGGAGACGGCGAGGGGGCTCTACGCGGCAGGCAGAGCGCAAACGCCTCGTTATCTTTCTTCCTCGTCTCCGCTCTCTCCTGCATGGAGGTCAGAGCTGAGCCGAAGATACCCTCCGGTATGACGGGCGCATCCAGGATGTCATCTCGCTCTCTGTCAGTCAGCCTGGCGAGATTGAGCCACCTGGCTCGTTCCTGGACCACGAGAGAAGCCATAGCTTTCCCCGTGGCGAGCACAGCCACCCGCTGGACATGAAGGCACAGGTCCGAGATCACTCCCGCCTCGCGCCAAACCGCGGCGCTAGGTGCGCCGTGGAGAATGTCGGCTTGGTAAGCGGAGAGAAGCGACAGCACATTCAAAGCCCTCATCGAGAGCGCGGCTTGCTTGTACGCTCTCTCGGTCAAAGCAGACTGAAGACGCTCCGATTTAGCGGGGAGGGACGGACGTCTGCTTGAGCCAGCCATGGCGCCACCCGGGTACAGATGCGCTGCAACCGGGGACTCGACCGGGGGCATGGCGAGGAGACCCAGGGCTTCCATGTTCTCGGTGTCGAGAACGGAGGCACCCGGAATCTGGTTCCTTCCGCTGTACGGCTTGTCGCTCCACATCTTGGTGAGCTCGAGCAGTAAGTCAGGGAAGACGGGAAGAAGCTGCTTGGCCGTGTTACCGCCCGGTGCTAATAGCCTGCCCTCGTAGCGAGAGCGCAAGGGCTGTGTCACCGGAGCGGGCCAGGGAATACCCATGCTCGCTGCCGCACGTTTGCACGTGTCGAGCAGGACCACAGGAACCGGGGACGAGGGACTTGCGTCCCCGCCGTCCTCCGAGCCCTCAGAAAGCAGCCCCGGCTTTGCAGCCGGCACCGGAGTGATTAAGGCCTCATCGTCATCCTCGCTCTCTGAAATGAGAGGGGGATAATCGAAGTCATCCTCTACACACTCCAGCTCTAACACATCGTCGGAAGGAAAGGCAGGAACCGGGGACATCACAGACAGGGTGGCCCAGTCGGTGTGCACCTCCGGTTCCTCCTCCACCATGGGCTCCTCTTCGTCAGCGGCTACCGGGGCAGCGGCCGTCAGAAGCGGGTCCTGGTCGGACAGGCTGGCTTGGCGAGCCAGGCGGCGTCTCAAGCTTTTCGTCGTGAACATTTTACAATGCACACACGAACCGGGGACGGATAGGGACAGCCTGGCGTGGTCAGTCCCGAGACACCTCACACACACGGAGTGCGTATCCTTCCCCGAAATCCGGGCACCACAGGAGCAGGGCCGGGAGTCTCCTCTGGCATGAGGAGCAGCGGACGCCATGGGGGCAAAAAACACCGGCTGGTGTGCGGGTGTTTTTTACGGTAAGTGCTAGCTAACTGGTGTGTTAGGAGCAGGTAGCTAGCTAACTGGTGTGTTAGGAGCAGATAGCTAGCTAACTGGTGTGTTAGAAGCGAGAGGCTGATAACTGGCGTGTTAAAAGCAAGATGCTAACTGGTGTGTTAGCAGGAAACGTCGAGGGGAGCTGGCGTGCAAAACCTCGGCGAATATCGTGAGCTGAGTTAGCGTCCGTCGACAGAAGCTAATAAATAATTAATTCCGTCTGTGGACAGTTAAACTAACTTAGGCTCGGGTGAGATAATGCTTCTAGGTGAGAAGAATTTTTAGAATGGCGGGCGTGTCCTCCTGTTGCGGTATTTGTAGTGGGGGGGACTACATCACGCAGCGGAGGGACACGCTTCTCTGACCAATCAGGATTGGTTATTTGAGATAGGTACTTCTGTCAGGGCTGCGGAGGGTCACATCCCATAGCGAGACATTGAGCTCAGATTATGAAAAAGAACCGCCAGTTCAGTACAACAGCTAGATCTAAAAAAATAATAATAATAAAATAAAAACTATTATTAAATATGTATTGCCTTACCAAAGATTAGCTGAAGAGTCGTTGTACCGATTTATAAACATGTTCAGTTTTTAACTGCTCAAAAATGGGGGAGGAATTTTTCACCAGTAACTGGTTAACGACTAATGTGAACAGCACCTTTTCTTTCCGGAGAGCGAGTCTTCCGATTCTTTCGAACCAGTAAGTGACGGACCACACACAGGAGAGCCTCTTAGTATGTGGTACGTGCAGCTTCTTTCCTCCATCACAGTAAATACTTTCAGCAAAGCGACGCGGTTTTACCCATGAATTATGCGAAACAAGGGTCTGCTGATGCAGAATAATTCAAGTACAAATCAAATAACTTTGAACACTGGCCCTGCAACAACGGCATCTGAAATGGATTCCATCTGTAAGACAGCCCAGACTGTGAGATCAGCACGTACAATGATTTCATATTAGAAAATGGTGAGAAGTAGGCCTTACCAAACAATATATAATGACACAGACAAACGAATAAAATGCATCATGTATTGCTAATAAAAGTATCTTACAAAATATAAATCTAGCTAGAGGTAAAGGTATAACTATTACATTACCGTACAAATACAAATCTGGCTACAGGTAAAGGTAAAACTGTCCAATGTTCCCATACAAACATTAATCTGGCTACAGGTGAAGGTGAAACTGTCCAATGTTCCCATACAAACATTAATCTGGCTACAGGTGAAGGTGAAACTGTCCAATGTTCCCATACAAACATTAATCTGGCGACAGGTAAAGGTGAAACTGCCCAATGTTCCCATACAAACATTAATCTGACTACAGGTAAAGTTAAAACTTAACTAAAGTATAAAGTGTACACTATGCAAACATCAATCTCGCTACAGACCTCGTAAAGTGACTATTTTTGATCTGCATGCACTTATCTTTTTTATCTCCATGCTCAAAGGGTGGAGGTCGACGGCAGGCAGTCATTTAATGCCCATAATCAATCAAGTTAGCCATCTAAGCCACAGGTAACAGTTCAACTCTGTAACATGACTATGAGAAACAGCCACATGGTGCCATATTGGTGCAAATCTATGAAACGGCAAGCGCAACACTAGCATGAGGCTACATTTAAGGTGCAAGCTCATGACATAGTCAGGAGAAATGGCAACACGGCTACCCGTAAAGGGTACTGTGTACAAATCATCTTGGGAGACCGAAGGCTGGGGGCACACAGTGAGGGCCGATCCACGGCAGGATTTTGTGCTCTTAATTAGCTGATGAGCTCAGTCACTTATCTGACGCGATAAAGTCACAAGCTACATCTGAAGATCGCACACGTGTCGTTGCTGAAGATGTTTTACTGTGGTTTGATATAAGAGCCACTCGTGTGTACTGGCTGTTTAGAAAATGAAGTTGGCCATAATTTGCCAAGATAAAAAAAAAATACAGCTCACATTCATCAGGCCTACAAGACTGGTTGTTGTGATACTTATTGGATGTTTTTATTTAATTTTTTTTGCATCTTTTCTCTAATAATTATATATAACAATGACATCCATTAAATATAGTATTAATTGTAATTTTTAATAGATTACATTACCCGAGTGATTGAGAAAAAAACGAATACTGAAAAGTATGACTACAAAAATATGGCTGCTAACAGGGTAACCAAGCTACCGAAGTTGCGAAACTGCCTCTCGGCTGGACCGTGTAAATTATGCTGCAATTCCTGGAGCACACACTACAGTTACAGCTTACTTCCTTGCGGACAATGAGGAAATTTGTGAGCTTGTTGCAGTGTATTGTGGGTAAACAGCATAATGAGAGCTGCATACAAAATTGGTAAAGGGGAAGAAAAGAAACTCAAATTGAAACTGGTAAAATTATATTCCAATTGTGGGACCGGTGCAAAATAGCAAAGCAAATATAATTGTTAATCATGCATTTGTGTTTTGTATTCACTTATCACATTTATCAGTAAATGGCTTCCCTCAGAAATTTCTGAAAGGACCGACAAGAAACATTTAGATACAGAAAAATGACTCAAGGTTAACCCAATGCTGGCTGCTAACTACTTAAGTAAATGGTAAATAATTAAATTACTAAATTAAGATAACCATTCCTCCCCGAAAATAATTATCCCTAGAGAAGGAAATTCAATAAACAAATGTACATCTGGAGCATGCTCCAAACACAAAGAAACAAACCAAAAACTTTGTCCTACGTTTCCATGAAAACTGAAATACGCTCTGAACAAGCAGGCGAAACTGCCTCTTGAAAAATAATGGCAGCTTATTAAAGTAATACAGCGGAACTACAAAAATAAAAACCTGTTGACCGAGCAGGGAACCCAAGTAAATATGCTTTTTTTTTTTCTCATCACCACCAATGCAAAAACATTATGCTTAAACAGAAATTAAATCATAATCAATGAAGGGAGGTAATTTTATCCACAGGAAATACACCTCTCCCTCTGAGACTGCATCTAAAGAGCTCATCTAAAATCAGTGGGGAGCAGATTTCTATGGGAGAGATATATTGCACCGAAAACAATGGCACCTTCACTTGTACAAGCAAATGTATATTAAATGCTTGGCTTATAAGACACGTGATGTCACGAGGCGCTGTAATGGTGACATGTAGTCCAGCTGTCTCTCGTGTTCATGTTGGTTAATTTAAATGGCTTTTGTCTTTTGTTTTTTTCATGCGCTGTGTGTCTGTTGTGGATGGGGAAGCGGGCTGGAGATTTTTTTAGAGCACTCCTGCTGCTCGTTTTTATAATATTGACGAATTGTCTAGCCGGGATCATTTTGTTTGTGGTCGTCACCATGGAGACGCATTTGCATTATGCTTGGGAATGTCCGTAGGATCTGCAGCCACAAAGTTAACCATCGCTCTTCACCGAAGTTGAAGATGTCAGGACTGATCCAGGACTGCAGGCAATCTTAAAAAGGCCACCAGGGAAAGAGAAGATAATGCAGGGGAGGAGTGAGGCAGCGACTGGGAAGGCTGAGCTCCGTTTCAACAGTGGACAGAAACCGCAACACTGCGTGTAGCCTATGGAGGAAAGTCATGGAGGCGGAGTTTGTGTGTTGGACTGGTTTATGACATTGGACATCTCGGGACAGCGGGGGCTATTTTTAATCATGACGTTTGGCTGTATTATTTTATATGTCTTTTTTGTTGTTGCTGGTGGCTACAACTGAAGTTCCCTATCAGGAAAATAAGTTATTCTATTTAAAAGTATTGGTTCACATTAAAAACACATATTTTTGCAGTACTTTTGACTGAACACAACAGCTATTTTTACTCAACGAACTGGGACTACAAATAAGTAGACAGTAAAATGTACAAAGTGCATAGGACACAGCATATAGGACACAGCATACCATAATTATTATCTACTGGATCTAAAATAAATATTGAAATTATACAGTAAAATATGGGTACAAACATGCTTGTATGTTTGTATACACACTGCTCAAAGAAATTAAGGGAACACTTAATCAACACAGTATAACACCAAGTCAATTTAACTTCTGGGATATCGATCTGTCCAGTTAGGAAGCGTAAGCGATTGTGAATCAATTTCACCTGCTTTGGTGCAAATGAAAGTGACAACAGATGGACAGGAGAGGCAACAGCAAGACAACTCCCAAAAAGTAAATGGTTTTGCAGGTGGTGGCCACAGACCATTTCTCTCTCCTTATTGATTTTTCTCTAGTTTTGCATTTTGCTAGTGCCCTTTTCACTACTGGTAGCATGAGGCATTCAAGAAACCATTCAGTTTGCACAGGTCTCCCAGCACAGTCAAGAGCATGGAGGAGATACCGGGAGATGGGCCATTACACGAGGAGAGCTGGACAGGGCCGTAGAAGGGCAACAACCCAGCGGCAGGACCGGTATCTGCTCCTTTGTGTGAGAAGGAACAGGAGGAGCACTGCCAGAGCCCTACAAAATTACCTCCAGTGGGCTACTTGTGTGCATTTTTCTGACCAAACTGTCAGAAACAGACTCCATGAGGGTGGCATGAGGGCCCGACGTCCTGTAGTGGGACCAGTGCTCACAGCCCAGCACCGTGCAGCTCAATTGGCATTTGCCAGAGAACACCAGAATTGGCAGGTTCGCCATTGGCGCCCCGTTCTCTTCACAGATGAGCAGGTTCACACTAGGCACTTTCATGTCTGTCACATGTGCTCAGAGACACCGTGGCGAATGTTATGCTGCCTGCAACATCGTCCAGCATAATCGGTTTGGTTTAATTGACTAGGTGTTATACTGTGATGATTAAGTGTTCCCTTAATTTTTTTGAGCAGTTTATATATATTGTATATCTATTACATTGCAGTGTTTCACCATAAATAATACATTTCACCTTATTTGACAGAATTTTACCGCAAAATTTACAGACATTTTCTTTTTATTTTCTTTCTTTTACAGTGGGCTGAACCAGGGATAATCGGTGGATACAAAAACCCCCACATATGCCACTCGCCCATGATAGTCTCTACATCAAATTAGGCCTAAAATTTACAAAACTGTACTTCCCACATGTATTCTGTCTGAAAGTGAGTTGATATTTCTTGAGCAGCCACAGCTCTCTCAGTAACAATCCACTGGCCACTCCCGCAATGGCCTGGGTGTAACATGACCGGAAACCTCATCTCAAACAAGAAACCAATACTTTGCATCAGTGGTGCGCAAGTTCAGTCTTGGCGGGCTGTGGCGGTTGCATGTTTTCAAAATGTATTTTCTCTCAGCAGTCAACTGAAGCCTTGTGAAACAAGGTGTGTGGACCTTGTAGCCAGTGACTTAAATTAAGCACTTAATTTTAAAAACAGACTTCTCAACCCACTCAATGCCAGAATCTCTCGTGCGAACGGGGCTTTGAATCCCCGCCATGTCACTTCCTGTACTGTAATCCAATCTCTTTGCGTAACCCTCCCTGCTTTCCCCGTCTGAATAAAGTGAAGACGATGCACAAGCAGGGCAGACCGACTTCCGCTAAAGAAAAGAATCATCTCCGTTTGATAAAGGGCTCCTTCCGCTAAAGAAAAGAATCATCTCCGTTTGATAAAGGGCTCCTTCAACATTGTAATTGGAAAAAACACCAAAACAAGAAAAAGTTTTTGAACTTCTTAGTGGAATCAATAAATCATTATGTTGAACAGAATGTTCACTATCCTATAAAAAAGCATAAAATTTGTATAAAACATACTTTTTAGAGGATGATTACATCATCTCACTTGATGTACTGTAATTTGCCCAGGTCTGCTATATGGTAGTAATGTCTACAGTAATTTCTGACATTAATCTCTAAAATAATACTAGTTTGGGGCAGAAAGGCTTCATGAGAACATAATGGTCTGGTTGGATCCTTTCACATTGAACTGTTGAACAGGTAAACTAGACTTCAGATACTCCATAAAAGCATCAATACTGTAATCTTTACAAATTGATGGTCCAAAGCAGGGCATGAAATTAACTTTTTCACCCATTGGCCAGAGTGTCTTGTGGATTCTAAAAATCGGCAGCCATTTTCAACATTTTATTAGCCACATTACCTTTCACAATACAACACTGCCAGTGGCTGCTAGAGTAAATCTTAGCAGCCACTATCAAAATTTTACCAGCATTTGGCTGGTGGCTAATGTTAATTTCACACTCTGGTTCAAAAATATAATGTAATATATAAAATTCACATAATTAAGATACACATTTAAGGACGGAGGAAACAATGTTACAGCGGAAGACTGTGTTCGGCTCGCAGGAAATTCACGAGGGAGCGCATTTTATATAACCCGCTTAATCCGTGAAATCACACCGCCAGTAACTGGAGATAAACAAGCTTGAGAGAGGGGCCGGACGCGCTTCGTGTGGGAGCATGCACGTGCACGCGCACACACACACACACACACACACACACACACACACACGTATACACAGGCACACACGCAAGCAAGAGACGAGTCAGGGGACGAGTGTTTTTTTTTTAAATTTTCCATTTCCGTGGTTGCCTGAACTCGTAAGGAGATCGGTGCAGTGGGACCGCGAGGGAGCCGCCGGTTAGCCACCGTGGACGGGCCGGCTCCGCTTCTGCTGGCCTGACCTCGCCGTTTCCGTGGAAACCCCCCCTCCAGGCCACAGCTGACAAAAGCAAATGCCTCGTGGAGTGGAAAGCATACGGACACCGACACAAACCCAGGGGGGAAAAAAGTTTGGAATATCAGTTTTGCGTGACTTCGCAAGCTGTAGGGTGAGCTGTCTAGATCACGGATCAGACGAATATGGATCGGCAGAGACTGAACAGGAAGTGGCCTCTTCTACATTCGTTCAACAGCAGATGACAATAGTTCAACATTTTCATAAAAAAACAAACTAAACAAACTGCGGTCTTGTTGTACAGAGACCAACCACCGACTAACACATTTTCGAGCGCAAACATTCCACTAGAAAAAACACGGAGAAGCCCGCATCACGTGCATTTCTCAGTAAGCACGTAATCAAAGGTAATCCCCTCTGCAACACAGATTAGGCAGAAGTATGGGCTTGGAGGAGTTGTTCAGAAGGTTTTTAAGAACTGTCCGAGGAGGAAGCGATGTGTACTGCAACTAAGTTACACAATAGCGCAGCGAGGTTCAGGCCTACAGTTAATTCCCACCACCTCCATTTTCAACCACAGATTTGTGGTCCTGGAGAGGGACATCTCTCCAATACTGCTGCAATGGCACAGCTCCAGGGGTTAAGGGTTAAGTTTAGGTTTAAGATTAGATCCCGTGGGGGTAAATTGTCCTCTGCATTTGGCCCCTCCTCATCAGCAGTGGGCAGCCGCAGTGCAGCGCCCGGGGAACAACTCCAGTTCTGAGGCCGGAGTAACTGAAAGAAACCACCGCCGTGCTGACAAGGTCTTCAGGGCTAGACTAGACTGGACTAGAGAAAGCAGAATACATGAAACGTTCAATAAAATTGAACAACTGAAAAATTACTAGCAAACACTGGCTCAGCAGACAGACAGTGGAGTCAAAACAATAAATATCCAATGCGTCAAAAGTCAGAGAAGTTGCGGAGAAACTGACAACATATTTCAATCCCAATGCACTCCAAAGAAAATATGTTTTTTTTCTATCAAGACAAACCTTCTATGAGACTGAAGATTTGTGACCTCAAGCAGCTCTGCACTCTTCACTTGACCAAACTCCCCCTGGACTCGATTCCAGGATTTGACAAGAACTGCCCTTTCAAACTCATCAATTACAAATGATCTACACTAGAAAACAACACTGGAATGTCACTGGGGGAGTTCTGGGAGAGTGGAGGGGACAGGGGGAGGGTGGGCGGGCTACTACACCTGTATCTCCTCTCCCGCTACTGTCAGAGGAGAAAGTCTTACGTGGGATTGCCCGGAGAATTTAGACATTGTTTGAAAAGAGCTGCATAAAAGTTTGTTATTATTTTTATTTTACGGAACTGATCACACGCTGTAAAGGAAAAAATTCACCATAATGTAAGATATTGTCATTAATTGGGTATTGATGGTGGCATGAGACTAATTATGGTTACGCATGAGAGCAGCTGATGTGGTTATTTCTGGCCAAGCCGAGCACAAAAGAAACATAACTAAGCCTTGCTTGAAATAAGATCCTTGCCTCCTCTTTCATTTTGGGAGGGGAAGCGCGTGACTGGTAAAAACGTTGTCGAGAGACGCTTGGTGGCTTATTCGGTTAAGGCGCCATGCCGTGGTGAATGGATGAGCCCCACGGTCTGGGAACGAATCCGAACCATGCCAGTGCCGAGAGTGGCCGGCAGCTCAACAGGTCCACTGGCCCTTCGCTTTCTGACGGCGCTCCTGGAGTAACAGACCGCAGGTCGCAACACTTCACTTTATCGAACAGCAGTTATGATTTCATATGAAAAGGTACCGTCCACATTGCTGACATATTTTGGGTTGTGGGGAGAAGGGGGGGGGGGGGTTCTGGTTCTCTCTAATCCTGGTTCAAGCTCCACACCGTGAAGCAGCCTGAAGGATTCATCACCCAGCCCCTCTGAACTGCCCCTCTCAGTTGGGGCTTCCCCTTTCACCAGTTTATTTAACTACCACAGAGTGTAACCTGCCCAGCCCATGTTATCATTTGCTCTGCCAAACCCATAAATTTCTGTTACAATTTGTTCCATCTTTGCTATTACACTAGGCCGGCCAGCGGAAGATGGGCTCCTGTAGTCGGGTGTCTCCCAACATTTCTTCCCATTGGGAAAAATCACTATACAAATAAAATAGAATTGAACAGAATTGGTTGGAGTAAGACTGAGGATAGGGTTCTTCCATTGTTACGTAGGCATGGCTCAAAAGCATGCAGAAAAGCTGCATAAGGCAGTAACAGGCCACGGGCTTGTTTATTAGTGAGTGACCTATTACGCTGGAGCCAGCATGAAAAACACGGGTCTGCTGACGGCCATCTGTGAGGCGTCAGGTGACCGGCGCTGCGGTTATGCACGTGAGCCCATCGGTGAAAAAGCCTCCAGCCACGTTTACTCTACGCAGCAGGGTGAAGCCTCATCCACTGCAGAGAAAAAGGTCAAGCAAGGCACGTCTAATGCAGTCTTTAAAATAAATAAATATATATATATATGTTTTAATTCTTTTATCACTCATGAAGGCCCAGTTTCACACATTGGCCTATAAAGAATCATGTCTGACCTTGTCTTTGTGTGTGAAAGTAATTGTACTGAATATACCGATGGGTGTGTAAAATGTCTAACGATGTGTCTGGGGCAATTAAAACTACACGACTCTGCGCTCTACAGGGAGAAACGGCCCAGCTCACGGAAACGTGAATGGACAGACCGGCGGACAGACGGGCGGACGAACAGGGCTATTATCAAGAGCGTTCTTTCTAGTTTGTGTGTCCCTGCGCTGCAAGACGCGTGATCTTCATTAAAGCCGTTCCCTCGGCCCTGTCTGCCGGGCCATCTCCCAGAATCCTCCAGTGCTCTGAGCGAAGAGGGGAAAAACACAGAGGCCAGGGAGGACAGAGGGGCTGCTCGAGAAAACCGGCGGGGGAGACGCATGAGCACCGCACGTGCCGGCCCGTCTCCACGGCAACCGCACAACTCCGGCTCCGGCGGCGGGGGCTTAAAGAGCCACTCACCCGTCACGTGACCTGGGAATAGGAGTCTTCACTGTTTCAGCTCCAGTTTAACAAAAAAGCAATAAGGGACAGAACCAGAGCGCTTCTTTGTAAACGGACGCTGCGGCAAAAATGGCAAGCTTCCTTTTAAAGCGTCAAAATGTTTCAAGCAAACTTCTGCAAAGGCGTTCAGCTGGGTTTTAAGTGTCCACATACTAATCAGAGAGGTGACCGAAGAAGAATCATATTTGATCGGCATTTCACAAACATTCGCTAAAAAATTACATTTACATAACTTAACAATGTTTACGTCACCATTCGACCAACACAAACAGAAATGGATTTCAATGTGAAATTGTCTTTTTAACTTCATTACATGTATAATATATAACATGAAACTAAATGAAAAAAAAAAAATTACAGTACACCGCAAACCTATTTTTTCTTACAGGATCTAAATTAATCTCAAGTCCCCCTTTACCAATCTCACATTAATAGATTCAGGAACCAGACTTGTTCTAGCCACACACAGGAGACCCTCAGAGAGGTTAACAGAACAGAAGGAAATAACAAAACCATTTTCAGATACTGTAACCTCGTAAAGGAGGGAGGGGGGGTGGGGGGTTGAAGTGAACAACGCAGTCCTACTGGTTTTCGGATTGTAACATTAAACATTGAATTAGCCCAATTGTTTATTTGACCAGATATTTTGTGATAGAATCCCAAGATGCGCAGGTCTGGATAGAGAACACGCTGCAGCACAGTCCGATGCCAGTCTGCATCTTGGCTCCCTTCCTGTTCACACATTCTAGCACTTTCTTCTGCACTTTAGTATTATTATAAATAACTTTACTATTCAACTGTTACGGAACTGCTACAGCATGCTTCATGGGTTTATATGGATCTTGGCTGTATGAATCTATGAATTGTATTATGACTCCAGGTTGGCATAAGCTAACTTACATTTAGCGCTTCGTTGATGTTGCACATTAGCTAGTATGGGAATGTTGTTCCTGGTTTGCACTGTTGCTCACATAACTCTGGTGGGCCCACTTATATTTTCTTTCATTGTAAGTTCCTCTGGATAACAGTGTCTGCAAAATGCAATGTAAATGTAATGTAATACTATGCTTTTATATAATGTATTTATTTCACATAATTAGATTTTATTTATTCTATTATCCTAATCTTATTCTATTTATTATATTTTTATTAGAAATGTATTTTTATAACTTATATACTTACTGTATTTGAAATGCTGTGCCTATGCTGTGAGGTGTAAATTCACTGTATGAAAGGTGCTATCCAAATCCAATTTATTATTATTATTAATAATAATAATAATGCAATATAGGAGAACACCAGCATTGGTACAGCAGTTTAGAAAAGGTGCGGAGGAACAGCCCAACATCAGGGAGAGGGAGAGAGTGAGAGAGAGAGAGAGGTGCGGAGGAACAGCCAAGAGGAATCATGCGGAGCACGTGCAGCAACCGCGAAAAAGGCTTTGTTTGCGCCGAGCCGGTTACGCGAGAACGCATCGCTTTCATTCGCCTACACTGAGGATGGCTCCGATTACACGGCAGACGGGGGCCGGGAGATTTCGGCAGGGTGGAGGGGGGGGGCCCGGCTGAACTATGCCCGCGAGCCGCCTTGGCACGCCTCCGAGGTCGCGAACTCCCGCCGTGACGCGAAGCACGCCTTGGGTCCAGATGGGCGCATTAACAGCTCAGGTGGACTCACATGCGCGGACACGCGCCGTCGCTCCTCGTTCGCTGTAAAGCCTTAAAGACAGAAACCTGACAGATTAAAACCCTGGCACTAATCGCCCCTTCGCGTCCACCAACCCGTCTGTTTACCCTCCTATGGAAACTGAGAGGGGAGAGAGAAAGAGAGAAAGGAAGATAGAGAAAGAGGGAGAGAGAGAGACGAGTGAGAGTTAGAGAGAACATGACAAGCCTCGTGACAGCGGGCTCAGACACTGCAGACTCTTGCATAACAGGCCCGCTGATGGCCACGCCCCCCTGTCGCCTCATGGGCTCAGCTGATGCCTCCTCTTCCAATCCCGCCCGGCGACTGCTGGCTGCTCTCCCCGTGCTCACATGGCCGGTCACATGACCCAGAGCTCCCCCTGGGAAAGCACCGTCCTCTCTTCACCTCTTCGGTCTCTCTCTTTTTCTCTCCCTCTCACCCCCCTCTCTTTGTCTCGCTCTACCTCTCTCTCCCCCCTCCCTCCATCTCTCTCACTCATACTCTCCTCTCTAGGGCACAAAGTCAGACTGCAGCGCCACACTGAGGGCAACACACAGACACATGGGCACGCGCGCACGCACACAAACGCACACACAGGCACATGCATGCACACGCGCACACACAGAGACACACGCACACACACACGCGCAAACAGACACACACACGCACACAGACACACGCACACAGACACACGTTCGCACGCACACAGAGGCATGGGCATGTGTGCACACACACACACACACACAAACACACACACACACACACAGGCGCACACACACACAGGCACACACACACAGGCACATGCACACACACGCACCTCAGCCACCCGAGCTGCCTAATTCTGCCCCCACTGCACCCTGGATGCTACAGACAGTGATTCCATGGGAGTGACCGTAACTGTTATCGTTATCAACATCGTCCTTAAGTGACGGCAAGCTATGAAAAATCACGCGAGTGCAAGTGAATAAATCTCAGAACATGTACATTCTTACCGGGCCATTCGTTGTATTTCAGCAATTAATGACAGCTTTCACCAGCTTTTCCCTGTAGTTTTTAACACATTAATGAACGAAGGCAGGCAGCGGTCATCTGGTTTGGCTTAATCTGGCCTCCCAGTGAAAAGGAGTTGACTGACAGAAGGCCAATTGAGAAGAAAACTTGGGACTGGGGAGGGCCATTTAAAAATCTTTTCCAGTCAGAGCCAGGTGCTCTGATCAGGCCTTCTTTTGGTGCCCATTAATCTTTCATTATCTCCACTCGCCATTTTAGAGAAATTAAAACTGTAAAATCCTTTCCAATATTTCAAACTGAGTATTTGAGGTATTCTCCCTTTTTATTTTACTGTGTTTTTGCCTCTTCCTGGAACTGTTTTTTATTATATTGTCTTTGTATCTCTTGTTTTCTGCAACGCGCTGGTGAGCTACAAACTTATGAACGGTTTATGATTATTGGCAGGGGTCTTGTGTTTCCCACTCCACTCTTTGTATCTTTATTTTCTACCTTTTGCTCTCCTTTCTTTGTTCCCCTCTCACCCTGAGCCAGCCAGAGGAGGATGGACCCCCGTACCGAGTCTGGTTCTTCCTACCGAGTCTGGTTCTTCCTACAGAGTCTGGTTCTTCCTACAGAGTCTGGTTCTTCCTACAGAGTCTGGTTCTTCCTACAGAGTCTGGTTCTTCCTACAGAGTCTGGTTCTTCCTACAGAGTCTGGTTCTTCCTACAGAGTCTGGTTCTTCCTACAGAGTCTGGTTCTTCCTACCTGAAAAAACTTGGAGAAAAAACTGAAGTGAATGAAAGGGACCCCTGCACACTATGCCGAACGAAGGTCTATGTGACCGAAACTTTAAACTTATTAAATGTCTTATCAAGACATTGACAAATCAAGTATCTCAGTGTACAAGAATAGTTCTTGCATGCAGAATACAGCTCTGATTGGCCAGAGTGTCGAAAGTCACAATAACGCAAAGAACAATGGGCAATACGCTTCAGCGAAGTGCGGTAGTGCTCAAGTGTGAGGATTGTGACAGGGCCTGTGTACCCCTTTCACCTAACATGGCCGACTCTCCTCTTGCAAATGGTTCATATCTGTGGTGCTTTGCAAAGCAACCCAGACCTCCACCATTTCACATATACATGTGGCACTTGAAATATCCCTGATTGACGAATACATAAGGTGACTTCGGACCCTTGAACGGACACACATTCTTAAGGCAACGTAATTATCCAGCAATGCTTTACAAATGACTCGGGAAGCATTGGAAACTGTCAAGTAGACACTGCGAACGGAAAAAGCTGTCACCACTTTGTCAAAATGAGTAGTGAAGATGTAACACCTTGACTGAACTGAACAGCGAGACATTAAATGTTAAAGACACCTCAGAACGAGGCATCTTCACACCTAGGTGCACCTACTCTTCATGTACCTGTGTAGGACACAGAAATAAACCGGACAAATATTTAAGTTCACATGTAATAACCTATTTGGCAGATGGTGCAAGAATTAATCGATAAATTACCTCAGATTTGCTAGTGATTAGATGAGGGGAAGGCAAACCTGGTCCTGGAGTTCCAGAAATGGTCCTGGTTTTTGATCCACCCAACCACCCAAATTACAAATTGATTAATTTTAATTAATTAGCTTTAATAAATGCAGGGGACCATGTGCTGGAGGCACTCAGAATTTTACATTCCAGAAAATTCAGGCTCAGAGACTTTTAATCATCCATCAAACTCTTGTGATCAAGCTCAGATGGGACAAAGACCAGAAACATCACCGGCACTCCAGGACCAGGGTTGCCAATTCACAGATTAGAATGGATCTACACACATAAAAACCTCAGACCAGACTACAGCGCGCACCCTGCTGTGGAGCAGACTACTGCACACGCCCCGAAAACTAAGACTAAGGTTATTGGTTGGAAGAAAAACTAGCACGCAGACCGGCCCTCCAGGACCCAAGTCCCTGGCCTACAGGGTCAGTGGCGCCTCCTGCTGGCCATTCTGTGCGCTCCCCTTCACATTTCCCCTGGTACAGGATATACACATATATACGCGTTTAATCTGTAATCCGTCTCTCTGTGGGTTTATACCCCTGTACCACCTGCAAAGCAGCCTACGGCTGCACCGTTTCCATCGTCACATACAGATATTTTATTGCCTGTCCTTGCCTTTCCCCAGATAGAGTGCAAATGGGGTATGCTGTGAAAGAGCCAGGGCTGCGGAGCCTCGGTTTACCGCCGTACAGATCCCCCCTCCAGTTTCCTCCCCTCCCCTCGCGCAAGCGCACACCTCCGTCTGTCCTCATGTGCCTCTGCCGCTTATGTAACCGCAGACGCTAAACCCGAGCTCCCCCAGCCGGGAAGCTGTTGTCTGAATACTGATTGGGAGCCGGCTTTAGCGCACCGCGCGCCCCGCTAAGGGCGAACTCAGCCGGCGTAGGAGTAACCCCTCCCCCCCCCCCCCCCCGTGCACACGCGCACTGTAAAACCAGCCAGAGCCGTGTCTGAGAAGGCTCTTCAGAACGTCGGATCGGCTGGAAGTGCAGTTTTCACACAGTGCGCGCTCGACTGCATTACATTCCCTTACCCAGAGCAACGTACAACAGCTGCGTTTACATACCCACAAATATTCTGACATCATCCCCAACATTAAAATATTGTGACTATAATGTTCCACAACCGGAATAATCCAGTATTCCTGTTAAGATTAACCTGTACATGAGGGACATTCCTCTATTAAACAGAATAGTGACTCATGTAAACACCTTATTCGAAAAATATACATCCTACCAAGAAAAAACAAACATACATCTGTATATTTTTTTTCATACAATTTTGGGTCATAACTCTCAAGCAGTAAATATAATGTTGCAGGCAAATAAATATCTTCTGATTTAAAAAAAATTACAACTATTATGTCTTTAAATCTGAGAAGACGCTGAAGACGGGAAATAAATGTGAGAAAACAGCAGGCAATAATGTTGGGTTTATTTGGTTGTTTGATTGATTGATTTAGCTGTGTGGTGTGGTGGTTAGGGAACTGGGCAGGCAACTCAAAGGATGTGGGTTTCATTCCTCGCTGGTGCACTGTCGTTGACCACGCCACTTAACCTGAACTTAACCTGAACTTAACCTGAACTTAACCTGAACTTCCCCAGCAAACATCCAGCTGTATAAATGGACTGCGTGTAAAACATTTATTTTTGTACTTTTAAAATGTATTTTTAAAAAGTTAATGAGTCACACAGACGCCCCTGTCTTAGTTATTCTCAGCCCAGAGGAGGCTGCGGCCAAACAAAGTCAAAAACATAACCTGCTGTGGGGTGTTTCAGTGGCGTAGCCTGTAGAGCACTATCCATATGCTCATTGTGAGCCATGACGTTGGCGATTCGAATCCGGCCACACAACCCGTGTCACATGTCTTTCCGTCTCTCTCGCTCCCATTCTTCCTGTCTCTCTACACTGTGCTGTCCAATAAAGCTGAAAAAAGCCCTTTAAAAAAACACAGTGAAAGTGTATGCGCTCAGACGGGTCGCAGGTCTCCCCGTGGGTAAATGACCAGGTTTCGGGTGTGACTCTCAGTCCTCCCATCTCCCTCTTTCCACATCCTAGCTGATATTTATACAATTAAAACCATTTTCAAATATGGTTAAAAAAAAAAAAAAACATTTCTCCCTTCTGAACGGAATGCTAATGTCTTGGCAGTCACTGAGGTTAGGCTCGTGAATGTGAATAATAATATTGCAATAAAACACCACTTTTGGGCTGCTGGATGGCTCTAGGTTAAGGCACCGTGCAATGTTAAATATTATTATTGTGTAGGCTATATGCATAATGCATAATAATAAAAGGGTCCATAAGTCAAAGACCACAAAACTGCCCCTCAGTGAAGGGGAATGCTGCTTTCAGCCCACTTCATCAACATCCAGGCAATGTGCGATGGTACCCTACGCGTAAGATTACATGTATAGACTATTCGCAATTATCCTGGATCAAGCTATGACTTATGCCTATATTTGCCAATTCCTGTAATCTTCTGGGGGGACAATCTTCTGTTACGGGACAATGGCTATCCATAAACAAGGAGCTGATAACACCTATATCAAGCCTAATGCACAAATTGTCATTTACACCTAATGCGTGAATTGTCATTCAATGGAAAACTTGCGCACTGCAATAGACGGACATTTGAGTTCTGAAATTGCGCTTCAGATGTCATTACAATACAGCTCTGTTCATCTAGGCCTATAGCCTATAAGTAAATAGAATGGTTTTGACTGAAAAAAGTTCAAAACCTTGTCCAGTGAATATATTATTGTTTTTCAAATAACCTAGGCTACAGTCCCCGGGACAGTCCTACGGCAAAAAAACAGATAAATTTCACCATGTTAACTGAATTTTAGCCTTATTCTTCGTCCTTCATATTTTTTTAATTACAGTGACCAGGCTTCCATACTCTCAGCTTATTAAAACCCCGCTGATTTCACCTGTTACACCACAACTAAACAAAATGATTGTAAAGAGAACAATTCATTCACAATTCATTGTAATGCCATTCTCTGCATGTGCGCTTTAACTTCATGCAGGAGCAGGTCTGTTTCACCTGCTTTAAATTGCACTTTTCACGGTCTTCCCAGGAAAGTGGACTTGTTTTTAAAGCATTAGCTGCTAGTAAAATGCGTTGGTCACATTTCCATAAGCAGGACATTATAAAACAAGGGAAAATATGCGTGGACCTCTGGGTTGCCAACCTGACAGCTTTATTGTATTCAGTGTCAGCATGAAGGCAACATAACGGTATTTGTGTTATTAATCAATATTAGAATGCAGGTAATACACTTCGGATGAAGCTTGAACTTCGAGAACTGCATGAGAACAGCCTCACGGAATTGATGTTTGACAATGTTTTATTGCATTTTGATTGGTTTATTGCACGTCACGCCCAAGACACACCGATAATTAATGAAAAGACTAGGTTCAGCCCATTTGCACATTGCGCCGTGCTTATCGCTAAAAAAACACACCGTCAAACTAGCAAAAGTGGACTTGGGCTTGCCCTAAATGCACTTTTTGCCATGCGTTTAGACAAAGCGCTAATATCGCCAAGATGGAGCCCCAGGTGTTTCAGAGGAGAACCGTGGATGTCCCAGCTCTCCAAAAAAATGGCCAGGTGGTTTACACACAGAATGCGGCTGCAGTTGCAGATAGTTGAACATTCCAGGTTGGGGGTGGGAAGTGCATATGTACAGCCCCAGGTTTGGTGGAAAATAATTATTTTTTAAATAATAATCTTTGGCATGATGGCCAATTGAATTGCATGAGCCCCACCAAGCCCACAGCGGGCCCTCAGTGCTTCTCAACAGGCATTTCGATTCCGTTCGAGCATGTCTCGCCAACGTAACCTCGCTGGCATTGCAAACGGTGACGTAGCTAACCCTACGGGGATGTTTACGAAGGTCTTACAAGGGGGTTATGGGGGTTCTCTCGCGGTACTCACAGGCTCCTCAAAGGTCTCATTCTTGTCCAGCATCTCACGCAGAGTCTGCAGAACCTTGATGCAGAGCTTCTCCTCCTTATCCATCAGCTTCTTGGTGTGTTTGATCAGTCTGGGCGAAAGAGCGTTCCTTCAGATAGTGCCGCACTGCATCAACATTCCAATTCTGCTTATTGAACCAACATACTGCATCATCTTATTGAACCGACATACTGTATCAACAACATTCCAATTCTACGACTTATTGAACTGACATACTGTAGCAACAACATTTTAATTCTGTCTTAATGAACTGACATAGATGTAGTGAAGGTTATACATGCGGAGAAGCACTCAGGAGAGACACAGTGAAGATTGTACTTTGGGGAAGGGCACTAGGACACTCACTTGGACATGAAAGCCCCACTCTCACAGCTGAACCGTGCCGCCTCGGGGAACAGGAGCTCCGGGCTGTGCAGGACGTCCACCAGCACTGAGAACTCCGCCTGCACTTTGGGATGGAACTGCTCCTCCAGACAGGACACTACACCCTGAAAGCAAAGTGTACACTTAGACACACACTGACCACCCTTTTCTACCAAACTCACCACACTTTTTGTACCAAAGAGCACGCAAGTCCCTGCGCCATACTTCTGTTCCGTCAAGTTCGAAGACGGACGTATTTGTTTTCTAACGGCTAACGCCATCGTGCAGCGGCCTGCGTGCAAAACGTGTCCACGGCGCACCTGCAGATTCTCGATGATGCTCTTGTAGTCAGGGGCTCCGAGTGGCTCCTTGCGGGGCCCGGAACGAGCAGTCATCCTCCAGCCCTTGGCAGCGCGCTGTACCATGTTGGTGTGCGCCTTCAGGGACAGCGTGTTCACCTGGCTGTCCAGGTCCACCGGGACTGCCATGGCACGGTTCTTAGCTAGAGAGGACAGGGGAGCGGCATTTTCAGGAAAGCAATTTTTTTTCTTCCCCAATTTATCCTGACTAATCGGGAGATGCTTGTTTTTTCAGACCCCATATGTCCCAGAACTACTGGTTTTCATCTTTATTTATGAACATGCCAAATTTCTAAATTCAGCGTGACGCACCCACATCCGCAAGAGTCTTGATGCAGCCCTCGATGTTGGATTTCTGCAGTGTATTAATCCAGGTGCAGTTATAGATCCTGAAGGCGGACTGCAGAAGCTGGATGAAGATGGGCTGGTGCGTCTGTAAGGGGAGAGGAGTAAGGTCATAATGCTGTAGAGTTTCTTTCAAGAAAACTGAAGTCTGGTCAGGGACCCCCAACAGTACCCGCAGAGTCCCCCAGGGGTCCGCGGACTCCCTGTTGAAAACCCAGGCAGTAGGGTACCCCATTACCATGGCAGTACCTGCAGGCTGGAGTTGTTGACTGAGAACTGGGAGCTGAAGAATCCCTTGATGATGGCCATTATAGTCTCTGTCACATATCTCTCCATCATGGTGTCAGCGTGCTTCCTGTCCGTAGTGCTGTTGCAAACCTGAAAGGACCCCACATACCATTACACGCCCTACACAATCCCTAACCTTCAGAATAAGCTTCGACTCCGCTATTACTTACATCATGTTACATTAGCAGACGCTCTTATCCGGAGCAATGTGCAATACAGAAGAAAACACAAGTAAATCTATCACTAAACACTAGTGCAAGTTTACTACGCTAAAACCAAAGTACAAATCCTTTATAGGCTACATCCATAAGACCAGAAAAATATGACCTAAAACCATAAACCTTTTGAAACATAAGCTTGTGTTGAATTTTATCTCAATTAATTGATTTATTGATTCAGAACATACCAAAGTCAGCATAGAGGCAACCTGGGCCCTGTTCCTCATAGCTGGATAACTCATTTCACTGGCTGTGTTGAGTAAAATCCATGGAACATATGAACTAGCAACAACAGTGTCCTGGGTTTTATTCAGCCCAGGAAACCAACTAACTCAGCCAATGATGAGGATCAGGGCCCTGGCCAGACCAATACAACAACAATGTAAAAAAGAAACGGTATAAAGCAAAAAGCATTCAAATAAATACAGTCTGGGGTTTATTCAGTAAGTCAATGAGGAGATGCCAGCTCTGCAGGCAGAAGGTAAGCTCACCCGGGCCATGTCGATGAGGAAGTTCTCAAAGAGCTTCCAGATGTGGTTACTGGTGTAGATCTCCTTCATCTCCACCTCTGTATCCACATAGCAGTGGTTCACAAAGTTGACGTACGAGGTTTTCACCTGGGGAACGGAAAATTCCCAGCGTTAACTCGTTTGCTGGTTGGCAGGGGTGGACCAAATCAGTAACAATGCCGCTTTCACGCATAGAACCCGCAACATTGCCGAATTCAATTATCTGGGTTAGGTACTGGTTCTCCCCATTCACACATTGGTCTCCTTTATGGAAATATTTTGTGTTGAGGCGGTTCACACATGACGTAACCATTCTAGATAGATTATATAAGGCAGGAAGTTACGTATGATTTTGGGTGCCAATTTTCATACAATGTTACTACAATACAACACATTTTATAAACAGGTGATATGTTTGCATAATGTACTCTATTCACAAAAATACATTGGAAATATTAGAAGCTTGGATGCAAAACCGAAGAGAAGTTGTGACAAATAGGATGCAGCTAGGCTCCGAACATAGAGACGGAGATGCTGTACGCGGTTAAAGGCTACAGCATTGTTGCTCAGTTCCGCAACAGAAAGGCTTGGAATGTGAAAGCTCGAGAGACCAAACTGCCAGGTGTTCTGGTCAAGAACATCGTAACCTTTTGTGCGCTTTACCCAGGAATGTTGCTGCTTTTGTTCACACTAGGGCCGTGGGGGAAGATATCCGTAAATCTTACTCGGTCCTAACCCGGCAAATTGCAGGACCGGGTTATGCGGAAAATCGACACCGGTTCCTGTTCACACATGACGCTGACACAAAACATTGCCAGACATTTACGTGTTAAGATGCGTGTGTGAAAGCGGAAGTCCCAAATGCCTCAGAACTCAATTTACAAAGGCTGAGGTAACCTTGGTTCACAAGTGCCAGGTGTGATCCTGATTTCTTTCTTAGCCGTATTGCAGTTTATGAAGAGTCCGAGCCTGAATATTCAGAGTCTATCTAGAGTCTGAATGGGTCTGAAACTATTGAGTACATCCAGCACATGGACACCAGCATACATAAAGCCCAATCATGCATCCAATTATACCACAGGATGCAATGATAAAATTTGATGGAGCGAACCTTCCATCAATGGTCATTCATCTCCTTTCATAAGCAGTATGTAGCACGTTTATTAGGATTGCATAATCTTTCAATCAAAGGCTTATGTCAATAACCACAATTAGGCATGTGGGGCGTTATGTGCCCACTGATGCAGCAAGTGACATTACCAAAACATATAAGTGCATACGCCTACACTCCATAAGCCTATTTGCAGTTACTGGCATATTTATGAATGCTTATGTAGTGCTTAATCATTCAGACATTCCACTTGTAAATGCGGTCTTTATATTCCATTCATGTAATCCATCCCATCAACACTGCTATGCGCCAAATAAACATGAACCACACATAGTGAGGGATTGGCAGTATTTCAAACGCATGTATTTACTGGCACCCTTTTTACCTGCATCACATATGACACCTGCAAAGCAACCTCCACCATTACGCTTGCAGTTTATAGATAGGAGACACCACAAAGGTAAATGTAACAAGTGCATTTGTCTTCCTCACAGTGGATATTTACCTCGGGTATGCAGTCGTCGTGGGTGACCACCTTGACAATATCGTCCAGGGGCAGCAGCGAGTTGCACTTGAGCTCGGTGAAGACGTTCTTGCCCTCGGTGCAGGCGGCGAGCAACTCCACCAGTGTGTTGTGGTAGGCCAGAGGCCCGCTGGTGTCCGCTCGCTCGCGCTCCGAACTCATCATCTGCAGGAAAACTGGGAACGAGGCCCGGTCGTTGTAGAACACGAGCACCTCCTCGCCCCCGTTCACCAACTGAGAGAAAAGAGAGGGACGCGAACGATTGTGGTGAGATCCGGTTAGGTGTGGTTCAGTGTGGTCTGGTGGGCATGGTGTAGTTATGCATGCATCCTCTGCATCCTGCTTAGGAGCAGCGGGAGCAACAGCGCCCAGGGACCAACTCCGCCCAGGGACCAACTCCGCCCAGGGACCAACTCCGCCCAGGGACCAACTCCGCCCAGGGACCAACTCCGCCCAGGGACCAACTCCGCCCAGGGACCAACTCCAGTTCTGAGGCCAGTGCCTTGGTCAAGGGCAATGACAGGAGTGTACCGAACCTGACATGTCTTTAGTGTGGAAGGAAACCAGAGTACCTGGAGGCACCTAGCTGAGTTTACAGTTTGCAAACACGAGAACATGCATACTCCACACAGAGGGCACCTGGACCCACACCCACACCCACACCAACACACCAACACACACACACACACCAACACACACACACACACACACTCATAATTAAAGATCTGTTCAGGCCTAAAAGCCCCCCTGCCCGTTGCCGTGACCCCTCACCTCGGTCATAACCTTGTCCTGGCACTTCTTGACGTACTTTCCGTCGGCCTTGACGATGGTCTGCAGGAAGCGCAGGTACTGCACGTGGCGGCCATGTGTCTCGATGCAGTGCACAAAGTGGTGGACCACGCGATCGCTGATCTCGCTGCACAGGTGGAAGTTGTTCATGAAGATGTAGCGCATGGTTTCAGCCTCCAGGAGCTGCGGGTGGGGTTGTAGGGATTAGCTTCATGAAGTTTAGTTTAGATTAGATTAGCCTAGTTTAGGTTAAATTAATTTAGATAAATGTCGTTCAGTTTTGATTGCTTTAATTTAGGTTAATCTACATTAGTCTAGTTTAGTTTAGATCATCTTAATTTAGATTAGTTTAGATTATATTCGTTTAGAGTAGTTTCGTTTAAAGCCGTAATATGTAATTTTTTTGATGCCCTATTTTTTTATGCCCTATTTAGTACCTTTTCACCCTGGCATTTTTGGAGCAATATCCATTCAATGTATTTGCATTCTGTATTTGCTCCTCTATATGCCATTTCCATTGTTGCCGTTTTGAATGTGTGCATAACGAATGCTGAAGGGCAAGCACCTAAAATCCATGAACACAACCGTGTCAGACGACATTGTTGATCATCTCTAAGAAGTCTTCTTTAAACAAAATATGCTACCACTGGATTATCTTCAAAAAAAATGAGCATCAGAACATGGTTTGACTTTCATTTGATCTATAAGAAGTTTACTATATTACAGAGAAATACAAAACCGCCATTATGAGCATTTAAAATATCAATTAGCCTATAGCTAAAAGCACAGGCTGCGATTTGCTGGCCTGCCCTGCCTATTAACGGCATCGGTTTGCTTATGGCCAGCGCTGTATTAACGGCATCGACAAAGCAGTAAATGAATGTGTCGGAACAACAAGCAATGAGAAATGTAACATTGTTCATTTTATTTCCACTATTTATAACAACACACAACTTAAAAATTGTGAATAACTAAATAAAAAAGCAGCCTTTTGTCCGGTGATACGAAAGAGCACAAACAATGTAGCTAATTTAACAACTTCACGGTTATCAAAACTAGATGGGGGAAGAAAAAAAATATATATATTTTAAATGAACATGAGTTTGTTGACGTTGCTCTGGAGAAGTGAGCTCCGCGTTTTGCTGACAATGAAGCCGTCCTTTGAGAAGATGTGCTGAATGATATAGGCAAATTGTTGCTTGCAAAGTTTAACATTTAACTTTTTTGGGGTCATCCTTTAGACGCTCAAAACATATTACAGCTTTAATTTAGCTTAGATGAGTTTAGATTAGTTGAGTTTAAACTGAGGGTTAAACAGCAGAGGTCCAGGGCCAGGGATAAACAGCAGAAGGCCAGGGATAAACAGCAAAGGTCCAGAGCCAGGGTTAAACAGCAGAGGTCCAGAGCCAGGGTTAAACAGCAGAGGTCCAGGGCCAGGGATAAACAGCAGAGGTCCAGGGCCAGGGTTGAGGAGCACCGGTAAAATATGTAAAAATGTGTAGGCAGAGGGTTTGTGACATCACAGATATGTAGCCGATGCCCTGTGGTCTGACTGTGAACTGCACTGTTGCTAATGCTGATGAACACTGAAAACCTGAACAGCCTGCCCTCCAATACTAGGGCTGGGAGTCCTAGTTTAGTTTACAGGCATCAATACAACATAAAAAATGGACACAAACAGGTGGAGGATAAACAGACCTAGGGGCTTGTACATACAAATTATGTAGGGGGAGGGTGTTGGGCTGGGTGGGCAATACACATATAGCAAGACAATAGCAAAATGAAATGATACCAATTAGGAAAAGTAGTTACTAAATGAGGCAGGAGGAATGAAGAAAAGGAGAAGAAAAAAGAATGACTAGAGTGGGACTGAGAGTGTCTCCTGGCAACAGGGATGTGATTTATCCTGATTTATCAGGAAATGCTGATTTTCATACCCTAACAAAAGCTCCTGATGTGTGTGTTTATCACTTACCCAGGTCCACTGTCTATCAGAATTTCTTGATTAATCAGGGGGAAAAGAAATTGGCATCCTGAACATGATATGTTCAAAGAAGTAATCTGTGTGTGTCACACAATATCACCATGTAAGAGGATGAGGAGGAGGAAGAGGTGTGCACTGAGAAAGGAAACATGTCCAAGGTCGTTGAAGCACAGGGAGAAAAAGGTGAGACCTACGTACCCCTGGTGTGAGGAAGAGGTTGAGGTGCTTGTGGAGGAGGACTTGGTTCTGGGTGTTTCCTCTGCAAAAGCTCTGCAGGAAGCCGTGAGCCAGGTTCATGATATCGTTCATCTTCTGGTCAGTCTGTGGGAAAGCACAGAGTGGGCTAACAGCTAGCACGAGCACAGCTATCACCCAGAATGGCTAGCAGTAGTACAGCTAACACCAGCGCAGCTACAGCTAGCAGGGTAGACAAGTGCTAGCATTTACATGGCTAGCACCCAGTACGGCAGAGAAGGCTTGCAGCAGCACCAGAGATGTAAATTCAAACACTATTTTTATGGTACTGGGCATAGATTATGACATGATGAGGACAGTAAATATCAATAGCAGTGTTAGTGAATAATTAATAATAATTAATAATATTATTAAGGTAATTTAATTCAAATGTCATAGAAAGTTCCAAAATTTGCCCATGAACCTACAGTATGGTCACTGCCACACCCAAATAACACCCCTGACCAGCACGGCTGCTTTGTGGCCCAAACCTTGCACAGCAGACAGGAGATTAATCCTATATTACAGCAGGGCGGTTTCCGACGCTTTTCAATATGTATGCTGGTTTCTGTTCAAACCTCTGAATTGTAACAAGCCGTTAACAGTACTTATTTATACACTGTTAATGTCAATTGAATTGATTTGCCCTCTAAACCGCAAAGCATGTTAGAAACAGCTAGACTGTTGTTGAAGAAAAAAGGCCCCACATTCACATCCCAGGACAGTCAAAATAATGAATGCTTAATTTCACACCCTGCTTTGTGGACAATGAAGAGCAAATGGCTGGATTTTGTAAAAAATCTCTTAAAAATTTAGACAGGGTCCAAAATGAACACCCACCAAGCAAAGAATTGTAAAAAAAAATGTAAGAAAAACAGTTTTGCGAAAGGTGGCTTTATAAAGTGTGTCTTAAATTTGTATTTTTTTTAATGAATGCAAATATTTTTGGCTGCTAAAAAAAAATTCTGGCGATTAGATTTTGACCCTTGGAAGGTGAGTCAAAAAGGTTAATTTCAGACCATGTATAGATCTGTCAGGTTTTAGAACTACTACCCCCCCCTAGGTCAGGTAGTATTCCAATTAACCACAGATGTGCCCGTCAGGCCACATTCCAATAAAGCACAGATGTACCTGTCGGGCAGTGTGCGGGCAGGGCTACCTTCTCATAGGGGATCTGCAGCAGGTCCAGCACCACAGTGTGGGCTCCCATGTTCACAGATGTACCTGTCAGGCAGTGTGCGGGCAGGGCTACCTTCTCATAGGGGATCTGCAGCAGGTCCAGCACCACAGTGTGGGCTCCCATGTTCACAGATGTACCTGTCGGGCAGTGTGCGGGCAGGGCTACCTTCTCATAGGGGATCTGCAGCAGGTCCAGCACCACAGTGTGGGCTCCCATGTTCACAGATGTACCTGTCAGGCAGTGTGCGGGCAGGGCTACCTTCTCATAGGGGATCTGCAGCAGGTCCAGCACCACAGTGTGGGCTCCCATGTTCACAGATGTACCTGTCGGGCAGTGTGCGGGCAGGGCTACCTTCTCATAGGGGATCTGCAGCAGGTCCAGCACCACAGTGTGGGCTCCCATGTTCACAGATGTACCTGTCAGGCAGTGTGCGGGCAGGGCTACCTTCTCATAGGGGATCTGCAGCAGGTCCAGCACCACAGTGTGGGCTCCCATGTTCACAGATGTACCTGTCGGGCAGTGTGCGGGCAGGGCTACCTTCTCATAGGGGATCTGCAGCAGGTCCAGCACCACAGTGTGGGCTCCCATGTTCTTCAGAAGCCTCTGCAGCTGGACCGGTCTCTTCTTACTGGGATAGCACAGCTTATTGAGCCGGAGCAGGATCTGAAAGACAAGGAGCCTGTGATTTCAGCACGACCCCCACATTGGCACCTTCAGCAGGACTCCACCCATCTAGTCACACTAAAAAAAAACTTCTCATCTAAATTAGACATAGGGAGACGCGTCGGCACTTCGACGGAAAGTGGGAAAGTCAGCAGCGTTTGATATGGAGAAGAGTGAGAACAACATGAAACTGCTGCACAAATAGGCCAAATAGGCTGGTCACCAAAAAGAGGACTCCTCTTCAAAAAGTTCAAAAAGTCATGAATGTTCTAATGCCTGGGTTTTCAACAGGGAGTCCTTGAAGGTACTGTAGGGGGTCCCTGGCCAGACTTAACATGCAATGACTATATATTGATTTGGGAAAATATAACCCTTTTTAACATGGTGGTCGCATGGGTGGGGGTCCCTGGATCAGAAAATGGATGAAAACCCCTGTTCAAATGGATGTTATAATCTTAATTAGAATTTTACCCGACCACAGTCAAATGAATGGGCCTGTAAACGGGTGTTATCTGGCTTGCCAAGCACTGCTAACGGAGGTCAGCGGTTGAACAGGGTTCGGATGGGGCACCTTCGGCAGCTGCTCACCTCTTTGACGATGTTGTAGTTGTTCGCTTTGTTGCTGTCAATCTGAGGCTTGGTGCTCCCGTCCTGCACCGGACTCAGGATCCCGCCCTCCTGTCAATCAAAAGTACAAAGGCGCAAATGCAAGCTTTCATATAAATAAGTAATTTACGTGAATGCATCAAACTTGCTTACTGTAAGCTTTTCTGTCACTTCAGGCATTTCCACAGAAAGAAACACTGGTGGCCTATGAATTTCTCCTGATCAACAACTCCCATGTACTTGTGCAGCTTGAGAGATCAATCTTGTGTGCAGTATTGCCGTAGCTGATGATTCCCTCAAAGACATTGAAGGTCAACTTGACTTAAGAGCGTTTTCAACACACCAAGCTATATTGGAATGATTTTTGTTCTCCACCTATGAAATTTCAGCAGCCTTTGCGCACAGCAGGGGTACCGGGAGAAACCTGTGCGTTCCCTGTAGAACGCCTAACGCTGCCAAAGCCCCGGATGCTCTCCCTCTCTCCGACTTACGGAGGGAAGCAAACTTCTCCCTGGCGCGTACGTGTTTTTAACGTCTCCTCTTGAGAAACGGAAGCACAGATGCTGCCGAAAGCTATGAGACGGGCAACACGCACTGAAATAGACGAAACAGACGTGTTCAGACACCAGGCCTTTTCTGCATGCAGGCCGTGTCCCGAGTACTTGACAATTCAGGACACGTGCAGCCTGAATACACGTTCTAAAACAAACTGCTTGCATGCGCACGTTTTAAACCATAATGGTTCAAAATGGGTATGAGCATTCACAGATTTGGCTTCGCTATTACACATCTTGCAACTGTTTGCTAAATATTTCAATGTTAAAAAATTGACAGCATTTGATATAAAAGGACCAGAACAAAATCAAACAGTTTGCAAAAAATGTAAAATGTAATTCATGTTCAAATGTGATTCTGATTACTCTTAGTTTTTTTTTATTATTGGTTAATTTAAATCAGTCGTCCCCAACCCTGTTCCTGGAGATCGACCGTCCTAGGGTTTCATTCCAACCCTAATTTGGCACACCCGATTCTGCTAATTCGCAGCTCAATGAGATCTCTAGCTGTTGAATGTAGTGTGCTTTTTTAGGGTTGGAGTGAAAACCTACAGGATCTCCAGGAACAGGGTTGGGGACCACTGATTTAAATAAAGGGTTATAGTTATAAAGTCAGAGGAGCCTATTTAGAAAATAAATAAGGCCAACACAATCTTCCATTCCTGATATGCTCTAACTCAGGTGCTCCTATATATCTATATAATAATTATTATATATATATATATATTTTTAAACAGAACTGAGCCCTGTGAACCTCAAAGCATTCTGTGCACTGGCTCTAGGGGGCGCACCTCAGCGATATTCTCCTTGATCTGGCTGTCGCCCAGCTCCACGCTGCCGTAGCCCCCGTTCTTCTCCACCCACAGCTCCGACTTCTCCACCGTCAGGCGCAGCTGATCCAGGTCAGTTTTGATCTGCTTGTAGTTCTCCACATCCAGCTCAGACACCAGCAGCTGGACCTACGGCGTTGGGCACAGTGCGGCCCTCAAACAGTCTGTTTCCGGCTCTCAGGCTCACCAGCTAGAGGAGTGCTTCTCAAACTCACGTCCCGGGGGACCCCTGTGTACCTGGTCTTTGTTACAGCGAATCTCTTATTCAGTTAAAAGTGCACTCTGCAGGATTTTTAAGAATATATTATAAAATCAGCATGCTCATATCTATGATGCACTGGCAATCTCTGTCAAAACAAATAATAATTAGATAAATCCTTTTTTTTGGCTGTATTTATTATTCTAAGATGTGTTTGGGACGTCTCTGGGCTTGGTACACTTTTCTGTGAGGGGAGGGGTGGGTGTGGCTGCAGAGCCTGTGGAGTGGGATCAGCTTACTCTCAGTAGAGTGAGTGTTGCCAGCTACTGCAATGGCAGAGGTGAAGGAGTGGAGGTACAGTAGAGTAAAGTCAACCTAGAATTTGCTTTTCCTCAATGGCCACAGCTAAAGTTTAGCAAGGGGTTGATAAGCGAAGCGGAGTGTTTTCTGTTGGACCTCTAAGGAATGTTACCTCTATGTTAGGTAGCAAGTCAGGTACCTTTTGAATCAAATGAATATAACTCAGGGCTGCCCAACCCTGCTCCTGGAGATCTACCTTCCTTCCTTCCTTCTACCTTCATTTCAAGCCCAATTTGGCACACCTGATTCTACTAATTAGCAGCTCAACTAGATCTCTAGCTGTTAAATGTGCTTTGTTAAGGTTGGAGGGAAAACCTATCGGATGGTAGGAAAACTGATATAACATGTTGTATTTGAGAAAATAAATAATATTTGTATACAAAAATCTTCATAAAAAATGTATTTACTGTATTTACTTTACAAGGGTATTAACTAGACATACAAGATATGGTCTGCTAAGTTTACTTATTCAACACACGATTCTGTCTTTATATCCCAGTTCTACTAAATGAATGGTAGATCTGGCCTTCTAATTATAAAAAATGAACAGCTTGTTCAAATTCCGGGATTGTAATTGTGGTTGGAACGAAAACCAGCATACACAGCGGTCCCGGGACAGAGTTTGAGAACCACTGCCTAGAGGACTGCAACTTGTTTTTTTGTATACATCTTTCAAGGATGTAATCTTTCTTGACAAAAATCTGCAAATACAGGTTTTTTTCAGACCCTACATTTCTTCAGAAGCACACAAACATAAAGAGCTTTTGGTACTCTCCCAATGCTGATAGCAAAAAAGTTAAAGCAAAGCAAAATGCTTGTGCAAAAAGCTAAATTTTCACCGACAGGAGGAAAGCACTGACCGCTGAAACACTCCTTCCCTGGGCGACGCTAAGGCCAGTGATGTCACCGCCAGGGCTGGTGGCTACACTCAGGATTCCAAAGATCAGTGCTCACCCATTTGGTATATCCTAGAGCAGGGGTCCTCAATCTTATCCAGAAAGGGCCGGTGTGGGTGCAGGTTTTTGTTCCAACCAAGCAGTTACACACCTGATTCTACTAATCAACCACAAGAGTAGAATCAGGTGTGTTACTGCTTGGTTGGAACAAAAGCCTGCAGCCACACCGGCCCTAACTGGATAAGATTGAGGACCCCTGTCCTAGAGTGTCATTATAAAGGGGCCTGTCCCGCAAGGGCGGCACTTATGCTAATCGTTAGCATGAACTCGTCTCCAATTGGTCACCAGCTGTCTTCTGCATGTATAATTAACCTGTGCACTAGTGTGTGTCCCCTACAACAGTAATTATTAGATGTGCTGTTTTCTGTTATATTTCAATTCACCTTCACCGTGCAATCCTTCTAATAAATCTATTGCAAAAGTCTCGACTTTTTAAAACAGTGCATGGACAACTAGCTTTACTCCATCCAGCCGAGCCAGTAACAGCCAGAATCAACCAGCCTGACTGCAACTGCAACATCCCAAAACGCACCTCAGCTTTTGGTCAAACTGCCTTTTCCTATAAGGCCATTGAGGAATGGAATAAGCTCCCTGACCACATTAAAATTATCACAGATCATCGCAATTTCTCCCATGTGGTTAAGAAGAGTATTTTAAGTAATCAACAGTGTCAGCACTGATTGGGTTTGCGCTGCCGGGGGGGGGGTGCTGTCCGGGGGGGGTACTAAATTCCATGTTGTTTTAATGTGAATCTAGGTAGGTTAGGCTAGAACTGAGACCCCTTGGCATTTTATGTAGGCTACTAGAAAGTAGAAATAACTGTGGTAATAGAAGTAATAGCACATTGAAGTATGTTTTATGCTATGTATTGTCCTCGTTGAATGAACAGGTGGTTTTGTCTATTCATGATTGTGTATTTTATTGTGTATATGTTCATTGTAAGGACTACAGATGGAAATTAGCTCTTCTGCTAAATCTGGTGTAATCATCCCTTTGTTTTATTTGAAACAATTAATGTATATGCACACTGTCCTTTATAACTTCAATAAAACTAAAACTAAATCCAAAACTTCAGTCGGCTCCACAAACCTATGGAATATTTACTTCGGCAATAGTTATTTTTTTAAATAATTAAATTTTTGATATAATAATAAATAAATAACGCTTAAAATAAAAATAACGCTTTTTTTTTGTTGCTGCTGCCAAAAAAAAATTGATGAAAAAAAAAAAAAATTTTGAATGAGAGAGGCAGGGCTAATGTGTGTGACAGCTTAATGACATCCTCTGTGTGTGTGTTGTGTTTTGCGTCAGAGCGCGGCGCGCCAAAAACAACCATTGTAGCATTGTATGGGGGAACATGAAATATAATAAAGGCATAGCAAGCAAGCACAAACACTTTTTTATTTTTTTTTTATTTTATATTTTAAAGAAAAATGGCTGAGTTAAATGGGGCCTCAGAGTGCTTTCTGTCTCATGACGTACATGTATACGTGTGTGTGTGTGTAACTAAACCATTGCAAAGGCAGCTACAGTGTCATATTTAGTTGAATGCCAATTAGTATTGTCAGCTATAAAAATTGGTCAAACAATCACAAAACAAACGTTTCCAAAAAAAGCAAAAAAAAAAAAAAAAAAAAAAAAAAAATTATTATAATTTAAATTATTATTATTATAATTTTTTAAGTCACCACTGGTCCACCTGCTCCTGCGCTGCGACTGCTGGAGGCGAAGTGCTCCCCCTGGGTGCCTGCCTGCCCTATACCCCTGGCCCCGCCCACACACCTGCACTTCCAGGTCGAATTTCCTTTTTGGATAATAATGTTATAGGTACAACTGTGTAAAAATAGACTAGTGTAGTCGAAATTAACATTTGTTTACAAGACTAATTGTTGGCTTGTTTGGTTAACTTTACACTTTTTTTTAATTGTAAATGGGCCTTTCCGTTCCTTTTTGGCAGTAGCACACTTTTCTGAGCCGAACACTGATGTTATCCTCTTCTGTACGTCGCTCTGGATAAGAAAATCTGGATAAGTTATCATGCAAAGTGTGAGCTTTCCTCTGACACACTTGCCTATAAGCCGGTGGCCATTTTCTGTACTGCATGTGGCAACGTGCTACAGTATACATGTACTGGCCAGAGAGGCATCTCTCTCTCTCTGACAACAGCTTGCCTGTGGATGCCTGGCCACACCTTGGGAGGAGAAGGTATGGCGGTGACCTTAGGAAGCATTTTAACCCACCCTAATCCCTGGAGGGACAAGGCCAACTGTGCCTAGAGCGGACTCCCAGTCACAGCCCACTAATAAAACCCACCAGTCATTCGACGAAAACCCAGTTTTCAAAGTTTAATTCGAGAATTATTTCAGACACCAAGACTTCACAGAAAAGCCAACCAATTAAAGGTCTCCGGGTAGGTTTCACAAAGCCGCTTATCTGAGGCTACTTTTCTGGGATACCACTTACACCATCACTTACTACAGGGTTTCAAAACTGTACCAACCCAAGCGTTAAAAAACATTCTCCTGGGGGGGGGGGAAACTTCAGTATTACAATGAGGTGGAATAGAAACAAAAATCTGCCACTTGAGCAGTGCTCTGATTGCATAGCTTTCAACCAATTGAAACTGTCAATGAGAAGCTGCAAACAGAATGGTCTAAAGATTATATTACATTGCAGGCATTTTATCACACTTACACATTTATTTTTTATTTTTTTACGTAGCATCCATTTACACACCTGTATACGTATATATATATATATATATATATATATACACACACACACACACACACACACAGTGCCCTCCACAATTATTGGCACCCCTGGTAAAGATGAGTAAAATGGGTTATAGAAATGCACCTTTTGGTGAATTAGCTTAATCTCATACTGAAAAAATGAAAAAAAAATCAACCTTTAATTGAAGAAAATTTATTCTGATAAAAATACAAAAAATTCATCAAGAAATAATTATTTTTAACAAAACCACGTGTGCCACAATTATTGGCACCCCTAGAAATTCTAATGGACAAAATATAGCTGAAGCATTTTTTCCGATTTATATTGAACTTTTTAAAGTTGATCAGAGTGTTTAGGAACTTTCAAGCAGTAATCCAAGACTTCCTGTTTCACTGGGGTATAAATATGAGGTGACACAAAGGCCATATTCCCTTATTCATACATCAACATGAGGGAAAAGTGTGTTGAGCTTCATAAGTCAGGAAATGGCTATTAAAAAATAGCTACTCACCTAAAAATGCCCATATCTACCATTAGGGCAATACTTAAAACATTCAAAGCAACTGGAACTGTTACAAGTTTGCCTGGAAGAGGACCCAAGTTTATTTTGCCCGCACGCACAGTGGTAAGAGAGGGAAAAAGATCCCCAAAAATCACTGTTGGAGAATTACAGAGGAAAGTAGCTTGGGGTCATCAAGTCTCTAACTACCATTAGACATCACCTCAATGGCAACAAATTATTTGGAAGGCATGCCAGAAAAAAGCCTTTCCTGTCATTGCACCACAAAAGTAAGCGCCTGGAGTTTGCTAAACGCTACTGGAACTTTGACTGGAACCGTGTTCTATGGTCAGATTAAACAAAAATGTAACACTCAAGGTGGGTTTGGCGTAAAAAGAAGGATGGCTATACCGAAAATAACCTGATCCCCACTGTTAAGTATGGTGGAGGTTCTGTGATGTTGTGGGGCTGTTTTTCCTCCAAAAGCCCTGGGAACCTTGTTAGGGTACATGGCATCATGAACTCCATGAAATACCAGAAAATTTTAAATGCCAGGAAACTAAAACTGGGTCGTCGTTGGATCTTCCAGAAGGACAATGATCCAAAACATATGTCCAAATCAACACAAAAATAGTTAACTGAACACAAAATCAAGCTTCTGCCATGGCCATCTCAGTCCCCCTGACCTAAACCCCATTGAAAACCTGTGGGCTGAACTGAAAAGGAGAGTGCACAAGAGAGGACCTAGGACTCTGGGTGATCTGGAGAGATTCTGTAAAGAGGAATGGTCTCAGATTCCTTGCTCTGTATTCTCCAACCTTATTAGATGTTACAGGAGAAGACTCAGTGCTGTTTTATTGGCAAAGGGAGGTTGTACAAAGTATTAAATGCAGGGGTGCCAATAATTGTGGCACACATAGTTTTGTTAAAAATAATTATTTCTTGATGAGGGATTTTTTTTTCTCAGAATAAATTTACTTCAATTAAACGTTTGAAGGCCGATAGGAGTATTGAGTATGCACCTGTTTGAAGCTCTATAGGAGTATTGAGCATGTACCCGTTTGAAGGCCTATAGAAGTATTGAACATGTACCTGTTTGAAGGCCTATAGGAGTATTGAGCATGTACCTGTTTGAAGGCCTATAAGAGTATTGAGCATGTACCCGTTTGAAGGCCTATAAGAGTATTGAGCATGTACCCGTTTGAAGGCCTATAGAAGTATTGAACATGTACCTGTTTGAAGGCCTATAGGAGTATTGAGCATGTACCTGTTTGAAGGCCTATAGGAAGGAGTATTGAGCATGTACCCGTTTGAAGGCCTATAGGAGTATTGAGCATGTACCTGTTTGAAGGCCAATAGGAGTATTGAGCATGTACCTGTTTGAAGGCCTATAGGAGTATTGAGCATGTACCTGTTTGAAGGCCTATAGGAAGGAGTATTGAGCATGTACCCATTTGAAGGCCTATAGGAGTATTGAGCATGTACCTGTTTGAAGGCCTATAGGAGTATTGAGCATGTACCTGTTTGAAGGCCTATAGGAGTATTGAACATGTACCTGTTTGAAGGCCTATAGGAGTATTGAGCATGTACCTGTTTGAAGGCCTATAGGAGTATTGAACATGTACCTGTTTGAAGGCCTATAGGAGTATTGAGCATGTACCTGTTTGAAGGCCTGCAGCACCTCGGCTCTCTGGCTGAAGTGCTTGAAAAGCAGCTGAAGGGAGCCCGACACCAGCGGTGGGTAGTCCTGCATGATGAGGTGGATCAGCACCCGCAGAAAGGTCCGGCCTCCCTCATCGTCCAGCTCCACCACGCTTTTCTCTGCACTGCAACCCACCGCAGACCACAGAGTTAGCGCAGTTCCTCCGGCTGCAGCAACTCAACACGCCTGCGTCGCAGAGTGCTCTGCGCCGGTTGTAAGGTTGGGCGATATACTAGTTCGATACATTTTCTTTATTTAATAACGGTCATCGCCACCATGTGGCAGCAAGGTCTTACAGCTTCAATATGATCATGTGATGTGTTTTTGTCAATCACGTGGAAGCTGCAAGGTCTTATCGACATCCAATAGTTATCAGTTGTGTTTTTTTTTCCCGGAAGCATTTCATGGTGCTTCTGAAGTTCGGATGTTTACTGCCGCATCAGGTATAATTAAAAATATATATATGGAAAGAAAGGCAATACACCACATGGTGGCGATGACCGTTATTGCTCTCAAAAGAAATATTCAAATGAGTACATTACCTGGCTCTAGTTGTTTTTAACAAACACTCTATTACAGGGACTGAAGTGTTCCATGGGATAGAGGGTACCAGAACTCACTGGCTAAAATGACCAAGTTATCAATAATCACTGCACACAATGGAGCTTTTGCATTACTGGCATGACTGTCAACCCAATTTGAGAAAGGTAACTTGCTAATTCCTGATAGGATCGCCCGTTTACCCGTGGAATGTTCTAAGCAGGTGTTTTTTGAACTTCCCAGTCATGTTTTTGCCCCTGTCCCAACTTTTTTGTTGCAGGCATCAAATTTAGTGTATTAGTGTATATTTACAAAAATAAAAAAAGTTGATCAGGTAAAACATTAAATATCTTTTCTTTGTACTTTTCAATTAAATACATGTAAAAACATTTTTACAAATCACTGCTGCCTGCTTTTATGTAGATTTTCCATGTCCCAACTTTTTTTGGAATTGGGGTTTGTACTTCTTTTGGAGAATTTCAAAAGGCATACCATTTATTTGGTGAATTAATGGCACTGTTACTGGTCTTTGGAAACTGTATCCACTAAACTGGAGGCCATTTCTCTAATCGGCTCTTTTAGCATTGCCAAAATGTAACGGAGGATACCATAATAAGGAAACCATTACCATAATGCAAGTTGGGAAAGTGTGGTGAGAAAGTCTCCAAAATGCAACAGGGGAGCAGGAATGAAGAAACATGTCCCATAATGCAATAGGAGAAACCATAGTGAGGAAACCATAATGAGGACCCAAAAGAAAGGAAGGACCTTACCAAATAAACTCACCTTTCAACAAACATGGTCTCCGCAATCACATATATATCTGGATCTGAAACTGCACCTAGCAAAGAGGATAAATCAGAAAAAATATAATAACAGACTGAACCACAAGGCAGAGCTTTGGAACTGTGACAATTACATTGTATAATACCATGGCCTTGTTAAATACTCAATTCGGATTGGTCTAGAGCAGGGGTGCACAACAAGGGCTGATCAATTACAGGATTTTATACCAACTTCTGTTCTTAATTATTTAATTAGCTCAATCATATCATGATCGGACATTTGTATAAGCACCAGTGACCGTTGCAGACTGCAAGTGTATCCTAAAGATTGTATTGTGCTCAAGTACAGGAGTGCACCAGCGTAGTTTATAGAGCCGTCAGAAAACTAAAACCAAGGTCATTGGTTGGAACAAAAACCAGCACGCAGACTAACTCTCCAGGACCGGAGTTGTGCACGCCTGGTCTACAGGGTGCCAATTTATTAATTATTTATTTCTTTAAATAGATTTTTATTGGTTTCCACAATTATTACCATGTTTATGCAGCCAACCAAGACTAAAAACTAAAAGAAAAACTAAACAAATGATCATTATATTTAAATTAAGTAAACATAAAGCAGGGGGAGGGGCTATCCCATTTAACAGACACCCTAGATGACACCAATGATAACTCCTGGAGTCAGCATTGACGCAGCCCAGATTACAAAATAGTCTCTTTTGCGGTGCTCTGGTGACCATTTTTTTGGACCAGTCAGGCAGCACTGATTTCCAGACCCTAACAATCTCTGGGGCCTCTTGTATTTGGCTTTACCCATGACATTAGGAGCAAAAATTCCTAATTAATCAGAAAAAAAGTTTTTTGGGCAATGAAATCCCTTTAAACTTTGCAGTTTACTGAAATACAGCAGGAGTTTGGACATGCAGAACTGCGGACTGAGACTGCAGCCGCTGGTAGTATTTGGGCTCCGCGGATCTGACAGGTTAACAAACCACCGCGAAACAACGACTCACCTGACAGCGCCGAAACGTCATTCTCTGAGATAGTGGCATCAGGGAGGGTACTCTCTCCAAACTCTTTCTTGTAGATGGACAGTAGGTAGGTGATCCTGTAGTCAAGCCTCACACTGAGAATAAACTGTTGGGAACACCAGCGTTAGAATAAGGCCTGTGCTTATACACATCACAGTCAGAACAGCCATTAGCAACATGAGCAGAAGGCAGAGTGAGCAATCCATACGTCTGCATTTACATTACACTGTTATATGTTCATGGCATTCTTTTTTTTTAAATTTATTTTTCTTTTTTCTTTTTTTACTACTTCTTCACCACCGATTTCTTTTCTTCCACATTGGAACAGCCAATCGCATCAGCGGTCATCACCACAGCTTCCGCTGTTGATCCAGAACAGGGCAGACAAGCACAATCTCTCCTCCAATGATGTCAGCTGAATATGAGATTAAGACATTTCGAGTGCAGCTCCAACAGAATCTCATAATTAGTGCTAATAAACTCTGATACAAAAACACATATCTCAGTAACTCGTTTATCCCAATGTGAATTTCAATTGGTCACCAGCAGAAAGAAAAGGATTTTACCAAAGAAAAGCTTTTAGTCTTAGCCTTAGCTGCAGACTACAGGCTGTGACTCAGTGTTTAATTGTCATTACAATCACCTGCTGGGCGGAAAGACAACAGACAGTTCGGTAATCGTCCATGGAGATGGGGTAGGGCGATATACTCGTTTGAATATTTTTTTGCGCACAATAACGATCATCACCAACATGTGGTGCAGCGCCTTTGTCTTTTTCTTCTCGATCAGTCCCACCAGGATCTCAGAGTTTTTTTGTGATTGTTGCAACCTAAAATGCTGTCTTTTCTTAAAAGTTGCGATGCAAAGCGGGATGTTCTGTGTGTGTGTGTTGCTGTAATTAGTGAAAGAGCTTGTGTTCTGAGTAACAATACAAAAAAGGCTCAATATAACAAAAATGTTTGTAAATTTCAGTTATTGTAATTCTGTTCATGTGCTCATGTGATACCCGGAAGTAGTCTGTGTAAACACGGAGACTCGCTACAGCAGAACCCAAATGTGCTTTCATTATGAAACAATTTTTACTGCTTTACGAAGCTTACTACAACAGAAGAGATATTTTAATGAAAACATTTTGCAAGTTACCCATTTGTGTTTGAAATTATTTGTGTTGCGGCCCCTTTGAGCCGGGGTTGTAACACAACGACTTGACAATTTTTCGCGAGAAAGTTGCGGTGATTAGGTAAAATTTTACTTTAAAAAAGACCGAAAGGCAATACGCCACATGGTTGCAATGACAGGCATTGCACCCCACAAAAAAACATTTGATCATTATGGAATGAGTATATCGCCCATCCGTACAAGTTGACAGAACCTCTGACCTGGAGGATCTCAATGATCTGGAGCTTGGTGTTCATGACCGTGACATCCTCGCAGTCTGGGAGACTGGGGGTTTTGGCGAGGCGGGGGACGGGCTGGCCATCAGGCAGGGTGTGGGGCAGTACCGAGCCCCTGCTCAGAACCATCTGGGTCATCATTTCTCCCACGCCGTGGATGGTGCGCATCACGTTGTTCCCTGAGGGGAAATCGCCTATTGGTTTTTTTTTTTTTTTGGTCGCATTTGTTACAAAACATGAGTATCTGAATCACATCGCTCGTCTTTTTGCTCATCTCCATAGCCACTGTACATTACAGCATATCTGAAGCACATCGTTCATCTCCATAGCCACTGTACATTACAGCATATCTGAAGCACATCGTTCATCTCCATAGCTACTGTACATTACAGCATATCTGAAGCACATCGTTCATCTCCAGAGCTACTGTACATTACAGCATATCTGAAGCACATCGTTCATCTCCATAGCTACTGTACATTACAGCATATCTGAAGCACATCGTTCATCTCCATAGCTACTGTACATTACAGCATATCTGAAGCACATCGTTCATCTCCATAGCCACTGAACATTACAGCATATCTGAAGCACATCGTTCATCTCCATCGCTACTGTACATTACAGCAAATCTGAAGCACATCGCTCATCTCTGCTGCCACTATACAATAGAGCATATCTGAAGAACATAACTTGTCTCTCTTGCCACTGTACATTACAGCAAATCTGAAGCACATCGCTCATCTCTGCTGCCACTATACAATAGAGCATATCTGAAGAACATAACTTGTCTCTCTTGCCACTGTACATTACAGCATATCTGAAGCACATCTCTCATCTCCATAGCCACTGTACATCACAGCATATCTGAAGCACATCGTTCATCTCCATCGCTACTGTACATTACAGCAAATCTGAAGCACATCGCTCATCTCTGCTGCCACTATACAATAGAGCATATCTGAAGAACATAACTTGTCTCTTGCCACTGTACATTACAGCATATCTGAAGCACATCTCATCTCCATAGCCACTGAACTTTACAGCATATCTGAAGCACATCGTTCATCTCCATCGCTACTGTACATTACAGCAAATCTGAAGCACATCGCTCATCTCTGCTGCCACTATACAATAGAGCATATCTGAAGAACATAACTTGTCTCTCTTGCCACTGTACATTACAGCATATCTGAAACACATCTCTCATCTCCATAGCCACTGTACATCACAGCATATCTGAAGCACATAACTCTTCTCTCTTGCCACGGTGCTCCTGGGGAGATCTGAAGCTGCTTACCTGACTCTGGGCCCTTGCTAATCTTGTCCATGAAGTTGGGCATGTGCTGCACAATGTCCAGGATAGCCAGCAGGGTGCGCGTGAGCCGCAGCAGTTCGCTGAAGCTGTAGAACCCAAAGTAGACCAGGTTGCGAGCCAGACGAATCACCTGCGAGAGTGGAAACCGCCGCGGACGGCGAGTCGTCAGTCACTCGGTTTCATCAAAACTGTTGCGCTTCCAAGCTTTGAGTGCTCCAACTCTCCTTATTTCAGGTAAGTCCCAGTGAAGTAATTCAGGTAAGGATCCTTTTTATTTTTTTAAACATTTATTTAATCAGGAATACCCCACTGAGATCTAAATCTCTTTTTCGGGAGACTGGACGTAAAACACAAAATTACAAGACAGTTGACAATCAAGTTACATCAAATAGGGAATGAGAGAGTAGTATAATTAAGCATTAGATCACGAGAGGTAGTTTGTTGTTGCAGGATATCATCACGGCTATGCAGCAATGAGGCCGCAGGTCGAGTTGCGAAGTAGTCTTTAGTCGTGATGATATCCTACAATAACACATGAACCTTGAGTGATCTAATGCTTTTATACAACGGTGCTACCATAAACGTTAACAAATTTCTAATAATGAAACTTTTGATTAGATCATATAATTTATTTCAGCTCTGCCGACAAATATAGTTCCTGCTGCTATGCAAAATGACAACAAACAGCCAACGCGCACAGCTGCTGGGCACCACTGTGACGCAATTTCAGTGCTGTTATAACTGAATATCGGCACTGGTGGAATGGGCCTCGGGCAATCATATTACCCGGTTGGATCTCACTGTTGTACAACAGAAACTAATGAGCAGAGTTTTAAAAGCAGGAGCATACTGTCATTCTGTCACTGAGTCATGAATTACATGTTTAAAGTCAGCGATTGAAGTTAATTTGTTACAGTTACAGTTGGTCATTTAGCGGACGCTCTTATTCAGAGCGACTTACAGCTCCATTTGTCTAATTTAACATTTTTTTTGTTTGCAGATTGTTCCAACTATAAGGCGCAGAGTAACTGAAACCCAACTTTCCAAATTAGGTTGAGGAACGAGGAACTGTAAAAGGCATCACTTAGCAAGAGCGTAGGTGATAAGTGGGTGAATAAAGGTGATAAACCTACAGTATATTTTCAAATGGCTAAAATGCTCATTAAAGTTATAAAGATTATAATCCCATCAACACCTCCAGAAAATGCGGTCTAGAGAGCGACAAAATGCCAAACACTACCCAACTGAACACTCCCATACCCTGGGCGATGCAATCGCAAATTGTGCGTTACCCTGTGGAACTACAGTCTACAGCCAGCACTGGCACGGTCTGGATTTGATCTGATAACGTGGGGCTCATCCATGCACCGCAGCATGTAACTGTAACATATTACAGCCAGCACTGGCACGGTCTGGATTTGATCTGATAACGTGGGGCTCATCCATGCACCGCAGCATGTAACTGTAACATATGAGCCACCCAGGAGCTGGAAATGCAGATATTCTGACCTTCAAATGCAGAGTGTGTTCAAAACTTGGGTGTGTCATAAGCACGCACACCAGAACCTTTGAGCTCTTGGACAACCAATAACAGGAGAGAAGATTAAGAAATAAAGACATATACGAGTGGTCCCAACAATATTTAGGGTCTGAAAAACCATTATTTCCTGATTAAATCAGTAAAAGTCAGGAAGAATCGCATCCCTGCAGTGTCTGCCCCCAAAAAACTCCTGACGGTCACCCAGGACGACTGCGTAGTGTGCGTACGGAACTTTCTGGAGCCATACCTCCAGGGTGAGTTCGTTCTTCTCCTTGTCTCCGAACGGGAAAGGCTGACTGACGACGTCCTTGAGGTATTCTTCCACAAACTCCATTGTGGGTGCAAACTTCCTTTTCATGGCGTCGCGTGTAGCGTCTGTGCACTCGTAGTTGTACCTGTGGGCCAGAGCAGGTGAAACGGCTCATTTCAACTCAAGTCAACCTGTGTTCCCACAAGGACCTTTCACAAAGGGAAATTTATGAATATGCTGTGGGAAATTACAAAACAAGATCAAACAGGAGCACAAATTAGGGAGATTAATTTGGACAGGACACGCGCTAAGCAGAAAGAATAAAGCCGTCACAAACCGGGCCCCAATATGGAACCCAATAGAAAAACAGAAAAGAGAGGCCACACAGAGCTAGTTATGAAATAAGGGGGGACTGCCATGGCAACAGCTAGAGTGAATGGCACGGAACAAGATGAAACTGCTGCATCCATGGCTAATGTTCAGGAAGGAACTGGAAGACCATCAGGTAAGTCTTTCTTGCTTCACTTCAGTAAATGGACACGACCAATAAAATAAACACAATGCATGTAGCTTTTACAAGGATTGGCCTTCACTCAGAGAGAGAAGCCCTCTCAGGAGAATACTATTGTTCTCCGCTCAGTGAAAAGCTCTCGAGGGTTAACAGTGATGCAGCACAGCTGATGGTTAACTGTGATACAGCACAGCTCAGGGTTAAAAGTGATGCAGCACAGCTCAGGGTTAAAAGTGATGCAGCACAGCTCAGGGTTAACTGTGACGTAGCACAGCTGATGGTTAACAGTGATGCAGCACAGCTGATGGTTAACAGTGATGCAGCACAGCTCAGGGTTAACTGTGACGCAGCACAGCTCAGGGTTAACAGTGATGCAGCACAGCTCAGGGTTAACAGTGATGCAGCACAGCTCAGGGTTAACTGTGACGCAGCGCAGCTGATGGTTAACTGTGACGCAGCACAGCTGATGGTTAACAGTGATGCAGCACAGCTCAGGGTTAACAGTGATGCAGCACAGCTGAGGGTTAACAGTGATGCAGCACAGCTCAGGGTTAACAGTGATGCAGCACAGCTCAGGGTTAACAGTGATGCAGCACAGCTCAGGGTTAACAGTGATGCAGCACAGCTCAGGGTTAACTGTGATGCAGCACAGCTGATGGTTAACAGTGATGCAGCACAGCTCAGGGTTAACAGTGATGCAGCACAGCTCAGGGTTAACAGTGATGCAGCACAGCTCAGGGTTAACAGTGATGCAGCACAGCTCAGGGTTAACAGTGATGCAGCACAGCTGATGGTTAACAGTGACGCAGCACAGCTCAGGGTTAACAGTGATGCAGCACAGCTCAGGGTTAACAGTGATGCAGCACAGCTCAGGGTTAACAGTGATGCAGCACAGCTCAGGGTTAACAGTGATGCAGCACAGCTCAGGGTTAACAGTGATGCAGCACAGCTCAGGGTTAACAGTGACGCAGCACAGCTGATGGTTAACAGTAACACAGCACAGCTGAGGGTTAACAGTGACAGGGCTTGACTGCCTGCTTCCTCAGGGTCCTCTCCCGGGATTTCTCCCTCAGCCACTGCTGCTTTATCATTCAGCGACATAACGCTACTAACTGTCATACTGGCAGCCTCAAACCCCCTCAGAGTCATCAGGAAACCATGAGTAATTCAGCAAACACAGAGGTGTATTAAAGCAGGCCTCTACTCCTTGCAGATAATTAGATAATATCCAAAAATATCTCAAATGTGAAGGATTGATGGGGGGGTCACATGAAGGAGTTTAATGACTGAATCAAATAGCTTCGGTCTCCCCATTGACTCAACAGGAAGTGGACCATTCCAACAAGCAGGGGGCTGCCGGGGGAATCATGCAGTTAAGGCTCTGTTCCTGTGTGTGGATGGGCCCCATGGTCTGGTATCGGTTAAGGTACTGTTCCAGTGTGTGGATGGGCCCCATGGTCTGGTATCTGTTAAGGTACTGTTCCAGTGTGTGGATGGGCCCCACGGTCTGGTATCTGTTAAGGCACTGTTCCAGTGTGTGTATGAGCCCCACTGTCTGGTATCTGTTAAGGCACTGTTCCAGTGTGTGGATGGGCCCCACAGTCTGGTATCTGTTAAAGAGATATTTCACCTTCATGTGACAGAATTCATTTTGTGGAGCCAACCCCATTATATTTGCATAGCGTGAATACTAGCAACGGCATCCCTGGTAGTTCTGGTTGTCAGGCTCCCCATTCACTCCAATTCATTTTCGAGACCTCACCAAAATTTATTGTTTTAAAGCACAGACTAACTACGGCGGATAATACATTGATAAAAGAAAACACGAGGGTGAAAATGTACGTATTTGTTTTGCTATTTAATGTGTTTTCAACGTTTTATTACCTTTTAAAAGAAAAAGAAGATCCGGCAAAAAGCTCTGTTATTTTAACTAAGTGATGAATCCTTGCGCACAATAAAGTTGATGTGAATTCACCAACTGTAGTAGACTACTGTTAGGTGTAGGTTTACATCATAATAAAACAAAAAATCTAACTATGCCTTGTTGCAGTTCTACGCAGTAGCATATCCGAAAATAGTTCCACTACTATAGCTCATTTAAACTTGAAAACAGCTTATAAGCTCAAAACAAACACATACCTTTACACCGCCGTGTTCTCTTTTATCGATGAATTATCAGCCGTAGTTAGTTTGTGCTTTAAAACGATTCATTTTGGTGAGGTCCCGAAAATAAATGGGAGGAAATGGGGACCCTGACAACCGGGACAACGGTGATGCCGTTCACGGTCAGCGGGGACGTTTGATGTTGCTAGTATTCACACAATACAAATATAATGGGGTCGGCTCCACAAAATGACTTCTGTCACACAAAGGTGAAATACCCCTTTAAGGCTCTGTTCCTGTGTGTGGATGGGCCCTATGGTGGGTCCGGTATTAAACCTAGGACACGTCAGTGCTGACTGACCAGCACAGCTGAGGGTAGAGAGTGATTTGACCGTACCAAACCCAGGGCCTGCTGCGGCCTCCCACGCACCACGTCCTGCCTGTTCAATTTTTTGTTTACTTTTACTTTATTACTTTGTTTATTTATAAGCCGCTAGTCCTGTCGGAGCATGTGCCTGGGTTCACCATTCATAGGCATAGCGCAAACATGCCCTTGGGCCAAAGATCAAAACGTTGATTCGAAAAGAAATTTGAGGTAAAAACAAATAAAACAACAGGTAGATCTACATCAGCAGTCGCCACAAGATTAACTCAAAGAGAATAAAGAAAGAACTGCAGTGTGAAGTGTGAATAATTCTCTTGAAAGCCAACCTGCCCTGATCATCTGCAGCTCATGTGGTAGCCCCTCCCACTACGTAAACTCACACAATATGAAAGTGCGCTTACCTCAAAATGGAGGGGATGAAGTTTCACAGTGCTTTAATTTCTCCGCATTTTTCCTGATTAATCAGGAAATACGAATTTTCAGAAGTGTGAAATAGCTGCCGTTCATCACCCGGGTGTTTGCCCCCACTTGTAAAGTGCTCTGACACCGCAAGATGAGAAATGTATATAAATGCTATTCATTATTATTACTAGGAGCTTTTGACAGCTGAGAGCATGAGTGAATGTTCAGCAATAAAGCCAAATTACCTGCGGCCCCCGGAGCTGAAAATCATTACGTCCCAATAAATCATGAAAAATCAGGAAGAATCACACAGGACCGCAAACTACTGGCAACTCCCCGAGCAACTGCATTCAGAACGTTGTGGAAGAATGAGAAAAGGCCCCGCCCCTGGGCGGGCTGAGGTGGGAGGGTCTTAGTTGCTCAGGGGCCCATTCTCACTCACTCATGGATGGAGATTTTGGAGGGGATCTCAGTCCACAGGCGGGCGTAGCGGACGGGGACCACGGTCTCCTGCGGGTCGCGGTCCACGTGCATGTGCAGCATAAGACGGCAGAAGGAGGCTCGCAGGTTGTACGGCAGGCAGTCGTCAAACATGCAGCGCAGGATCAGGTCCACCGGCAGCTGGCCCGACACCTGGTTTATGGCCAGGTACTGGCGGTCCAGGCACATTCGCGCAAACAGGTTGAGCTGGTACCTGTAGGGGGCGGAGAGATAGAGGAAAAGAGAGTGTGTGAGACAGAGAAAGGGAGTGAGAGAGAGAGCATGCAAGTGAGACAAGAGAGCGAGCGTGCGAGTATGTAATGAACATACACACATTAATCACAGAATCATAACATAGCCATAACTTAATAATGCATATAAACCATACAAATTGAACTGTCAAGTCAAGCATATTTGAAAATAAATGTGAATGGGGGTGTAAGCAAAAACTATCATGAGAAGTCCTACTTCCAGAGTGCCGTCTCCTCCGCAGGCTGACTTTCGAGAGATTGTCAATATTTGGATTTGGAGCAATGCTGTAACCGAGGAAGTCAGAATGTTGAGAGGAATTAAAGCTAAACGCTGAACAATGGAGTCTCAGATGGGAACAGAGGTTTGGATTTAGCAGTGGGTCTGAGGGGTATTTCACGAAGCGGGATTAAGGAGTTAGCCGGCTAACTTTTGTAAATATTTTGAAGTAACCCAGTCTCTCATCCAAACGGATGTCATCAAATTAAACATATTTACAAAGGTTCGCCAGCTAACTCCTTAATCCTGCTTTGTGAAATACCCCTCAGGTATGTTCGGGTTCAGGTCTCATTTGAAAGTGATGTGTTTTTCACATCTAGTTTGCACTCAAATCCTGTCCCCTCCTTTTATTTTCATTGCTAATGCTGTTGCATTATGGGTATTCACACATAAATTAATGTGTGCTGGCCCCATACCTTTCCGCAATAAACCTGGCAGAAAAAGTGCAGTTCGGAGTGATACACCCCACCCATATATCAGGATGTAACCAACCTATACCTGTACCTATTGAATACACTTGGTTAAGTTGTCTCTAAGGCGATTTGAACAATCTGAGATTCAGAAATGTGGCTGAACAGCAAGAGATGGCATATGTCAAAAGGATCGCACTTTGGCCCGCCGCCCTCCAAGAATCTAACCAATGTCTAAGATGGCTCATCCCTGGCACAGCCTGTCACTGCTACAGCATGCCAAGTGCCGTTACAAGGCGAGAGCACCCTCGCCCTAGGCCAGTGTTTCTTAAACTATGGGTGGAGACCCAAAATGGGGTCACGATGAGTCCGTAGTCCATTAGGCAATGTTAGTGTATGTACTTGATGGGTCCCTGAAAAGTACTAAATTTCTAATTTGGGTCCAAACTCTCAATCTTAAAAAGGGTTTGTAATACAGGTCCCAATGTTAAAAAGTTTAAGAACTAGTGTCCTAGGCCTTTCACATAATCACTGGTCAGATGCAAACTAAATTGTGCGGCCTTGCACCTGTAGTAGGTGGTAATGTCCACGTCCATCTTGTGGTTGCCCTTGGCGTCCTGGGCCAGGTGGCGGATGGACTTCCCGTGGGGCTCCTTGTGGTTGTCAATCCAGTAAAGCCAAACCTCTTCGTCCTCCGCTTCCTCCTGCAGCAGCGAGGTTTCTAGAGTGTTCTCCGTGAGGGGAATCAGCCTGGGAGAAAACGCCATCCACACTGGTTAAAATGTATTTAAATACAATGTTTCCAAATTTGATTTGATAAGTGTATTTACTGTTGGACTGGTAAGTGTATTTAATTATTGCTGGTCTGTATTGCTGTGCAATAATATGTAAATAATGCAAAAACAGAGGCAGAGAGAAAGAATGCGGGAGAGGGTGAGGGGCACGGGGCGAGAGATGGAGTGGGTGAGAGAGTGACCCATCACCCACGTCAACACAAACGCTCTGCCTCCCAAGGTAACGCAGCGCACAAACGCCTTTGTGACGTCTTTCGATTGTTCAGCTATGAGGTAAAAGCCTCGAACACGCAGAGAAGTTTTGTTGTGGCGGGTCTGCGCACGGCATCCAGGCTCGTTGCCGGTATTAATAATTAAGACGGAGGTGAGAGGCGGGCGCCTGGCCTCCAGCCTCTCAGCGTTTGCCAACACAGGTCTGCGGCACATCTGTAGTCAGGAGACGGGAGAAAGGAGGTGCCAGCGGCTATGCAGCGGAAGCCTTTGAATACCAACGCCTGCCGCCCGCTGAACTGAAGTGGCTGTGAATTGCATGCCTGTACACTTGGTCCACTGCGACGCAGTAGCTGTGAAATGGCAAAACCTGCACGCGCCGTCTGTCGCGCTAAAACCACCGTTGAATATTAACAGCTGCGTGTGTTGCTGGCCAAACAGTAGTACTGCTGAATACTAATCTTTATTAATAGACTAATCTATTCATTACAGCTTGTTGTGAAAGGGGAACTTTATCTAAAAAGCATAATTTCGTACGTACCATCTTACCCTCAGAATAAAAATGTACGCACGCACTTACACACACACACCTTTTTTCTGTAGTTCTGCCTCAGTCACGATATTGATCCGACAAGAATGATAAACACGCTCTGGAAAAACTTCAAAGAATGGCGACTAAATTGGTTCCTGGTATAAAATGTCGACGTTATTTAAGAAAAGACTTAAGATGCTTCTTCTCTTCAAGCTTTGTAAATGGAGACGAGGAGGGATTTGATTGTTAATCCCTTTTATGAATTTAAAAACCTCAAAGTGAACCACAATATAATTTTCAGGTTGATTTCCACAGGCAGAATAGGTGGAAATTTTATAAGTTAAATTCCCCACAGATATCAGGAAGCATTTCTATACACAGGAAGTTTAAAATAGTTTGCCAGATCACGTAGTCGAGGCAGAGACCCATGAGGTATTTCAGTCCATGCCTCGCAGCGATAGATGCTCACTAGTGTCAGTAAATGCTTGTCTCTTGTCATGAATAGAGTCATCCTTGCCCGGCTTCAATTATATATTGTCATTGACATTTATGTATTGTCATTCATGTACCAACATTTTTCTGTTGATTATGCATGTATGATGTAATCAGCCTTTTCCCAACATAAAGCTGCTTTATGGCCAGCCCTTTGTAAAAAGCTCTATACAAATACAATTTTATTGAATTTAATTAAATAGCGAGTGCAGGCTGCCCAACAGTCCTGTTCATATAATTTGTGGTCCTCTGTTCTTATTCAGGTGATCTATGATTAAATGTTTCTCCCTCGTGATATGCATTAGGTCTGAGAGACTCACTTGGTCTGGATGAGGATGTCTGCATTGATGGGGTTTAGCATGAATTTGCAGATGAGCTCCTGGGTAATGGGGATGGCCGTCTGATTGGACACGCAGAGGTCTGACAGGTAGTCCAGGAACCTGGGACGACACGCAAGCGGGTCAACTCCTTCCAACCAATCAAAGCACAGGTTTCTTTCTCACATCCAAAAGCCTTAACGCCTATATCATGAATTCCAATTGGCTGAGTGACGTATGTCACGGTTAGGCTTCTAATGACACACAAGAGTTAAAGGACACTGATCACGCATAAAACAGAGCTGTCGATTATAACTCAGATATCTTCAAGCTGACTGCAGTAACTATAGTAACTGACTGTAGTATACCATGTGTGAAAATTGCGTGGAGGTGCATATACCTTTGATGAAATACTGGACCCATAATAATCATTCTTGTTTCCTAACGTTTATAAGAACAGAACATAGACATATACACAGGCTTAACACGCCTGCTGTACCAACTGACCTTTGCCCTCTGACCAGGAGGTCCAGAGGTTTCACCACAGATTTTATGTGGTGAATATATATTATATTACAGCACAGACCTTCCATTGTCACAGTACTGTCCTTGATCACACCCCTAAATGAATATTCAGAATTTCCAGCCAATTAAAATGTTCCAGCCTCAGCAGAAGACGGAACGTTCAAAAGGTAAAGATACGGAGCAGACCACCCGGCTACTCTATAATCTCCGTCATCACAGTGCTTAGAAAAAGTACTGAAAGCATCAGCAGGGGGTGCCATGGCTCAGTGTAGGATGTGTCTGTGGACGGCGAGCTTGTCCCTCTGACCTGGGTTCGCGGTTGCGGCGCAGCAGGCTGATGAAGGTCTCGATCTCCTTGGCGGTGATGTGCTTCTCCAGCAGCTTGCGGTTGTTGTGCAGCAGTGCGGTGATGGTGTCCTCCGCCAGGATCTCGTAGCCGATCTGGGACTGCATTATGGAGAACTTCTTGGCGATGTACTCCTGTCGGGAGAAGGTGGATGTCAAGTCCCCCACTCGCCTCGATGTAGAGCCTTGGCTGAGATGTCAGCTTGGCCCCGGTTAGCGGAGACATTATTTATTGAAAGATAACTTGTGAGCAATATCAAAGTAGACCCATTTACACATAATCAACTGGTATTACACGCTCAGTCCTACGTGCACTTCTGACTGTTGAGGCCAGACTGGTTGGTATCAAGGTTTTCAGTTGAGAAAGAAACACAGTCAAAATGCTTTTCTGTTCATTTGTTGATTCTTTTGAGCGACTTTTGAATTAAGGTTTATTTATTTTTTTCTTGTTCAACCTTACTTTATGACAATGGCCTTTTTTCACTTGTTAAATCATTTGTTGTTTTCAAAATTATTTAAATAACCATAATGCATTTTGGAGGTGTGTGGTGGTGGGGTCACCCGTGAAAAGCCAAAGGTCTTATACAGATGTGCCTTTGGTTCTTCCTGTAAGCCTGCTGGGAGTGCCACAGGACAAAGAGTTCTGCACATGCATAATAAATCTGGCCCTTGATAGCTTCCGCTTTGAACCAGAAGCTGTAGTTTCACATTTTTGTAGCTAGCTAGAAATAATACATATCAATAAAAAAAAGGTTCAATGTAATAGTATGTAAATATGTAACGTGTGTCAAACTAGGTTAAACGGTGGACTGGATCAGTTTTTGGACTGCTGGAAAATGCAAAATGCTTTTAGGGTTGAGACTGAGTTGGTCCAGGGTCTCATGGAACAACCAACGACCCAACAGCAGCTTCCAACTTTTGGGTTTTTTTTTTTTTTTTCTCCCTCTTTAGAGTAGCTAGATAGCTATGGATTCTAGCTCCTCTGAATTTGATTATCAAAACAACAGTATATTGGAATGGGCCAGTGATGTCACCACGCAGGCCATGAATATTAATGCAAAAATGTCTATAGAGATTTGTGCAGCGGTGGAACCTGCCTGGTTCTTCCTGTAGTCCTGCTGTGAGTGCCGGATGACTCTGTAGCAGAGTCGGAGAAGATACTTGAAGGGGGCGTAGCGCTGGTCCCCCAAATCCTCCAGCTTCAGCATGGGACCCTCACCCAGGTCTGTGAACGGGGCTTTCAGGATCCCAAAAATCTGTGGGGCAGAGAACAGGAGTGATTTTTTAATGAATAAAATCAACACACATTTCCAGACCACAAATCGTTTGGCCCACAGAGCAGATAAAAATTAGTTTTATAGTAACGCTGGTACAGTGAATGTGTTGTGCCTCATCTTGATTAATTCAACAAATAAATAAGCAAATATCTGGGGCCACAAGTATTTATTGCAACATTCTCTCCTGCTATCAGTGGTTGAAAAGTGCAAAAGGCTCCTGATGTGTGATAATGTGGCCTGGATGATTTGGCATTCAGAAATCCCGATTTACATCAGCATGCAGAGCTCGCTCTGAAGTCTATTATTGCCATTGTGCAAAAACCTTAATTCAATTAATAAAATTCCTCTTTTGGACTAAGAGACTTTTTCAGCACATAGAGCTAGATGATACTTTTCTATACGTAAAAATAAATAAATAAAATCCCAAAAAAGTGCTGGAAAGTTGTTTCTTGCATGTGACCAACAATATACAAAATTGTTAACAGAGAAACTCACTTTCTTAACTCACTGTTAACAGAGAAATTATTTGACACGAAAACATGCAGTTTGGAATATAAACATAATAATATCAATTGATTCAACTATTTTATTATTTTTGCAAAATTTCATCCATTAAATTCACATGTACGGGCAGCAAAAAGGTTTTTCTGCATTTACACCAAATGCACCCCTAAAAGGAATAATACAATCTTATTGAATATAATATCTTTTTGTAAACAGCCTGCACAACAATTCCTTTTAAAAGACATTTTCTGCATCTTGTGTCATAAGCAGGAAGTGAGGAACAATCTTCCCCAATCAGTCGGCAAGGCTGTCATTGGCAGTCTTCCGCAAACGACTAAAAATAAATAAAATAATTTTAAAAAACACCTTTTCAGACTACAACCCAACATGTACCTTTCATTTTTTAAAAACCTAACCCTTCTTCTCCTTTATTTTGTAGATCTTGAGAAAGTGACAGTGGCACTTTTATGATTCTAACTGTACCAATCTGTAGCTCAAGAAATCTTCGCTTACCATGTGAAGTGCACTTTTGTAAGTCGCTTTGGGTGAACGTGTCTGCCAAATTACTAAATTGTAAATTCAGAGACGGGGTTCAAAAAGAACACTATTATATAACTACAAAGTGTTCTGGTCGTCTAGTCTTTACAATAGTTTATATTGGGACATTTGGGGGTTGTTGCCCAAAAGCAAAAAAAATACACTAAAACCAACTCCAAAGCAATCGAAAATATCCACCAAAACACTTCCCAAAATCGGCATTAAATAAATCTACACAAAGCCAAACGCGCTGGGAAAATGCTACATTGCTTAATTAATCATATTTTTCACATGGAAATGGACAGGCGTACAGCCCGCAGGGTTCCTGCAACACAACCCCTTGAGAAACTATCCTCAATCTTCCCCATCACACACTGGCTCTTCCCGTTATAATTTGGTTGAAAATGGGCCCGTTGCCTCATCTCAAGATCAAGATGTACTGAAGAAGACGACACAGAACGCAAAATAGAAGTGAGGAAATATGACATACCACCCTCTGTGCTTTTTCTACGCTCAGAAATGTCAGCGAGGCATCAAGACTGCGATTAAGATGTTCCACACAGGTGGCCAGACATCTTAAGTGCAGACACAAATAAATTTAAAAAAACACTGCAGTGCATAGAACAAATCTTTTGAAGGTAAGATGAGTGATAAAGAGGAAATATTAAATATTAATATGAACATCACAGGTTACATCACTGGCAGGTTTGGACAGGGCTCTAGACTCAGATGGCATAGATATGTTTACCGCAACAAGGGACAATGAAGCAATCTATTTGTCATATTTTAATTAGAAATTTTAAGAGAAAGGGTCATATTTACATACCTGTCAAACCTTGACCAAGAACACATTTTTATGTCTAGAGGCTCATCAGAATATATCCACTTAAAAAGTTCAAAGTAGGCTACATGCTTTTTTCCATTTTCTTTTTTTATTTCAATTTCATTTCATACATACAGTGCCTTCAGAAAGTCTTCACCCCCATTGCTTATTTCCCCATTTAGCAATTGTAGCCCTTTTTATACACAGTGCCTCCCATTTCAGAGGATGAAAAGTGATTGGACAAATTAACAAAGTTGAATAAAGTCATCATATTTAAAATTTGGTTAAAGTGGTCCATTGATTTCAAATCTACCTGTGATTATTTCCATGATTGTAGAATAAACATCACTGACTTTGTGAGGTCTCAACTGAAACATCACATCAAACCAGTCACACCGTCATGAAGACCAAGAACCTGCCTGTGGAACTTCGAGATGAAGTTGTCAGGAGCCGAAAATCTGGTGACCGTATTGATGAATTGATGAATGTATTCAAATTTTATGGTGTAACAGAACAAAATATAAGTGGGGATCAACAGGAGAAATACTTTCTGAAGTCACTGTACATGCAATCAAAGAAATAGTTTCTTCTGTAGAAAATCACCATAGATATAGCTGAAAGATATAGCTGGGATCAACTGAAAGATTCAACAGAGGCATCAAACAAATGTTCCCTTCCTGCTCCAAGAGTCACACAGAACAAACTCACACAGCAAACACGTCTAGCAAATTTATATATGAACACACAGATCAATCCAAAACTCATACAGCAAACAAATATAAAGTCATATTGCAAACTCGCCTAGCAAATACAATAACGCCATGGAAACGGACAGCCAAGGACTTGTTGACGTGTTACAGCTGAGCAGTGTATGTAGATAATAAGATCTATAAATACTACAGGTAATTAGGTCCTGAAGCCAAAGCACAAGCTTATCAGCAGGCTGTTGCCAAAATGATGAATGGGAATAAAAGGCCCAAATGACTGAGAAAGTGTTTCTCATGATTCGGTCAGCGGGCAAGACGGTGGTTAGGCATCGCTTCTTTTGGAGAGCCAAAAGAAACGCACGGTGCAAATCTGACTCAGCCTTTGCTCCGTCTCCTTTAAACTTAAAGTAAAAAAAACAACAAAAAAAAGTTTGAGGAGTGGGAACAAGCTCATCAGTGTAAAAATTAGTTCAGAAGAAGGGTAAAGCCAAGTTTTATAACCTGGTATTTTCATCCCGGAAATGGTTCAAACACGACATCATAGCACAAGGACCACATGATGTTTCAAAATCATATTCAAATGCGCAAAATCTCAGACTTCGCAGTTTAAGATAACAGATTGGGGGGGTGCCGGATATATGTGATGCGGATCTGGACCGTAATTTAGAAGATGAAAAACCACAGGAAATACCTAAATGCCTGAGGATTTAAATTTAGCAGCAGATACAGTTTACTGCCATTTAATTTCATTCACAGAGCTTACTGCACTCCAGAGAGGCTTCAGAGAATTAAGCCCAGAATATTCATAGTGTTACCCAAGGTGCGATTTTGGGAACTGGTGAACAGCTTCAAATTTCTCAGTCAATTCCATGACCTCATACTTTGATAATGATTAAACTGTAAATAATAATATTAATGAACAAAAACAACAGCAACAACAATATTACTTGTAGTAGTACTAGTAACAACTAGAATGGCACTCAGAGAGATGCTACACCCGCGTGTGTGCTAATCTCGACCGTGAACATTATCTGCATGAGTCTAAAACTTTGATCTTGCACTGTGAAGTCGGGCATTCATCAATCGGGGGGGGGGAAATAAATAAATAAATCAAGATTCAGGTCATAACCTAACTGTCAACATTTCCACAAAGTTTCATCACAATTGGAGTAGAATTGTTCGAGTTATGGATGATAGGGACACACGCATAGACAGGAGCGAAAACAATACCCCCCTGCTACGTACGCACGGGTATGATAATAACTAGATTAACAATTCCTAAAACAATTGTAGGTGTGGTTGCTTCGCAGTGGTACCAATTACTGAAAATGGTATAGAAAGATGGTAATATATGGTATAGTGTGAGGTGGTAAATAAAAGGGGGAAGTGGTAATGCAGTATAATAGGATCTAAAGAAGGTAAAAATGTTAAAATATGGTGATGTATTTTGTGGTAAGTAGTCTAAAAAACCTGGAAGTGATACAAAAAAGTAATGAATTGTGATGAAAGCACAAAAAGGTAAAATCATCTGGGATAGTATTGTTGAGTCATAACAGTGCTATAGAGGAAGGCATTGTGATGTCATAAGCAGTGTAATATGTTACAGCATCCACATTCTATTGCCTCGGTTTAAAAAATGTGCCCATTGACTCCCATTCTTTTTTTTTCCCAATCAATTATCTGAAAAAGTGTATATGGTATAAAGGTAAAAACTACACTGAACAAAAATATAAACGCAACACTCGCCAATTTCAAAAATTGTATTAAGTTAAAAAGTAATAAACATAAATCAGTCAACTGAAATAGATTCATTAGGCACTTATCTATTGATTTCATGTGATTGGGGATACAGATAATCATTTGTTGGTCACAAATTCCCCCAAAAAAGAAGGCACCATGTTATGAACAGAATACCAATCAGTATCTTGTGTGACCACCATTTGCCTCATGCAACGCGACACATCTCCTTCGCATAGAATTGATCAGATTGTTGATTGTAGCCTGTGGAATGTTGTCCCACTCTTCAATAGCTGTATGAAGTTGTTGGATATTCATGGGAACTGGAAGTCCATGGAAGAACTGGGACTTTTCAGCTTCCAGGAATTGTGTACAGATCCTTGCGACATGGGGCCGTCATGCTGAAAAATGAGGTGATGGCGTTGGATGAATGGCACGAGAATGGGCCTCAGGATCTCATCACGGTATCTTTGTGCATTCAAATTGCCATGAAAAAATTCACTTGAGTTTGCTGCCCGTAGGATATGCCTGCCCATACCAACACCCCACCACCACCATGGGCCACTCTGTTCACAACGTTGAGCAACGTCAGCAAACCGACGCCATACCATCTGCCCTGTACAGTTGAAACCGTGATTCATCAGTGAAGAGGACCGTTCTCCAGCATGCCAGAGGAAGCCATGAGCTTCCCTGAGGCGATTTCTGACAGTTTGTGCGGAAATTCTTCGGTTGAGTAAACCAACCGTTTCATCAGCTGTCCTCAGACGATCCCGCAGGTGAAGAATTCGGATGTGGCGGTCCTGGGCTGGTGTGGTTACACGTGATCTGTGGTTGTGAGGCCGGTTGGACGAACTTCCAAAATCTCTGAAACGACGCTGAAGACGGCTTATGGTGGAGAAATGAACATTCATTACTCTGGCAACAGCTCTACAGGACATTCCTGCAGTCAGCATGCCAATTGCACGATCTCTTAAATCTTGAGGCATCTGTGGCATGGTGTTGTACAAAAAAAACTCAACATTTTAGGGTGGCCTTTTATTGACCCCATCATGAGGAACTCCTGTGTAGTGATCATGGCTTTGAATCAGCCTCTTGATATGCCACACCTGAGCAGGAGATGGATTATCTTGACAAACAGCGATGTAAACACATTTGTGGGCAAAATTTGAGAGAAATAAGATCTTTGTGCGCATAGAAAAAGATCATTGTTACCTTATTTCAACGCATAAAAAATTGCAGCAAAAATAAAAGTGTTGCGTTTATATTTTTGTTCAGTATAAGTAATAGCAACCTGGAGGGTGTATAAAGATATAATGAGGTATGAACGGTGTGAATGGTGTAGGAGGAGATAGGTTCTCAAAAAGTGGCGGAATAATAATAACTATGGTGAATAACAAAAGGTGTGTCGTCATCATCATCATTATTATTATTATTATTATCCAGCATTGAATGAACAGTAGCTGTGCTGACCTGGGCCAGGATGTTCTGCTCCCGCATGAGTTTTTGCCTCTCCCGGTTGGGTTTGCTGATGACCACAGACAGGACCTCCTGCCCGTTGTTTGGGACGTCCGAAACAAAGAATATCAGATCCTCCAGGAGCTTGGTGACGAATCTGTGGGAAGTGCAGGGCCAGAAGAGCATTGGACAATGCCCGGTGCGGTGGTGTACACAGGGTTACACTGCAGTGTGAATGTCATTAATTTACTATACTGCAGTGTGAATGTCATTAATTTACTATACTGCAGTGTGAATGTCATTAATTTACTATACTGCAGTGTGAATGTCATTAATTTACTATACTGCAGTGTGAATGTCATTAATTTACTATACGGCAGTGTGAATGTCATTAATTTACTATACTGCAGTGTGAATGTCATTCATTTACTATACTGCAGTGTGAATGTCATTCATTTACTATACTGCAGTGTGAATGTCATTCATTTACTATACTGCAGTGTGAATGTCATTCATTTACTATACTGCAGTGTGAATGTCATTCATTTACTATACTGCAGTGTGAATGTAATTCATTTACTATACTGCAGTGTGAATGTCATTCATTTACTATACGGCAGTGTGAATGTCATTCATTTACTATACTGCAGTGTGAATGTCATTATGTGTAAGGTGTAAATTAAACTTTAATTTACTGAGCAGAGGCAGACAGTTGAGCCGACGCCGCGGTTACCTGCGCTCGTTCTGAGCAATGTTGCCGTACTGCAGCTTCCGCACGGTGGACTCAAGCACCTTGCTGGCGTCGTTGGCGAAGTCCAGGTCCCTGACCTCCGAAAGCGGCACGGAGACTATGGCGAAAGCCTCTTTGTCCTCCTTGGTGGGACAGGTCCCGATCTGCGGGGTCAAGGGGGGGTGCATCAGGAGGACGCCTTCTCCTACCACTCAAAACCACGCCCACTACCGGTCAAAAGTTTAGTACACTTTACCTGTCTTTCAGTACTCTGTTTTTAGTGTCATTTAAAGCACAACTGAACTTTGGTAGAACTTTGGGCTGTGTAGTTACCTGGACCTTTTTTTGTTACCTCCCGTTTTTTGAAAAACTCTTCTGATTTCCATTTAGCAATGATCATTATGGTTTTATCATGTGGGGCTTGAGTTATTAAACCCTGTCAGTAGACATAGCCGGGTGAAAACCTTTAATCCGTGTAAAAGAAAAAACAAAACAAAACAAAAAATGTCAAAAAATTGATACACAACGTTTTTTTGTTTTTTTTTGCACAATGGCAATCACGTGACCAATAGAAGCTATGACGGGGGGGGGGGGGCTCTACAAAATGGGGATGAAAGAAAAGCCTACTTTCCTGATTGACAACCCAACAAGCCAATAAAAGTTAGTTACGTGCTTAGCTTGCGTGGATTACGAAACGAAGCTCAGCATACACTCCCCTCCAAAAAAAACAAAAAAAAAGGGCGTGAGCTGCAAAACATTGAAATCTGCATATCGGCGGAACACTCATCACAGAGTGGGTTGGACTACAAATGCCGAAATGTGCTAAAGGGGCGGGGCTTGGCTGGACTAGGAGTATTGATTGGTTTGGAGGGGTTGGCGTACCTTGAGCATGACGGGCCTCTCTTCCTCGGCGTCGATGGGGATGTTGGTACTGGTCACCCAGGTGTTGGTGCAGAGGTGCCGCAGTCGGACGTAAGAGTTCCTGAGGAAGAGAAGAGGAGGTGTGACCTCATCGCCTGCTTGTGTTGCACAGTGAACCGCTTCTTCCACAGCATCGCAATTATATAAAACACGGTTCAATTACAATATCTTCTATCAAAGGTGTATCCGGTCGGTGCATTTTCTGTGTGCCGAGAGGACCATCAAGGCTTCCATGTGGTATTCCTGAATCTCTACGGGGGGGGGTACTAACACACTACTGATTTGCATGTGTGCTGCTTTGGTGTGCGTGTGTGGCTGGTAGAAAAGAAGGCGGAGGCGTCATAGAGAGTGCCAACTTGGTCGTTTTCCTGTCCGCGAGAGCTACAAAGTCACACAGGTTTTTAAAAAATGTTTTATTCTGTTTGAATCTAAAGAATATTTTTCACATTTAGCAGACGCTCTTATCTAGTGTGACAATATTCTTTACGCATAATCTATATATACAGCTGAATGTTTACTGAAGTAATTCAGGTTAAGTTCTTGCTCAAGGGTACAACAGCAGCAGCCTACTGGTTTTTCTCAATTTGACTAAATTAGTCTTTTCCTGAGTCAATTTTGTGAACAATGTTTGTGAAACATTAAAATGACTCCATACTTATGAAACAAGATATTTGTTTGGGGGCGGTATGGATGTGCAGTGAATAGCTTCACAGCAAGAAGGTCCCGGGTTCGAATCCCGGCCGAGGACCTTTCTGTTTGCATGTTCTCCCCCTGTCCAGGGTGTATTCCTGCCTCTTGCCCAATGCCCCCTCCCTGCCCACCCCTGCGCCTCTGTCCAATAATAAGCGTTTTGGAAAGTTGGTGGATCATGGATATGTGCTTGGTAAGTTACCTTGCTGGACTGAACTTTAAGAATTTGTCCATGCTGTCACATTTTCTCACATAAACCTTTTCACATCCCTTGCTTTCCAGTAAACTCTTAATATCTCTGTGCTCAACACCCACAGGTTACTTGAATATTCATGTATATATTCATACATTCGCATTGATCACTCAACGCACGTCCAGTAAGTTCCCGGAAAGAACTGAGTCAATCTGAGTACAGCCTGGTGGTGCCATCTCCCATTGGCTGTTCAATAAGTCAGGTTTGTTCACCCCAGTCCTGGATGTGTAAACTAGTCGATCCGGCCTCCAGAGACCTCAAGCTGCTCTCGCCTCGCTGTGTGCAAATGGCGATTACCATAGAAGCAATGGGCCATGCCAGGAACATGCCAGCTTAGACGCTGGGCAAATTCTAAGACAGGGGTGGGAAATTCCAGTCCTGGAGGACCAGTGTGCATGCAGGTTTTAGTTTCCACCAATTACCCTGGCTAAATTAGCTATTTGGCTGTATACACCAACACTGGTAGATTAGAACAGAACAGTCTTTGGCAGTCATTTATACGCTTAACAAGAAATGTAGCTGAAATGTCAGAAGGCGTAAATATTCGGGCTAATTAAGTAATTAAGGCCAGATTAGGCATCATCACATCAGAACAGAAATTATTCTAAGAGGATGCTTAGCAGAAGCACGACATGTCTGACTTGTGACTCTTGCTGCTCAACCACTTCCCTGCATCTCAAAATTTGCGCTTGAACTTTATGTGGATGCGATTGGTCCGAGAATAAAGGCTTCGAAAAGTGGGCGGGTATATTGTTTCGAACCAGCCAGGCTTATAGGTGAGACGCATGAGCCAGTCCAGATGAGGCTAGCCCACATGTGGGAGTGGCTGTTCTAATTAAGCAGACGTGAAAACAGTGACCGCAGTGTTGACGGCGATTGGCCGGGAGGGGTCACCTGGGCACCAGGCAGTCAGCTCTCTGCAGAGTGGTGGCGTCCAGCTCGAACAGGGATGCGATGTCATTGCCGTGGGGAACAGAGACCAAGGTGAAGGCAATCTTCTCCGCCATGTGACGCTTCTTCTTGGGGGGCAGCGTGCCTCCATCTGCCTGGGTGGGGAGGGCAGTCCGCTGAAAGAGTGAGAGGGGGAAAAATAAACCCTTAGGGCCTGATTTACTATTAACACAACCAGTGATTGGTGTAAAACAAATACCATGACCAATCATTGGACATGTTATTGGTTTTGTGTGTGGTACAAGTGATGTGTGCACATGCCTTAGCAAACCAGGCCCTTAGTGTGCAACAAGGACTGACCTATTTTGGTATTTCATACCAACTTCTGCTCTTAGTAACTGACGGAGGAAGTATGACATGACGGAGAAAGTATGACACGACGGAGAAAGTATGACACGACGGAGAAAGTATGACATGACGGAGAAAGTATGACATGACGGAGAAAGTATGACATGACATTTTTGATGAATCCATGAGCTACAACTGCACACCTGCATGGTAGAAACATTATCTTGCTGTTCATTTAGAACCAGCACTGGTGTACACACAAAACCAGGCCTGAACCCCCACAAAGCAAGTAACTGACGGTAACACAAAGTAAATACATATATATATATATATACAGTGGAACCTCGCCTCATGAACGCTTCTAACCACGAACAAATCGGCCCACGAACAGAGATTTCGAACAAAATCTGAATCGGGACAAAGAAGTTGTGTGTTAGTCAGTGTTGTTGCGCTGCGTTGCGTTGTTTACATCGTGCGTCGGTGCGTTCGTCTCTTACATTCGTCTTAATGTATTTTTCTATAATTAAGGTAATCTTTAATTCCTTACTGTATTTTTGCCACACATAAACCCATAAATTACTTGTAAAAAAGGCTGTTTTTTATATATATATATATATAATTATTTTCAGCCTTCCTCAAGTTCACACTTAGAGCTACAATTGTAGTGCTTGTACTCATCAATCGCTACACTGAAGCTCCATTCATTTTAATGCCAATTCATCACTGTAATGCTAATCATGACAAAGAACACTGCATTGAGCAGCCGTGTGCTTAATGCATAATCACACTGACTTACACGACGGCTGACTCTTATCGGCTTTGCACTCTGTATCTGTAGTCTACTCTGTTCTGGTGTCGACCTTTTCATTTGCATTAAGTGGCGTTTGTCATAACGGCCTCGCAAGACTTTTTGGACTAAAGCGTCTGCCCAATGAATGAACGCAAAATGCAAATGGACGTCCGCAGGGATTAGTTCGCATCACAGACATTTGCGAGTTTGTTTGGATACGAGGGTCCAGTCAGGTGCTTCAGTCTGAATTAATTGCTTGTTTATCAGTCGGCCCGCTGGAGCAGGGCGGGCTGGTGCCGGCTAGGTTTCCCTGGGTTAGTACGGCTAGGGCGCCCCCTAGCTGCTCACCGGGCACTTACCGCTCGCGAGCTGCCGACCGCCTGAGTGCGTTCACCTCGGCTGAAGGGTGGACACAGTATAGAGGTGACACTCGGAGACGGCACCCAAAATTGGGGTGGGGGGGGAATGGTTGCTTGATAAAATAAAATACAAGAGCGCTAACACTACACCCCCTGTGGAGAGGTAAAGCCTACTGCAGTTTCACTCAACACGCAGGAGATTTCAGAGGTTATTTTTGCGGAGTCATTACAGCAGAGGACCTGAACAATAAAAGTGTTCGAAAGACTAGGAGTGTGTGGCGATGTGGCGCGGGGTGTCAACCCGCCACACGAAGAGAAATTCATTCTCTTTCCCCCCCATAGCAAAAACATTTTTAAATGAAAGAAGTGAGACAAGGCAGTTATGCTAAAAAGGAAATATCACTGATGCTTAGCTGAACATCTAACCCATTAATCAATAAAAATAAAAAAAACATGTAAAGTGTAAACACTAAATATGAGCAAGCTCAACGTTGTGATCACAGCAGTTATTATTAAGGCGATTTTCTTTTGTCAGCGTAACTGTTTGCGGATAGTGTTAAGACCACAAGCTTTGTTAGTGTCCATCTAATAACTCTGATACTGGAGAAGAAGGTTCACTCTGGGGTCATTCAGCGTTCACGTCTGGCCGTAATGCATCAGGCTGCTAGCGGTGCTGCAAGCTATGTTTTTCACTTTCGCAAGTGCTGTTAAAATCGGCACACTGTCTCCATCGCTCTCTCTTTCTCTCTCTCCCATGACTCATACTGAGGCGAGGGCAGAAAGCATGTCCCTGCTTCCCCCCTCTTTCTCTCTTTGTGCCTCTCTCTCTTTCCATGCCTCTCTCTACCTCTCTAGCTACCTCACTCTTCCTATACCTCTCTGTCTCTCTCCCTCCCTCCCTCCCTTTCTTCATCCTGAAGCGGAGGCAGACAGCACGTCCTGCTCCCTCTCTGGACTCCCTGATGCGCAGACGTTATGTAAGGTTCCTGTCTGCGCTGGGGCTGCAGTGACTGTGGCGGAATACTAATGCAGCGGCGCTGTGCAGAGAGAGGGAGGGTGGAGGGGAGAGAGCCAAGAGGAGAGAGAGGGAGGGAGGGGGAGAGAGCCAAGAGGAGAGAGAGGGAGGGAGGGGGAGAGAGAGAACGGGAGGAAGACAGACAGAGAAAGGGGAGAGAGAAAGTGAAAAAGGGAGGGAAATAAAGAGCAAAAAAGAGAAAGAGAGGGAAAGATGTAGAGGGGGAGGGAGGGAAAGACGGCGAGAGTGGGAAGGGATAAAGAGAGAAAAAGAAAGGAGGAGGAAGAGAGAAAAAATAACTAGGGATAGAGAAAAAGAGAGATGGAGAGGGAGAGAGAAGGGTGGGAGAGAGAGAGGTAGAGAGGGAGAGAGAGAGGTAGAGAGGTAGAGAGGGAGAGAGAGAGGGCAAGTCAAGTCGAGCAGTTATGCAACCCTGGCGCTGGAGGTATGAGAGGGAGCGGTTGGCAGGGAGACCCCAGGACGCCACTGCTGCAGTAAAGCAAACTATTACTGCCTGACAGGCAGAGGTTTATCACACACAGCGACCAGGCAGAAATACTGCAAGATCAATCTTGTGAAAAATACCTCCCAAATAACTGCACCTATAAACTACTAAGCTGCTTTGCAGGTGGCACAGAGGTGAAAAACAGAGGGGGAAAGGTGAGGAGGGGAAAAGGTAAGGACACGGCATTTTTTTCCTGAAGTACATAAACACAAATACATCAAACACAAATGTGCGTATCAAATGAACGTATTTGAAACACTGACCGTCTCTGGAAACAAAAGATTATATTACAGACGAAAGGCACAACCTTCCGGTTATTACAAAGCCATAAAAACACAACACTGGGACACACAAGATACGCAGGTTGAAGCCCACATACAGCTCGTCGACCGCTTAACTGTGCCAATATTGTAGATTGCGTTTGTTGCTGAGAGAGGGCTCCCGTCACTGTCTGACCGGCTCTAAACAGCGGGAGCCATAATACTCTCACTATGCTACTAGTTCTGCTAATCATATTACCAACATGCTCAACATTGTATTCATTTCATATGTTAGCCGTTAACTTCATTCTGGACCTACCAAATATCAGAAATAATTTCTTTAGAGATGTATAAACTGCATCTCCCAAATTGTCCACAAGAGCATCTTCTAAATGAGCGTAATGTAATGCACGTTATAAATAGCTCCGACTCAGTGCACCGAGGATGAGAGATTTATTTTTACGGTTTCATTATGCATAATTATGCATGATTGGCTATTACATCGACCACAGGGGGCGAAGGTGTCAGGAGTATATTCACCACCACTGTCTGCTGGGGTGTCCATCCAATCCCACAATTTTCTTCATCATAATAGCTGGTTGGGGATTGGGGGCAAACAATGAGTCTTTCATTATTCTCGCCACAACTCCAGGCAGTTATTTTTGGCTGCGGTCAGTTATTTTGAATAATTGACACCAAGGATGGACAGATGGAATGCCTCAACATTTGTTTTTCCTGTCTTGGTAAATGAACGCATTAAATGAACCACGTTGGCAGTTTTTTATTCCTTTACTGAGAATTTCTAGGATGGTTCGCCAAAGTGGTTATATTATACGTATATACTACTCAACAGAATTTAAGGGTCAAAGGAAATTTTTTGATAATTTTTGTAAGTATGTGTTTTTAGGCCAGATAGGGTTAGAATATCCCCCTTTGGGTTGTCATTTGGACTATAGACATCACGTTATTATGGGACATGCATTCATTGCACTTATCTTTAGAAACTTTTTAAGTTAACCCAGATTTCCTTTTCATGGATTTGAAGCACAAACTTAATCAGACTAAACTGACAAACTGCCTCGAAACACCCACTGTGACACCTCATGCACCATTTGCACGTGTTTTGCATGAGTGTCATTCCATGCATGCCAATTTTAGCAATAAAATGGTAGAGCATTTTCCATTCATCATCACATCATCATTTTGGGGGGGGTGCATGACTTTTTTCAATCAGGGTAATAAACTGGTGTCTAAGTTTTTTGTTTTGTGTTTTGTCTTGAGCCATCAAATAATTATTTTGTCATTAGTCGTCACCATTTTAGCTCGTTAGCTTATATTTATATGCACAAATATTTTTGACCCTTAACTTCTTTTGAAAAGTATATATATTAGACTTTTGTACTACCGACACATTCTACACCCCACCCCGAGCCCCAGAGCAAACATATTTATTTGGTGTCCAGGATTGCACTGCAGCGGCTTTGATCTGCCTTGATCGGCCTTGAATCAGAGTGAGAGTGCGCGAGCGGGTGCGTCGTCATTGAAGGGGCTGTATATGTTGCTGCAAAATTCTGGGACTTTTGCAAAACAGGCATGTGATTTTTCCTGATTTACTCAGGAAATTGTGATTTTTCAGACCCTAAGCTGTGAGAGTGCAAAAAGCTCTCGACATATCTGTCTCCAGATGACATGTCGAGTCAGGGGGAAAAATTAGGTATTTCTTGATTAATCAAGAAAAATCACACCCTTGATAGCAGAACATGGCGGTTATAAGTGACGACAGTGAGACTTACTCCATCTTTTGAGTCCCCGCTGCCTTCAACTCGGAAGTCTGGATTCACCTGCAGACAACAGCAAACCTGCAGTCATTCAGACAGCCTGCACCTCTCTAGCAGAGTGCGCACTCACTCAACACACTCCACTGAGCACAGTGAGTGCACACGTCACTGAACACACTGACTTTAATGCAACCCGTCTGACCCAACTTCCTCCCGTTTGCAAAAAAGCTAAGCCAGGGTGTGGCACAACTCGTTTCCTAGTGTGCCGGTGCATGTGCGGGTCTTTTTATCAGACCATAGCCAAATATCACTGTGTGATGCGCTCACTCCTTTATCAGACCACAGCCAAATATCACTGTGTGATGTGCTCACTCCTTTATCAGACCATAGCCAAATGTTTTTCACAGAGGATATGTGTGCAGATGTAGCTGATGGTTCTATAAAAAATGTCAGATTAAACAAACGTTCAAGCTGATTACATGAGTAAGAAATTAATTAAATTTCCGATCGGACCGCGCTGGGTACCCTCGGAGCGAGTTACTTCCTGTCTGGCGCTGCGCGGCAACGGCGCCCGCCACGGCTGAAACTCTTCATCTGTGACACGCTGCTGTCGAAAGGTCCCTGCACGACGCACTAGTGTCTCTGATGCACCGGTCGCCGGGATTCAAAAGAGAACGCTGCCACCTGTCGGCTGACTGCAGAAATTGCAGCATCCGTTTGGCAGACGCAATACCGTTCTGCCCTAACTTGAATGGAGATATGCAATTGTTCACCAAGTTTAAAAATGTCTGTGTGGCCAAGAAGACTGGTTATATTTCCTTTGCAGCAAACAGCTGGACTGAGCCTGGTTACAGCTCTACAGTAGGAAAGGGGTACAATGAGCCAGCCTGGCTCCAGCTCTACAGTGAGAAAGGGGCATAATGAGCCAGCCTGGTTATAGCTCTACAGTGAGAAAGGGGCATAATGAGCCAGCCTGGTTACAGCTCTACAGTGAGAAAGGGGCATAATGAGCCAGCCTGGTTATAGCTCTACAGTGAGAAAGGGGCATAATGAGCCAGCCTGGTTATAGCTCTACAGTGAGAAAGGGGCATAATGAGCCAGCCTGGTTATAGCTCTACAGTGAGAAAGGGGCATAATGAGCCAGCCTGGTTATAGCTCTACAGTGAGAAAGGGGCATAATGAGCCAGCCTGGTTATAGCTCTACAGTGAGAAAGGGGCATAATGAGCCAGCCTGGTTCCAGCTCTACAGTGAGAAAGGGGTACAATGAGCCAGCCTGGTTCCAGCTCTACAGTGAGAAAGGGGTACAATGAGCCAGCCTGGTTCCAGCTCTACAGTGAGAAAGGGGTATAATGAGCCAGCCTGGTTATAGCTCTACAGTGAGAAAGGGGTACAATGAGCCAGCCTGGTTCCAGCTCTACAGTGAGAAAGGGGTACAATGAGCCAGCCTGGTTCCAGCTCTACAGTGAGAAAGGGGTACAATGAGCCAGTCTGGTTCCAGCTCATTTATGGTGGTTGAGATTCGTTTTTTTCTCATCCACTGTAAAACGCATCAAGATCTCATTCAGGTCACGTATAAAAGTGGAACCCATTATCATAATCCTTATGCATTGTAAGTGACATTTGCAAGTAGAGAACATTAGCATGTTTAGCACTTTGTTTGGTCCTAATGAAAATGTCAGAGCGAGTAATGTTAGTGAGCTGTTCATACACTTTAACACACTGGTGGAGGAAGAAGGATGGTCGGCCAACCAGATCACAGTGACAGGAGAAAGGGCAGTCTTAAACAGGCTCGGGTTTTCAGTTAGAGGAACGCCACCAAAAAATAAATACATCGTAAATAAAGAATAATTTATCTCATTTATAAATGTGTCACATGTACGTGTGTAGCCCACATCAAAGAAAATGTAATGCCCCGCCCCAAACAGTGATGTCACCTGGGAGTAACACCTACTCTTTCCTACACAGAAAAGAATGGATTCAGAAAATGTATATGAGGCTGCAGTGCAGTTCATATGAAGCTAAAGCATGGCTGAATCCCATTCTCAGGACTAGCAGACTCAAAGGCGCATTCTCGTTACAGTCTGCAAGTCCACAGTCCACGAGTCCGTGAGGGCTCTGTTCGGGATTCAGCCCAAGACTCCAAACCATCAGTTTCTACACGTCTTACATCTTACCATTGCCACATACAGGGAAAACAATATATTGCACAGTAACCTCCAATTCAAGAGACGCCTTCATTGCCTTAAATCCTACAGTGTAGATTAGTTTTATCCCAATGGGATCACGCCTTCAAATGGTCTTTTACAGACACAGAAAGATCTGTGTTTGGCTCTTGAAATACAGGTGAACTCAGTTATTCTGAGGGCAAGACGGAACATGCCAAATTATAATTTTTTATATCTATAGGCACAATATGAGACTGCACTACCCTCCAGTGTTGTGGATGTAAAATGCAAATTAACTGGGACAGCGTACATGCAGTTAGACCCGCACCTCCCCTCCCACCACCCGAATATGACCATACCATTACCTACAGCCAAACACCTGCCACCAGTCACACGCATGCACATACTTAGCAACAGTGTCGGACATGCCAAAAAGTACCGCAAAGCACACAATGTTAAAACTGTCCACAGAAAGCATGACAGAAATGCATGACAATTATTATACCAAGATAAGTCAAAATAGCTTTTCCATACGCTTCTTCCCTTCAAGTGTTTTCTTTGAGGAAGATCAACAGGGAGAGGAAAGTAAGGAAAGGTGGAGAGAAGGAGGAAAGATGAGAGGTGAGGGTGGAAGCGGTCTGACCTCCGCTGCCAGGTAGTTCCCTGTGGCCAGGTGCTTGAAGCGGAACAGGCTGTTCCACTGGCCGGCTCCACCTCGACAGGGGTCATAGTGCACCACCTGCAAAAAAAATAATAATAAATAAATAATAAATAAAAAAATATCACACAAATCTAACGGCTCCAAATCGCTACTCAACATAGACACAAAATGCTGCACTACAGCTACCAGAGCTTAAAAAACAATTAGTTATTTCTAGAACTTGTTTAAATGTTTGAACAAAGCATATAATCTATTTTTTTTCAGAAAGTAATTGATTTGTTCCTGCCCTAAGGTGCGATTATATGACTTGTCATTGTTTGTCCAGATTAATGTTTTGCAGGGAAATGGCAGCGCGGTTTGGCAAATGGGGTGGCGGTGGCCTTACTTCTATTTCCCAGAGTGCTTTGGAACTTGTGGCGGAGGTGGCGGACTGGCGCAAGGTGGTCCTCAGGAAGATGTGCTGCTGTTGCTTGTACTCGTCGCACGTAAGGAACTTCTCCTGCTCGGCGTGGAACAGCCTGACCACATCGCCCTGGCAAAAAAACCAGCCCCGTAAACTCAAAGCACAGTAAAGCAGCATTAATACCACAGTAAAGTACAGCACCATTAACACCACAGCACAGTAAAGCAGCATTAATACCACAGCACAGTACAGCAGCATTAATACCACAGCACAGTACAGCACCATTAACACCACAGCACAGTACAGCACCATTAACACCACAGCACAGTAAAGCAGCATTAATGCCACAGCACAGTACAGCAGCATTAATACCACAGCACAGTACAGCACCATTAACACCACAGCACAGTACAGCAGCATTAATACCACAGCACAGTACAGCACCATTAACACTACAGCACCATTAACACCACAGCACAGTAAAGCAGCATTAATACCACAGCACAGTACAGCACCATTAACACCACAGTAAAGTACAGCACCATTAACACCACAGCAGAGTACAGCAGCTTTTATACCACAGCAATTGATATAACCGTGGTGATGATCTAGGCAGCATTTTTCCTCAACGGGCAGTAAGCACAAACTCATAAGTAGACCTCCAAGCTTGAGAGTCGGAGGGAAAACCCACCTCTCATTGGATCCTCTTTTATATCTAAAATGAACAGGACTAGCAGAGAGTTGTGTGCACTGATGACAGTCACTTTGAGCGACAAATGCCAATGCACTTACCCCCTTTAAGATGTCTTCTTTGTAGTCACTGAACTTCATGAAGAGAGCTACTTTCCAGCTGGTGTTGCAGTTGACAGCATTGACCTGTCAGCCCAAGAATTCAAGCACAACAGTGAGATCACAGCTTAGCCTTTAGCCTCTGTGACTTTTAAACAGTAGCACAGCTGAAGAAATCCCAAGCTAAAGTTTACAGTCCATTCTCCATTCCACAATCCATAAACCCAGTTTATCATCAAAAACTGCAAATTGAAAACGTTCTCTTTAAAAAAATCTTGAGGGCATCAAAAAATGTTCATACAGTCCGCACCAAAACAACGTTGAACAAATTAAATGACTGTTTCCATGCCGAGTGACGAATTGGCCGAGCAGATCAGTCCCGTGCGACTTGACGTGTTGAATTCTAAAGACATTCTAAAACACCATAGGTCACACCAGGTAAAACCTTTCCTGAAAATGTTCTAAAGCAGTCTCCTCTGCTGATGAGTCATTAACCTGAAGCAGCCTTAAAAGGATACGACAGGGGGTAACTTAATATTTTTCTTATTGACAAAAACCTACAATGCTTCCGTTTGACTTTCAATACTCTCCAGCATTCTCCTACCCCATTCAGCGCTCAACCAGGAAACCATTAATTTAATTTGTGAAGTTCTATGACTACCAGGATTTTGGCTACATCTGGCATTGGCGAGATGGACAATACTTGTTGGTAGGATAAATTAATTGCAGGTTTCGACATTAAATTAAATTGCGTTGGCCTTATCCTTTAACGGCAGGTTTGGAAGTGGAAATTCCACATACAGTACAATACAGTACAGATGAGTGAGGTGGAGCCACTCACCTCTTTGCAGCCAAGGTTGTCCAGTAGTTCAATGTTGCTGGCGTGGAGGGGCTGCCCTGCGTTTACAGGCATTAGAACCACCTTGTCTCCGACCACCACCTGGAGAACAGAGAGACAGTGAAATCTGGCCAACAAGAGCAGAAATCACTGCAGACCAACAGCAGGAGTACACACATCACTACAGCCGTTTCAATGTTAACTGGCAACCCCCGAGACAGCATGGCTGATACACATCATATTGCATCTACCTCTCATACATCATACTGCATCTACCTCTCATACATCATACTGCATATACAGTCAAGCCGGAAAGTCTGCACACCCTTCACCTTCTCCACGTTTTATTACGTTAGACATATTCTACAATAGATTGAGTTCATTTTTTGTCTCAAAATTCTACACAAAATAACCCATAATGACAAAGTGAAAACAGGTTTTTAGACATTTGTGCTAATTTATTAAAAATCTAAATGTAAAATATCATATGTACACAAGTGTGCACACCCTTTGATATGACACCCAAAAGTGAGCTGAGGTGCATTTTGTTTCCACTGATACTGCTTGAGATGTTTCTACAACTTAATTTGAGTCCACCTGTGATAAATTCAATTGATTGAACATGATTGGGGATTGCCAACACCTGCCTATATAAGGTCCCACAGTTGACAGTGCATGTCAGAGCAAACTCCAAGCCATGGGGTCAAAGGAATTATCTGCAGACCTCAGAAACAGGATTGTGTCAAAATGTGTCAAAATCTCTGCAGCTTTACAGGTCCCAAAGAGCACAGTGGCCACCATCATTCATAAATGGAAGAAGTTTGGAACCACCAAGAATCTTCCTAGACCTGGCCGCCCGGCCAAACTGAGCAATCGGGGAAGACGGGCCTTAGCCAGGGAGGTGAGCAGGAACCCGAGGGTCACTCTGACAGAGCTCCAGCATATCCTTGTGGAGATGGGAGAACCTTTCAGAAGATCAACCATCCAGGCAGCACTCCACCAATCAGGCCTTTATGGTAGAGTGGCCAGTGGCCATATTTTTTTTGAATAAATGAATACATGTGCACATTCATTTAAAATGCGATATTAATCGATGCTTATCAATTCTAATCTTTCAGATCGATGTAGTTGTATTTACACATTCAGATCGATGCATCGGTGCATTGTCCCACCCCTAGTACAGAACAATATCTAAAAATAAATGGAGCCTAGCTGCCCCTGTAGCTGCCTGTGATTGGTTATTGAACAGAGCCTAAATTAATTAGCCAATCCAGGAGAGGCACACACAGTCCGGTTTTCCTCCCTACAGGAACCTACATTGTCCCCTTCACTGCGCAGCTTCCAAAATGGCTGGATGTAGAACCAGGAGCCCTCGTTTCCCGATGGGTCCAGGGACACCCGCATGGCATTCTTCTCCAGCAGCGCCGGGAGACGCTTGTTCACCGTGAGATACTTGTTGCTCTTGATGTGAAGCAACTACAGGGGGCGGGAAGCAACAGCTGAAACACATTCAGTCAGAAGGAATAGAGCAGGAGACGGGCTCCTCCTCACTAGAGAACGCAAGTGCAGCTTGCACAAAGTCGTCGGCCAAATACATATTACCCAATACATCGTCGCCAAATACATTACCGTTTAAACCAGTGGTCCCCAGCCCTGATCTCCCATTACTAAAATAAATAAGCTAAATATAACAAATGACTGTATGTTGTCAACAGTGTCCTCTATTGGTAAAAAGTAGCATTATATTCCACAGTGAAAACAAAGTCTGCAATCAAATAAGTTTAAAATCAGTAAATACACTGGAAAGGTACGACGATTAACAGCAATAAAAACTCAAATCTGAGAAACTAGTACGCTGCAACAATACAGTATGTTCGCACTGTAGAATTCACATTGTGATGGAAAAAAATAAATAATTTTTCCCCACAGAATAAATCCCAAAAATGTTAGTCAAGACAAATGTTACTGGTCATGCCGCATTTTATAATTATAATTTATGTCAAAAAAAGACAACATCACAAACAACAATGGCTCCTGAAAGATGTATGGAAAGTGAGCGCTTGCAAATACCAGTTTAACGGTATGAAAGCAGTCCATTCAACATTGCGACGGATCTTTCTCTGAGGGCCCCAAACTCTGGAACACATCTTCTTTTAACATTACAAAGATAATTTACTGTATTTCAAATGACATTCTCGGATTTACGGAACCCTTTATTGTCTGAAGTACATCACACCATTTACTAAAATGCCAAGCAAAAAGACCCGTTCATTTTGACAACCCAACAGGAACTATTCAGTGACTTTTTAAGGAAGGACCTTTTCCCAATCACTTTATTTGCATTGCCTGGAATATGAGAAAAATAGTGTAATGGGTAGACGTAACGGGTCACCCAGTTTACATGAAGGTGAAGAGTAAGAAGGTTGTTGATGAAAATTGTATCTGAAAAGCACACCGTAGGTGATTACTCCTGTTACATTACTGTTCCACTGATGGATGGGCCCCAACATCAGGTATCAAATTTGGACTGTGCCACTGACAACCGTGCCTAGCAGCACAGCAGGGACATGGGCTTCTTTTTGTTCTTTCTTTTTAAAAGATTAGTTGGAACAAAACCAAAATACAGCGGGGTATTCCGGGACCAGAGTCTTATAAGAAGTAAAGGTGTGTGGTACCTGCATGACATTGCTGTACTTGTAGCTTATAAGTAGTGCAGGTGTGGGTTACCTGAACGACACTGCTGTATTTGACCACTTCTCCCAGCAGTTTCTTGTTCTCTGTATCATTCTGCTTCTGTTCCAGTTTTGCAGCATGCTGGCAAAATGTGGGATTGGTGTCAGATGGACAAATGAAATGGCATCTTCCACAATACAATATCAAACTAGAATATTGGAAATAGAATATGATGGTGTGTGAAACCTGCTTCATAAAACAGCGCACAAACACAAATGCTGTTAAAAAGACAAAATGAGATGCAATTAGATGCCTTATCAATTTAAATCTATTAACCTACTGTGGAGCTCATAGTTGACCACAATCTTAAAAAGACTACAATTAGTCGATGACACACCCACCCGGTATCCACAGGGTCAAAAATGACCCACTTGACATTAAGCTTGTATTTCTTCAGTCTACACCACTCCTTTTTTACTACAAAATAATTGCGTTGTAATAATTATAATGTAATTATTTTTTTATACTGGAATAAATGTCAGGCCCTTAATTTTGATAACTTCTGATTTCACAATGGCAAGATTAAAAAAAGACTCATAACACAATCTGTGTGCCTTGATAGTGTACCAAATGTAAAAAAGGGCTATTTTTCTAATGGTACATATAGGGGTTTTCACCACAGTTAAACTCAGAAGAGGGTCATTTTTGACCCGAGGGCAGTATATGAGCGGAGCGTGAGCTCAAATTACGCATTCACACATTCTGGGTACCGTGTAAACATCCCAACAAAGATAGTTAGCTCATAAATGTTTCACTCAAGTTTTCTAAAAGGCTTGAACAGTGTATGATTGGAGTGGCGTCATTGAGAGTAGAGTATCTTTGCCATCTGGTAAAATCTTATAGCAGAAAACAATGATGCCAGCGTGCACAGAGAATAGCCATTGTGAACTGTAATCGCCATTAGCTTATTTATTTTATACTTAAAATGGCAGTTAACTCAATAGACCGCTCACCGTTTCCTAAGAGCTAAAAAAAAAATTACAACTTGGGTGAGAACTGTGTTATATTTTAAAAAAAGTGCTCACATTGAGATAGTCAGTTATAAAAACGTATTTTTCAAAGGGATAAACAATTGAACACAAAATAAATAAATAAAAATTTCATTTATAAAACCTTTTTTACATTTTATTTGTATTTATTTGTTTTAAACTCCATCATTAGCTTTATTTTCTTTTATTTAAAAACCATAATTTAATCAATCATGTAAAAAAAAAAAAAAAGTGACACTCGATTTTGCTTGGAGCGAGTAGCGACTTTTGAGCAGAGAGGAGAAGAGGATGTGTAGCAGTGGCGCACAGTCCCGTGAGCGAGGAGCGGGATCCCATACCGCTCGACTCCACCCGCGTACTCTGAACCCATGAACCCATCATACCGGGACATTCTTGAGGGGACTGTGATTTGTCAGTGGATACTGAGTGTGTAATGGACCATAACAGTGCATCTTTACAGGGACTATTACCGGTCAGGGAATACACAGTGTGTAACAGACCATAACACGACATCCTTGTAGAGACTGATCAGTAGACACAAATGACAAACCTGGAGCTTTTTTAGCAGGTCTTCCTCCGTGTTATTCCCCTGTTTTCCTTGCTTAGCCTTCCAGAACTGCTTTTGCGCGGAGTATCTGTTCATGGGGCACACCTTGAACAGGCAGTCTGGTGAAATAAAAAAGGCACCTCAGGATGAGAGGACAGAAGAGTCAGGTGAAGTTTCCTGAGCACAGATACGGCCTACGAAGGGAAAGCATACAGGCTCTTTTATCATTTCTTCCTTAAACTTAACACAATTCTGGTTTGGCTCATTATCACTTGCTTTGTCTTTGAATTCTTCATTATTTATTTAATGGTTAGTCGAAGTGGCCATGTGTCCACACTTTCACCAATTCGAAGCCTAGTCTTTAATTTGATCAGTTAAAATTTATATATGTTTTTACCACTCCATGTAGTCGTTTGCACAATAGCACAATATGAATCTGGGACTTTTATTCTTCATGGCATGCATAGCTATTTCTGACACAATGCGGCTTAAGAGGATAAGTAATATCTCATAAACATGAAAAGCATGATTAAGAAAAACCCCCCAGGACCGAGGTTGAGAACCACTGCCTTAACAGATACCAGCCTGTGGGGGCCTGAAGATGACACGGCAACAAACAGGCCAAAGCATTCTTTTCGATAGATCTCTTGAAAGCAAAAACTGGAAGGCAAAATATCCTAAATGCGAGGGGACGTGGTTAACGGATAAGTGTCAATTAATGAGGATAAAAGAACAAGGCAGCTTCTGCAGCAATACAACCCAATGGACACTGCCATGACAAAAGCTTTCCTGCTGTTATTGTTATGACTCACTCATTCAGATCATCATTATCATTACTGTGGCTTAGATCCCATTACAATGCACCCAGCCTTGGGGGGAGGAGCCAGCAATGTGTGTAGGAAGCAGGAACCTAGATAAGCCTGCTGTTCCCACAGGCACACACAAAGCCCCTACAGAGAGATACTCGGTGAACCTAAATGCATCGAGTGTAATCTGCCACAGGTTAAAAGGCACTTCTGAAGCCCGAATTAATGCAATGCTCTTTTTGTACCCGTGTTATTCTAACTGACGCACTGTCACTGCCCTCACATTCACCCGCCTTTTCATAACTATGGAGACCAACTAAGTCCTTCTGGATAAGAGTGCCTCCTAAATGCTGACATGTAGACGCATATTACGGTAATGAGACCGCAAAAGGAGGCCAGACTCACTTAGACGGCAACAAGCAGCTAAAAAAGCTAAAGTGGCTGAAAACTGAAACAACCGAAATTGTACATTGAAAGTTCAACAACAACAAACAAAAAAGACACTAGCCAGTAACAGTTAGCAGCAGTACCCACAACCAAAGGCTTTGAGCTTCTCAACAAACAAAAGTTTGGTTTTATTTCTAAACAAAAGTTCAGCAACTCATTTGAAGCTACCTCTTCTGGCTGCCGAGAGTGCTCTCAGATCTGTATGTGACTAGAATGCCTAGATGTGTGCCACATGACTTACCTATATAAAAAACCTCACACAAAGCCTTCTTTGATAGACCAGAGCCGCTTCAGAAAGTTGCACAATGCGATACTGCGGAGGCAAGGACACGCGGTGCTGCGGTTTTGCCGGACCGGATTCTGGATGGCGCCCAGGCCTCTCGGGGACTCCCCCCACCCAGGCTTACATTTGTGAACGCGGACCCGGAGACCGCCGCCGTTTCAAATGGGAGAAACTTGAGCAGTTTGCTTCATGGCGCAACTGAGCTCACACCTCGCTCCTCAAACTCGCTGTCATTTAGAACAGCGTCAAAATCTTGTTGAGTGCAGCCCATAGACTATATAAATATAGGTGCAGCCGCTAAGCAGTCATTAGCCACACAGTAGGGTCATCCTTACCATTGCCATTATCAGCTTAATCATAATCTCAAACACTTTCAAGTAGCACTAGAGTCTTGATCATGTTGTAGTTTATTGTATTTCGTGTTATCATGCCTCACTTCTCTTAAGACATAGTCAGAGCTTAATGACTTAGCCTGAAGACTTAGCCATTGCTTTACTGTGTGAACTTGACTTGATGTTCATGTCTATGGATAGCTGCTACTTTATTATATAACTGTACTTTATCTGACCTTCTTGTAGTTGTCTCAATGACCTTCAGTATACCCTTATTGCATGTCGCTTTGGAGAAAGGCGTCTGCAAAAATGTACAAAAAATATATTAAATGAATAAATGGAAAACTGCTTCACTTAATGGATATCACCATACATAAGTCTTATATATGTATTTATTTATTTATTCAGGACAAAATAAAGTATTGATACACCATTAAAAAATACTAGTACATGAGGAATAACTGTCTACATATAGCTATTTTCCACCAGTCCTTTTATATGGTGTGATGAGGGCTGAACTGTTTTTAAAACAGTTCATTAATTTTTAAAACGGTTCATTTAATTTCAATGGTTATGTATGACACGGCAAAGCATCAAGGCTTTGTTTAAAATTGCCAAAGAAGCTTCCAAGCTTTGTGACATGATCTGGGTCCACCCGGGCCAACTGTTCACAATGTTTGACATTATAAAATGAAGCAATTATACCTCAGGGAAGAAACTTCCGTCGTAAACAAGAAAAAATTATTTTCATCACATTTGCCCATGTTTCTATCTAAAGGACCTAGATCAGATCGTGTAAGCAAGGTCCTTCAGACTGAACTGTTGTTTCTATCTAAAGGACCTAGATCAGATCGTGTAAGCAAGGTCCTTCAGACTGAACTGTTGTTTCTATCTAAAGGACCTAGATCAGATCGTGTAAGCAAGGTCCTTCAGACTGAACTGTTGCCAAATGTGATGCATTTAAACTGGTGAAATTTAGCAAGACGCATGTAGTAAGGACAAAGGACAAAGTCTGGACAAACAATCACCTACTAAGGAATACTTGTGTCCTGGGAGAGCCTCCTTTTGAGTTCCCTCGCTCCAAACACCTCACAAAGGAATACTCGTGTCCTGGGAGAGCCTCCTTTTGAGTTCCCTCGCTCCAAACACCTCACAAAGGAATACTCGTGTCCTGGGAGAGCCTCCTTTTGAGTTCCCTCGCTCCAAACACCTCACAAAGGAATACTCGTGTCCTGGGAGAGCCTCCTTTTGAGTTCCCTCGCTCCAAACACCTCACAAAGGAATACTCGTGTCCAGGGAGAGCCTCCTTTTGAGTTCCCTCGCTCCAAACACCTCACAAAGGAATACTCGTGTCCTGGGAGAGCCTCCTTTTGAGTTCCCTCGCTCCAAACACCTCACAAAGGAATACTCGTGTCCTGGGAGAGCCTCCTTTTGAGTTCCCTCGCTCCAAACACCTCACAAAGGAATACTCGTGTCCTGGGAGAGCCTCCTTTTGAGTTCCCTCGCTCCAAACACCTCACAAAGGAATACTCGTGTCCTGGGAGAGCCTCCTTTTGAGTTCCCTCGCTCCAAACACCTCACAAAGGAATACTCGTGTCCTGGGAGAGCCTCCTTTTGAGTTCCCTCCCTCCAAACACCTCACAAAGGAATACTCGTGTCCTGGGAGAGCCTCCTTTTGAGTTCCCTCGCTCCAAACACCTCACAAAGGAATACTCGTGTCCTGGGAGAGCCTCCTTTTGAGTTCCCTCGCTCCAAACACCTCACAAAGGAATACTCGTGTCCTGGGAGAGCCTCCTTTTGAGTTCCCTCGCTCCAAACACCTCACAAAGGAATACTCGTGTCCAGGGAGAGCCTCCTTTTGAGTTCCCTCGCTCCAAACACCTCACAAAGGAATACTCGTGTCCTGGGAGAGCCTCCTTTTGAGTTCCCTCGCTCCAAACACCTCACAAAGGAATACTCGTGTCCTGGGAGAGCCTCCTTTTGAGTTCCCTCGCTCCAAACACCTCACAAAGGAATACTCGTGTCCAGGGAGAGCCTCCTTTTGAGTTCCCTCGCTCCAAACACCTCACAAAGGAATACTCGTGTCCTGGGAGAGCCTCCTTTTGAGTTCCCTCGCTCCAAACACCTCACAAAGGTGCAATAGCTTACATTTTGAAATGTTTGCACTTAGGGCCTGATTAACTAAGACCTTTAGCATATGCAAAACATTTTAGCACACACAAAAACAATAACATCACAAATGATTGGTCATGGTATTTGTTTTGCACCAATCATTGGTTGTGTTATTAGTTTTCCGTGTGCTAAAGGTTATTGCACCCGCTAAAGATCTTAGCAAATCAGGCCTTGAGTGTTTTATTGATGTTGCACTTACACCCGCTGGTCTAAATGTTGTTAGCCAGGTCTGCTGCTGTTGCTCACATAACTCAGATGAATGCACTTATATTCCGTTTCACTGCAAGTTACTTTAGCATTTGCTAAATTAATGTAAAGTTGTGTCATGTAATATGTTAGCATTTGCTAAATAAATGTGATAGAATAGGTAACAGAGCTCTAGTCAAATACTCAGCTCCCTGCTGCAAGCACAGTAAAACATGCATGAAAATGCTTGTTCTAACAGGACTGACAGTTATGAAGTAATTATTTGCATGAAACTTGAATTGTCAAGTAGTGCTGGCTGCCGGCCATCTGCAGAGTAACCTCTATCCTTATTTGCCTCTTAAGTTGACCAGGTAACTACTTTGTAGGCGTGGCTTGATGATTGGAAACTGGGATTTTCCCAATCGCAATTTTTTTACCAATTAGTTTATTGATTTATTTCTTTTTTTCCACCCCTCCCCATTTATAACATCCAATCGTGTTCATGAACTTCAGTGAAGCAGCCTGCGCTGCCAGCAACAGTCCACTGCGCCGCGGGCCGCTCATTAAACCCTACAGTCCACCGGTGTGTTGCAGTGTCTCGCTCACCTCTGAACTTCTTGGGGGGGTTGGCCAGGTCACCGGCGTCCGGCTGCACCACACAGCGATCGTCCACCAGCCTAGACAAAGCAAACCATTTCACAGCGTTTAGAAATTTAAAGTCACCCAAAATCGATGCATATATCATTATCGTACAGGAGTTTTCTTTTAAAGTACATTATAGGCACAAGGTAATGTGTACATTGCACAGCTGTGTAAATCATGGTTTGTATTTTGTCGTTTTTCAGTTATGTTTTATTTTTTATAATAATGCTGGAACAATGCTGTACAGCTGTTTTGTTTGCCCTTGCTTTAACTGCATTAAATGACAACTGTCAACTGGAGAGAGGACAACCGTTTTCATTGTGGGAAAACCCTGTCCTAGGTCTGGACCAATCACAAGCCTACAAATATATCAGCATCACCTGAAATCCTCGTTTAATACCTCGTTTAATTCCTCTCAGTTGAATGTTTTTTGTTTTTTTTAAAGTAATATTTTAGGGCTTTTCATCTTCATTGGACAGTACAGTACAGAGAGACAGGAAGAATGGGAGCGAGAGAGAGGGAAAGACACGCGACAAAGATCGAGCGGCCGGATTCGAACCGCCGATGTCGCAGCTTGCAATGTGGACGGTGCTCTTACAGACACTCCCTTTTAATGCTTTTTTTCCCCCATAACTTTTCCCCTTCAATTTAACATGCCCAATACATTTCCACATCGGCACTCTGCTGCAACCGCTAGGAGGGCACAGACAAGTGTGCAACCTCCTCCGAAGCATGAGATTACAGCCACCACTTATCACATGGCAATTCACAAGCCAGGCTGGCACACACTGTTCTCCCAGCAGGGTGAAACCCTCTCATCCCTGGGCGACACTGGAGCCAATCACGCATCGGCCTGTCGGCACAGGCACGGTCCAGATTCGACACCAGAATGTGGAGCCCATCCACCCACCTACTTGAGCGGTGCCTTACTGGGATGAGCCTCCCGGCAGCCTTGGGTCCTGAGGTTTTTGTGCAGAATGCAAAATTTTCCAACCGTAACTTTTCCATGCCTGTTTGAACGACTGACATGCCAAGAGTTCGGAATGGAACCTAAATTGGTTCAATCAAGACTGTGATTAGCGGGAGCAGACATTTGGCTCCTAGCTGGGAACTAAGCAATCAGTTTCTGCTGACTTTGCAGATAAGTTTCACAAATAAATCACTTTTCTTCGGACGGAGCTACAGGAATTTTTCTTCCCAATCCGGAATTGCCAGTTGTACCTCTCGTCACCGCGATGCCATCTGCACACAAACAGCCGTTTGTTCTCATTTTAAGAGTGTTGCTAGGCCTAAGTTTTGCAAACAGCGCACCTCCCGCAAACAGGCCCACCTCCCGCAAACAGGCTCACCTCCCTGCAAACACCGCTTTTGACATTCACATCCCAGTATATAAACTCAAATTTCTATTTTCCTGTAAAACTTAGACCATTGATTTTTCTTTGGAGGAAAAAAAAAACTTTAAACCCTGCTGGACATGTGAATCAGCATTAATATCCATTCATATAAGTACATTATTATTGCATTAAACATTATTGTATTAAAACTACATAAATGTATATATCATATTACTTCACTATTACTTTTTGTGAACCTTTCCAATGTTTTTTTTTCTTGCTAGCTTGTTAAAACAGTCAAATACACCAAAGACATCATCACATCAGACACATCTATGCATATGGACAGCAAGAAAACTAAACTCCACATGCTTTAAACTCAGAATAGCAAAGAAAACCATATATACAGTTCCACACCACAACTGTGGACATGAAGAATGTCGCCAAAAGCTGTAATTATATTGCATAATTTGCATATTTGGTTGCATAGCCTCCTGGAGTTTCTGCGGCGTTATCAGATAAACATCCACTGACGCACTGCAGGCGGCCTTTTATCAGAATGCACTTCCTGAACAAAAACCACAAACTCTCTTCAGAGAACATTATTGCTTAACAAAACAACAGAGTTTAGATATGCACAGATTGATGCAAATATCAGATTCAAAAAACATTTTTTAATGGTTTTTTCCATTTTTCTCCACAATGTGGAATACCCAGTCATGTTAATCATCCACGCTTGTTGTTGTAACCTCCACTATCCATTCAGTCGAGTGCAGAAAAGAACATGCTCTCCTCCGTAGCTGCCACTGACGTCACATGCTTTTAAAAAAATGCAAAAATCCATATTCGAGAATGAGTAACAGATGCAAGCTTTTCTCCACTCCAAAAGACGCAACCCTAAATCTTGCACCCTTATTGTTAAAAATGCAGGTTCTTAAGGATAAACAAACATTAGGACTGATACTTGCTACTTTGTGTTTTTTGAGTGAAATTTTGATATGTGCTTACTCACAATGGTCTCGGCCATATCTCCCCCCCAAAAAAAAACCTTGCTCAAAAAACCACATACTTTTACTATAACTAGGTATCATATTGGCTTATGTGTATATTCTGACTTTTGAAGAAATATGTTTACTCAGGAGTTGGGTGCATAGAAACTGGTGAAAATGTTCAACCTCTCACCTTCCTTCCCTGGAGAGTTCAAAGGTTTTGAAGAAAGCACTATTCTGACCAAGATGTGCTTTGCAATGTTAAGTACTATCCAATTATAAACTAAGGTATGACTAACATGTAGCTACCCTGTGCATAATACATGGGTGTGGTATAAATGATTGTCATTGGCCCCCTATAGTATTTTGAGAACAACATATTTACCTAGTACATATTTATGTATACATACTTACATAGTTATTCAACTGATTCAACAGCCGTTTATACATAACATTCTGACAAGCACACTGTGGGAATACACAGATACAACAGTTAACCAGGTTGTTTCATGCCAACACAAAGAACTGTTCCAACAGGCATTGAGGAAGCAAAATATGTCTGGTGATAAGGGCTAAGGCACACTGTTGTTTCAATAATCATACTCTGCCTAGAATTATGCCCATCTGCATCACCCAAATTGGCAGGCGTAGGTCACTGGGCAAATTGGGCATTCAAAACCGGCAGGAAAAAAAAGGTTTGGGAAAAGAAACAATTGAGGGTCCCTCTCTGGTGCTCAAAAATTAAGCAGCATTCCATAAGCTCTCGGCTGATAAATGCATGTTGAAAAAGCGCAAGACAGCCATCATTTAACCTGGAACGCCTCAGCACGACAAGAGCAACAAGGGTCGGCGGTGTCGAGGGCGGCCCGTGCGGGAGGAAGCAGCTGCGGTTGAGTCCCTCCCCCCACGCGCAAGCCGTCTGCCAGAGCGAGCGCTTTGGAGAAGGGCCCAAAGAAGAGGCTTCCGGGGCCTCCTTCCGCAAGCACAGAAACAGAGCGCTGAACACAGACGAGGGAACCCCAGAAGCAGCAGCCGCCGCCGCCTGCACCTAGAGCCTTCCAGATAAAGGCACTTACAACGCTTTTACCTTACAACGCACGCTGATATCACACCATTATCACACAACTGCAACAGCCGATGTCTCTGCCCAATATAGTACAACTGTAACACCAGACCAAGAGATAGGCTAAATGGCCCCAGTGGGTTAGATAGTCTGGCACAATAAGAGCTGACCTTATTTTCCAGGTTCAGGGCAAACTTCACCTTGTACCAAGAGAGAAAGGGGGTCTGTGCCCTTGCGCCCATGGGCTATGGGGCGAGGCCTATTTTTGGCAGAGGAAGTTTAGTTTATGATATCCTATCATCGTCTTCCCCGAGTTTATGATAATTTTGTCCTTGCTTTCAGCAAAACAGTCCTTTTTCAAAGATTACCAGGCCTTTCTGTTCAAGACGGTTCCATAGCATGGATGCATGAAAGCTGCTGGTGATCAGATGCAAAAACAGGGCTCTCTTTTCAAGAGGCGAGGGAGCGGACTACTGCAGGAAGCGCCAATTTCACAGTCAAACAAAGGCACGCATTGTCCGCCACTTAATTGGCCCCTCTTCCTTAACAATATCTACTGAATCTAAACGAGAAACAATTGAAGCTAATAGGATGCGAGTGAAGTGCAAAAACCTGGACAACAGGAAAGGCGGAATATAAACTTCTCATTCAAACTCATAAAGGAGTGACGCTCGGCGAGAGAGCCCAGGCAGGTTCGCATTCAGAGCTCGGTGGCGGGTTTTCCCTCCCATTAGATGTGTTGTAGTTAAAATGTGAACCAACTGTGGCCGGTTCAAAGACTGCAAACAGGACAATTACTACGACACTCCAGCCAGCGGACCGTAACAGAAAGAACAAACAGAAGAACATATATTACAGTATAATATCAAACTCAGTCACTCAAAGTTCTGAATGTTATAAAACTCAACATGATTTATGTATGTATGTATGTATGTGTGTGTATATATATCTATACCCTACTAAAGATTTCTACATATTTTGTGTATAAATATATATATTTTATATATTTTCATAAATGTTCTGGGCTGGCTAATTTTCTTTGCATTTTGTGTCTTAAAAAATACTCAAATTGTAACCCTGAGGATTTAGATGGATCAAATAGGAACCTAAATTAAACGCAGAAACAACCCAAAGTTTGGGTTGGTTTGTAGCGATGCCAAATACAACAACATGGCTGCCTCCGGTCCCAAACAGAGGAGACTTGACCTGAAAGAAGACCATCCCCGAAGACAGGTGCACTTAAGGAAAACTGCCCATGCAATTAGACTATTTCTAGCCTACACAAGACTCTGCTGTAGTCCTTGTGGCAATGCTACACTCTGGGACCGCTACAGACCTTTCCAAAAGGGGTGGCCAGGATGGAATCCGTCGTTATAATTGCCATAATTAGTGTAACATACCATAACTAGTCATTTCAGGCTGGGGTTGGCTTGCAAAAGCTAGGATATGATTAATGCAGTCCGTTTTTTAATTTAATTTGGATTTCTTTTAAAGTTCTGCCCATTTAAGTTCTGCCAATGGGGTCTTTTAGCTCCGCCCCTGGCTACACTCCAGTTGACTTCCCCCTTTTTCTCCCATGGCTGGTTTGTTTTTGGCATCCCACCCCCGACATTCACTTTTCCAGGCCTTCGCTCAAAGCGAGGTCGCTCAACGTCCTTGGGGCGCCCCAAAAAAATTCCCAAAGTCCTTGCCTTCATTGCTACGCAACAGGACGACACAGCCGAAAACCTCTTGTCGGCCATGTATCGCATTCCCTATTGTAAATATGTGAACCTTCTGGAAAACATAATATACTTCACAGCAGTGTATTTCTTTATACATATACTTCAACATCTGAAAGAGGAAATAACTATATATACTATGAACATTTGCCTATATCGTGATGAGTTCCAGTGTCTTGGTAATATATTTTATTTCAATAAATGGCAGTACATTCCATGTTTGTAAATGTTTGTGTTAACTTTCCCACACAATCTAGAAAACGGAAGTCTTCCTTTGCCATCTACAAACCGCAACAAGAGGCTAGGTTTGGCCGATTTTCATGCCAAAAGGGAAAAGTCAAAATGGCGCCCGGTTAATCGCTGAAACCCCAACTGCAGCCTGGAGAGGAACAGTCTCTCGTTCCTGCCCGACCAGCAAAGAATCAGAGATTGCACATTTTAGTTCTACGGGTGAAAGACCGCAACCCCCCTGTGCGGAAGCTTTGAAGAACCTCACATCCTGAGTAAGCAGAAAATGCTAGTATTTGGTTTTATTGTTTTTCCAGAATCCTGAAAAGTTGTGAAATACCTACTTATTTGCAAGGAGTTTTATTAATCAAGGTTTCCCCAGGTATCAATAGTGGTGGGGCTGCAGTTCCACTGAATTCACAAGCGTCTCCGTGAACAGAGAACAAGACTAGGCAAGCCTAGCTCAGCCCGGACGCTCCCTTTTCACTCCATTGTAAAATTATTATATAATATTTTTTATTTATTTATTTTTAAACATCTGTACTCTTAAGTTAAGAATATGTATAAAAATATTTTTAAAACGCCAACAGTAGCCTAAGCCTATAGCCTATTGTTTAGGCTACTTTGCACTACGCAGAAAACATAGCCTACCCGGAATTAAATAAATTAAATGGTTAATAAACTAAAACAGTTCTATGAATTAAAACAAATCACGTAGGCTATTAGGTTAACAGCTTTCGCAATATAGGCTATTTTTCAACGTAGGCTAGGCTACTGTGTGTCTGTGGTTTTTGGTCATTTGTTAAATTCAATTCACTATGGGAAATCATGTTCTATACAATTGCAAGGGCTACGCAGATGTATTAATTAGTATGATATTTAAAAAATAAAATTTAATCGCCTATAGCGTTCAGCTGAAAAAACCAGCTACATTTGGTTGAAAAGTGAAAGTTTTATATAGCCGACTAGGATGTAGATTATATCTGGGTAAAGCCTGAGCTAACGTTAACCTAGTCAGTCAATGTCAAAATGTCTTTCAAGATTTCCACCCCTCTATACATCTAGATTCCCGCTTTTTCTCACTGGGGCATTGTTACCCATCCAGATTTTCTTCCTGTGTATGCACAGAAAACTCATGTTTTCATGTCTTTTTGTCCTTCTCTTTCTGATAATATTTGGCAAATTCCATGACTGACTGCAGACTGCAAGCTAACTTTAACAGAGTGTATAATAATGTGGTGAATGCTGACGTTTAACATGCGATCTTGGAACGATTCTAAAAAGCCGCTGCTCGCTCCAGGAAAAATCACACAGCTCCACGCACCGCTCACATACCCTGGTCCACCTATTCACAATACAATTAGCTGGCATGCTAAAGTTATGGATGTGCATTCACATAAAATACATTTCAAAGCGAACAAATTCGATGAAAATAAATCCCATATTACACTCGTAAAAGGGGACAGGGAGTGAGACAGCAAAATTTTTACCGTAATTACTAAAACATTTACGCTTTTCAACACTAAAAATTTTCGCATGCACTTTTCAACATCGGGGATCAGGCAGCCAGCCAGCCAGCCAGCCAGCCAGCTTGCCAGTTTCCCACATTCAGTCTTTTAGGCCCACACGCTCTGCATCTGGGCAAAAATCAATAAAACCTCAGACTCAGCAGGGCTGTAAAGTGTGATAATATGGTCACATTTGCGGTTAAAACCATGTCTGAACAATGTGAACATAAAAAAAGAATCCCATTGCACCCATGTGAAAGTTGTTTAGTTCAATTATCAATATCAATAATGTTAAATCAGCAGGACTTGAAAGCCAACACGATTTTTCTACTAAGACAGCCTGCATTATGGGAGTTGCGAGTATCATTTGGGAGCGTGCCCCATGAATCACAATACTGCAGAACTCACCTTACACTGCAAGACCGCAACACCGCAACTTTCGAGCAGCAGCGCAAAGTCAGACAGTTAGCTATATTCAAGAAAACTGGTATTTACCCAGTGTAGTAATATTGTCCCTTTTTATTGTATTGAATTGAAAATACAGCCCTCTTCTTTTTTTTTTTTTAAAGAAAAAAATTATTTCTGCAGAACTGCTTTTTGTTATTGTTTGTTATTTTCGGAATTTAAAATAATTCATCTTTCAATTATGATCATAACAATGATTGTTAAAATGCACCCCAGGTCAAAAGTCATAAGTTATTATTAGCCTAAAATGGTTGATATTAATTTGTTCATTGAAGTACAGATATAATTGCAAGCTAAACTGATAATTCTCTTGAAAACTTGGTATATTGAACAAGAGGAGTAGGAGGCTCACTTACAGAGTGGCCAGCAGAGTGTGTACATATAATTCCACCAAAGAGGGTCACATATATAGCCTAGTTTCTGTATGCTTGGATACTGATGTTCCAGACGCAACTAGAATCAATGACGGGTAAAATCAAACGGTGGGTAAAAATTTTTAATAGAAGAATTTTCAGGCAGTTATGATTTGTAAATAAATGTTTTTTTATATACACCGTATGTTGTTTGCACTTCACACATTCATTTTTGTTTTAAAATGTAATTTCTCATAAGTTTAAAGTTTTTTTTAATTATAGAAGTCATCCTTAAGGTTTGTGCTACAATTCTTTTCTCGGTGCTGCAAGTTTTTGACCTTACTAGTGCGCAGTGCTACCAGCAAAAATAAAAAGTTCATTTACAGCCCTGATCAGATCTGTGTAATCTCGTTGAACCATTCAATAAATTTGTGCGATACAACAAAATAGTCATGTTTTCACCGGTCGGGTGTAGGCTATACTATGCGAAAACCACAGCCCGCCGCTTCACGCCACAGCTGCATCCCGTTTCAGGCACCTCCCCCCTCCACCAATTATTTCCCCTAGGGGAAACCATTATTATTATGATTATTATTATTAAAAACTGATATTTTATATGAATTTGAGATGCCGAAACCCATTTCTAGGCCTGTTCTATTACTGAAACATCCTCAGTCATTGTGGAAGGGTGCAGAGCAGCCTCTGAAGAGGGTTCCGCTAGCCACCACTTTTCACTGCGCAGAAAACCCGCTAAGGTGTGCAGTCGTTGCACTGGAGGACAACTCCACATTCACAGTTGGCCCAGGTAGACTGCTTCTACCGCCAAACACTCCTCTTTTGTAGCAAAACCAGGTAAACACGCCTCTATGAGTGGTTCATCCTGTTAAGGTGCTGTTCTAGTGTCTGGATGGGCCCCGAAGACATGGCAGCGAATCCGGACCAGTGCCAACTGCAGCCAGCTGCCCGCAGGGAATGCACAATTGGATCTCGGCTCTGCCTGAATAAACGCACTTCCATGCTATTGAGTATGCGTGTTGAGTACACTGGATGAAAAAGTTCTCAAGTCATAGAAATTCTCTCTAAAATGTGGTCTAACGTAAAATCCCCAGATAATATACTTATTTTCTGAGTTTCTCTATATGGAAGTAGGGCTGAATGATTAATTGATTTCATACCAATATTGCAATTTGAAACAATTCAATTAGCAAATCACAAAAGCTGCAATTTATTTTGAGACATTATGCAATTCTGCGTGTCTGAGGAATCGACTCGGAGCCTGACAGTGGTGACAGACAGAAAGCAATTTTTCCAGGCGGCGACACTACCTCCATTCATTTTCAATGAAAGGTGGCTGGTTGAGTCCGAAAGCCTTATTGGGATTGGAGGCAGAGCATATAGCCAGATTTTAGCAGGTGGCAATCAGATTTAATGTCTGAAGTGCAAATGTTTCACCCATTACACATTTTTGTTCCGCATTCATTCCATAGTTCTGTCACGGAGGACACATTAATAACACGGCAAGGGGCTGCCACAGTGGACCAGCGGTAAAAGCGCTGACTTTCAGTCGGTGCAGTTGTACTCCGAGGATCTGGGTTCGCGCCCCGGTCCTGTCAGATCTGAGCGTGGCCGGTGCGCTGTGGGAGCGGCAATTGGCGGCTGCTCACGGGTGGGGGGAGGGGCTCGGAGAGAATCGCTGTGCACAGAACGGCTCTGGGTGAGTTGGAATCACGGTCAGGAGCACGAGTCGTCGCGCCCTGAAGAGTATGTGGCGCCCTCATTCCTACTACCGGCTGACAGGGTTGTGTAGTGGCAATTCTCTAGCGGTTGCTACATGGGGGGAATTGAATACGAATAGGGGTTCAATTGGCTAGCAAATTATTAAAAAATTATAATAACACGGCAAGGACAGCGTATAACATATAATATATACAGAATTTACAACTAAGTTTATGCTCATGTACTGTTTGCTGCAGAGGTGCAAGCAACAAAATATTTATTAATGTCACGTATAACAGAAGAAAAAACAGCAATAAAAATGGCCGACTAGCCTGTTCTGATCAATAAGAAAAGGGATACATTGCCATGCTGCAATTGGTACAGGGTTTCAAGTCTAACAGAGGGGGAAATGGCACTAAAACAGGCTGGCTAGCCTGTTCTGATCAATACACCTTGTTTTACCACAGCAATCACTACGAGCTTCCTCAAACGATCCATGGCAGAGAATAAACCTTTGGCAGAGTAGTCCAGGGATCTCTCATGGGCTCCTTACATTAGGTCACATGGTTTTAAGGAAAGTTAACAAAAATCTAAAATTATTGGCACCCTTCATAAAAGTGAGCAAAAATGGCTGTAAAAACACATACGAGTCATATTTCGGGCTCAAGCATGTGGGGAGGCATACATTTTTCGAACACAAAAGGTTTTATTGAGTAGTACAATAATTTTTGAGTTTCAAAACTATTGGCACCCCTATGGTTAATATTTGGTGAAGCTTGGAGAGGATAACAGCACTGAGCCGCTTCCTGTAACATCCGACAAGATTTGAGAAAACTGAGGGATATTGGAGGGCTCATCCATGCAGAACATTTCAAGATCCTTGATATTCTTTCACTTGTGGACTGCCCTCTTCAATTCAGACCACATGTTTTCAATAAGGCTCAAGTCCAGAGACTGAGACTTTGTGTTTCCACAACCATTTCTGTGTTGATTTTGATTGTTTAGAAATAGTTTGGGGTCATTATCTTGTTGAAAAGTCCATCTATGGCCAAGTCTCAACCGTCTGGCAGGGGCACCCACTGCTTTGGGCTAAAATATCCTGGTACTTAGTGGAATTCATTATGCTTAACAAGAACCCCTGGACTACTAGCAGCAACACAGTCCCAAAGCATCAATGTCCACCACCACCACATTTTACTGTGTGAAGCAGGTGCTTTTCCTTGTATGCAGTTGTCTTTTGTTGCCAAACATGCCGATGGTGTGCATGGCCAAACAGTTCAATTTTGGTCTCATTTGACCAAAACGAGTAACTCCAAATGTAGTTCCAATTATGCTCTGCAAAGTTCAGGCACTTCAATTCATGGGTTTCTCAGCAAGGGCTTCTTTTGTGCAACCTTTCCAAAAAGCTTGCTGACATGGAGGTGGTGTCCAACAGCTCATTTTGAAACTTGATAACCCCAAGATTCCCCTAAACTGTGCAGTTCTGAAACAGTCCTCTTCCTGTTCCAGACTTCTGAAACGTTTTGATTATTGCCCTGACGGTGCATCGTGGTATTTTCAACCGTTTATGAATTTTTCTTTATATCCCAATTTGTGTAGGTCAACAACCATCTGTCTCTTGAAAGCTCTTTGGTTTTCCCCATGGTGATGGATGACAAAAGGATTTTACATGTGTTCAACATGTCATATTTATAACACAGTGAAACAGGACATGGTGAAAGGCAGCAATACAGTTTCTGGTGATTGAGATGAATTCAAACAAAAAAAATGAATAGTTTTATTTGAAATATTCTATAGGGCTGCCAATAATTTAAACATAGGGCCAATAATTTGACCCTATTTATTTTGAGAAAAACAAATTTTTATTTGAGTGAATGCAAGTAGTTTCTCCAAATGTTTGAGCAAGAAATTGTAATCATTATGTGTTTAGCTTATTTTGTACAATAATTTATATAAAGTGTGCCAATTATTCTTTAGTTAACTATGTTTACCTGGACCACACTACAAATTGTAACGCATGCTGAGAAAAATCCAATACTATTACAAAACATAAAAAATTCTAAAAACAATTTGCAGAGCTTAAAAGGAGGGCTTCTGTATTTTTCACTTAGGGAAAGCAGAGAGGAAGTGAAATAGCAGGGAATCAAACCCCAGGCCACACGGGAATTCCGATATGGGTTGAGTCGGCTGCCGTACAAACCGTGTCATACATCTCGCCGTGCAAAGCACTCCACAACATGAACGTATACATAAACTCTATTAATTTCAAAATGATTAATTCCAAAAAGATAGGATTGCTAGGGGGTGGGCATTGGCTGTGATGCAATCTGAAGAAGTGGGCGTTCAGTTTGGCCGGAAGGCAAGGATTCGGCTATCCCCAACCACTGTGGAAAGTTTGTTCCACATTTGGGGGTAAGGGGGCAGTACAGATGAGCGTCGCGACTGAGAGATGTGACCGGGAGAGCCAGTCGCCCCGAGGTCGCAGAACCGAGAAAGCCGCATGGTGCGCCGGGTTTGAAAGCTGATTAGCGGCATGGCAGATCCGCTCCACTCACGGCTCTGAGGGCAAGAAGAAATGTTGCTAAGCTCCCGCCAACCTTTAACTGACATCATATACAAACCACCTACTATCCTGTTCCTTTTCCGGGACAGTGTTTACATACCACCAATAATTAGCGCGGGGCAGGGGTCCGCAACCACGTTCCGGGAGGGCCGCAGGGCCTGCAGGTTTTCACCATTACTCAGCACTTAATTGACCAATTAAAGGAGCTGATTACAAGGTTAACTCACCCCTCCTGTCTTCTTGTGTCTGAATCAGTTGCTGAATTTAGGGTGAAAAATAAATAAATAACCCAGGAGAATCCCGAGACTCCAGGACCAGGGTTGCAGGCCCTTAGTCTACAGAATTTAGTGAAGACACGCGAACAAAGTGGGGCAGTGTTAGTTCAGAGAGTATACGAGAACACCTTATGAGCTCTGGAAAGAGGTCATACAACATACCTGGTCTTAAAGTAGCCTATACCATCAGAGCGATTTAGGCCATCTTGTGACATAAAATAATTTGTGTCTAAAGACATGAATTTAGTTTAAATCCATACGTTTTGTTTTATGGATACTTTGAACCCCTGCAGCTAATAAAGAATGCAGCCATGCGACTTTTCTACAATCTTCCCGAGGCGCTCATGACATACGCCTTCACTCGCTACCTGCTACAGCTCGCATCATATGCAAAACCTTGGTAACAAGCCTTCAGGGTATTGAATGGAATGGCTCCACCTTACTTCCAAATAATCTTCAAAGTTCAAACCCTACAACCTGGCTTGGCCTCCCCGTTTAACAACCTCGAGGAAACTGGCTCTCCCCTCCCTGCGCGGTCGCCTCTCCCAGTCACAATGGCCGTCTGCACCAACACCCGCCCCCCCCCGCAAACATGAAAATGATGGAAGAGTGGCGGAAAAGTTTCACGCGATATTTCATATGCGATATTCCACCACTCATCTGAACTGACTGCTTTGAATGCCAAGTTGAAATATCTTCTTTTGCAAATGTGCAAAACATCTAGTACACTGAAACAGTCAACTGGTTTGTGTGTAGAATGACTTGAGTTGAGATAAGGCCCAGCACATGCTGAGGTTAATGAGTTACAGCCAGGCCCGTTTGTCCTTCTAAAGCCAGTTTTGAACATGTGTGCTTTCCATTCAACCAGTGATAACTTAACCCCAGGCCACATTTGTACTGACCAGTACTGGACCCAAACTAAGCATGCTCTACACCAACAGCAAATGAGCAAGGCGAGGCCGGGCAATGAATCATACTAACGATCACATTTTTTGAGCACAATAACAATGGGGTCTACTGGCTTCCATTTCATCTTTGTTTCTTTACCTGATGCAGGAGTGCACCTCCAAACTTCAGAGGCCAGGTAAAATGCTTCACAGAAAAAACATCAATACTATACATCTGGTGTTGATATGATAAGCACAGCCAGGTAGCTTCCATGTGATCAACACATGATCATGTGGAAGCTGAATGGCCGTCATACCAACCACCCAATAGATAGGAGGCATGTCATGTGGCCTCTAAAGTTTGTTGGCTCATTATGCATCCAGTGTGATTAAAAAAAAAAAAAAAAGAAAGAAGACATATTGCCCGGCCGTGATGATTGCTCAAAAATATTTGATATAATATGATTACGGTTTATCCCCCACCCCAAGGAATGCAATTTTTTTTAAAAACACTGTACCTTCTTCTGCCAAGTAGAAACCCATGGCACTGATCGACAAGGTATGGTACAATTACATTTTCAACATAAGAATAATTTCCGGGGTAGAGGTCCACACGCCACAATCTTTGTTTTTCAAAATTGACCAAGATATTGAGAAAGTTACTTATATTTTTGCATGCCCCTGCTCGACTTGCCATGTATGGTCCTGACTACAACATATTTCTTGGAAGACACATGCTCAGAAATCAGGGTGCTGCAATCAAGCCACAATACATCTTTCATTCAATCACTTGCACCCTAACTTCAGAATTCCAGCGTTGAATTATAATTGTTTTCCAACTCCACGTTGTTTCTAAATGTCAAATTAATTCCCTGCATGGTTTTAAATAGCCATTGGTAGTTAGATAACTGTTAGTTGCTAAGGGATGATAAACCTGGTGGCCCTGCGAAATACAGTTACTGGGCAACTCAACAGCATTTGCTTATGTAAATTAAAAATGTTTGCACACGGAGGATATATTCACATAGACTTTGCATTCCAGTTAGCTAAATGGTTTGCATAAAAATGCAATCTGTGTACCCCAGCGAAGTAGTTCTCCCACTTCAGCGCAGTTGTCAGCACAAGGCCTTTCAACAACTTTAAATTACTTCCTACTTCGTGCAACAGGCAATGTGAATGCGCCTTCTCTCTAAAAATGAAACTGGGTTTTCGTTTTTCGATAGGACTCATAGACCAATGTGTCAGTACAATTCAACAATGTCACAAATGCCACTCAAAAGCAGTTTTGTTTATCTCGATTTAAGCAGGGAAGATACCTACCCCAAAGTGCTAATGAAGCCATTGACCGTTCCTTCCGCATAGAGAGAAACTATGTCACCAATGTGAAGAAAACTGGATCTGTGATCAGACATGTTTCGTCAAATTATCTCCAGTTTGACTCCCAGGCAGGAGAGACGCATAAACTCTCCGGAAAGTGTGCAGCTTGGCGAAGCTGCCTGCACAGAATCGCAGCGTGTCGTGGATATTTCCTGCGTTTTGGGTTACTCCCTCGCGTTCAGAAAACTCGACCTCCAAAACATAAAAACATGTTTAGTGGGTGCCGCGGTGGGGGAAAACGATGGCGTAACCGAGAGATGACCGAAGCCTTCGCTAAGTCCGTGGCAAATATCGTTTCAATTCATGCGTCCAACTCCTTCCTGAGCCTCGAACAAACAGGCAAGATTCAGTCACTTCATTGACGCGCTGGGAGGAGACAGCCTCGCCCGGGCTATATGAGCCTACCCATATAATGACTAATGAAGGAAGTTACACTGAACTGCTGGAGCGCGCTAAGCGTACTTTGGTAAATCAAATTAGTTTACCACCGGTTTTACAATTGGCGCTTCAGCGGCTCAAACATAACAAAACTATGTAACTTCATATAATGTAAACAAAATTTGAACACAAACTTTTCAGAGTAACGCGTAACGGTTGTTGAACTGGTAATATCTGTACTGAACCATCCCACTTCGGAAATGAACAGGTGTCAAAATCAGCCTAGTTTCAAAGCCAAAGGTTGATTGTTTTTTCTTTTCTTTTCTTCTGTAACCCTTTATTGTCTGTTGATTTACCAAATACTAACAAAACAGGCCAAAATAAATAACAATTCGTTGAATTTACAAACCAGTGTAACTTATGTAGGGCAAAAACAAAATAACAGAAATCATCGAAAAAAACAACAATGTATGATGTTAAAAACTGGTTGAATTAACTTCCAATGCTGGTAAAACAAAAGGAAACGGTCAGAAAATAATAAGTTAGTCACACATAATCTAATTCTCCATGCCTCATATTCCTGACATGTAGGAAGTTTGGAAGTGTTAACCCTTTTAGTATATTCGCATGTTGTTGGTATTCCTGAAGTGATTCTGAGGTTTGCCTTACTGCCGGCGTCAAGTTACTCGGTTTTGTTTGCATTTCGGACAAACTCCAGAACACACAGTCACATTTGTTTCTAAAAACAGGAGTTGTCACATTATGTCTTTATGTAGAAAGCTTGGCCCTTAGATATGTACTCACCGTCACCTGCATACTGTTGGTGAACTGTGAAACATTTTATTACATTTCAAATATTTAGACAATGGTTCATACATCCGCAGAACTATTAGAAATTTGCACATAGGCTCTGCACACTTCATAAATTCCATAGTTTCACACATGAAGGAAATATTTTAAACAGCTGTAAAATGCATTGTTCACATAAATATATCATACTTTTCCCACTTAGGCCTTACATGTCATGCCATGATCAAAACAATAAACGTTGTAAAAAGCTTTATAAACGAAAGGCTTAAAGAAATGTACTTCAACAATCCAGCATAATCAGCAGGCTGAGCCGAAGAAACGGGTGGGCCTGCAGTTCCGCTAATTTACTTTTACACTGCTTTTAAAAACCATATCCCAAAACTCAATGACAATTAATATTAATTCCAAACACTAGCCCATAACAAACAACCTCTACATAATCTCTGAGAAATTATTAAAATATGACCATTCGTGAAGGCTGTGAATGGAACAAAAAATAAACCTATTGACCTTCTTTTGAATGATTAGTAGATGACAAAATGTCCAGTCAAGTGCAATGTCAATAGATGTTTTTTTAGCGTTCCCCAAATCCACGATGCTTGGCAGGACGATAGCTTTAATAAATATTAACACAGCCTCTAATTTTGGCACTGTGGTTAGAACAACAGTCTTTTAGCCAACTGGCCGTGGTAAAATGTTGCATGCTGGATTGCCCGTATTCTGGATGGAATTAAAACATTTTATTTATATACATATTTAGGTGACATCGGATTAAAGTAACAAAACACAACTGAGCATCGTAGAGAGGTTCTTGTTCTGTTTTGACTCTTTAGATAAAACATGAAATATTTCCATATATTTGAAACATTTCTGAAGTGGGATTTAAACTCAATATGTCCAGGTAACAAGACGAGAGACATTGTTTCTGTGCTGTAGGTTTTTGGAGAAGTCCTACTATTTTAATGTTTACACAGGCTGATAGTCGAGGGCAATTATTGTGTTATGCCACATTTGCAGTTTCTTACGGCAATGCAGTGTGTTTCTCTGACTTCATTATCATAACAATATTTTGCCCAATCTTCCACGTTCCACATGCAAAATGTTGATTTATGATTATGAATAATGAGCCTTTTATATCTGTAGCAGCCAGGGCCTTGCTCCACTTCCTGCATCTGATGGTGATGCAAAAACTCAGTTTTATCACTGAAGCAGGGAATTAACCCAGAACAAAAGGAGGAAGAAAAAATGCTCCCTGTTTGTTTGTTTGTATTTTTTCTATATAATTTTGGCACCCAATGAGCAATTCCAATTCCCATCCTAATTTGGAACGCCCAACTCTGTGGGACTGCAGCCGTGTTCATGCGCAAAACCCACTGCTGATTCAGCGGAGTGTAGACAAACGCGATCCTCCTCCGAAGCACGTGGTGTCGCCACTCTGCTTCTTTTCACACGGCAGACTACAGCTAACCCGCAGACAGCTAAGCTTGCGTAGAGTGGAGTCAGAAGAAAACCTTTCATACGGCAGCGGGTGACAAACCCTGGTTCTGGGGAGCCGCAGGGTCTGCTGGTTTTTGTTTTCACCTTAAATACGACAACTACTTAGACCAAAGAAACCAGGTGAGGTGAGTTAACTGTGTAATCGACGGCATTAATTTATCAATTAAGTGGTGAATAACAACAAACACCAGAAGACCCTGCAGCTCTCCAGGTCCAGGGTTGGCCACCCCTGATATTCGGCTTCAACATGCAGTCCATGGGTGCCCGATTGATCAGCGGGGGTCACTAGATACAGATGAAATGCAGACCCCTAACCGACTGAACCCTCGTATACCCTGGGTGACATAATCACCAATTGTGCGTTGTCCTGTGGAGCTACCGGCCAGTCAGTAAACACAAAAAACATCCAATCCACAAACTAACAATCAAAAGGGTGGAGATATAGGCTGGCTTGCAGGTGGCACCAAGGTATAAACCATACAAAATGAGGTAACTCACATTACATCTGAAACACATACATGCAAATATATATTTCAAATGCATGTATTTGTCTTTTCTGAATCCTAACTTATTGGCCAGCAATAACTGTTAAGCAAAGTAAATGCATCAAACGTTTCAGAAATGTTTCAAATATACATGGAAATATTTCATGTTTTATCTAAAGAGTCAAAGCAGAGAAATATGTTTTGTTAAAGCAGTGGTGTTTTGTTACTTTAATCTGATGTCACCTAAATATGTACAGTAGCCTAGGCTACGCCTTGAAATAAAATATTTTCATTCCATTCAGAATACAGGCAATACAGCATGCAAAACTTTACCACGGCCAGTTGGCTAAAAGACTGTTGTTCTAACCACAGTGCTAAAATTTGAGGCTGTGTTAATATTTATTAAAGCTATGGTCCTGCCAAGCATTGTGGATTTACGGGGAATGCTAAAAACATCTATTGACATTGCACTTGACTGGACGTTTTGTCATCTACTAATAATTTAATTTTTTGTTCCATTCACAGCCTTCACGCATGGTCATATTTAAATCATAATTTTAATAATTTTAATAATTCTATGTCTTTTCTAAATCAGGCCAAAACTGTACAAATGATTTCTCTCCGATTTTGAAAGTTTGGCAGCGACAGCCAAAATCACAGCAAATATAGTGTATTGCATGCTAGGGAGAGGACCTGTAGCTTGGAGCCAGAACCAGCCCAAAGGCCTCCCATATGTCCATCTACTTAGGGATGTCAGAGTTGAGGCCAAGCCTCGGAACTCTGCTCCATCAAGGCTTCAGTACCACAGAGCTCAATCCTCGGCCCACTCCTATTCAGCATCTTCATCGATGACCTGGCTGATGCCTGTGAGAATGAACTGTACCTGTATGCTGACGACTCAACTTTTTACGCCCGTATAAGATCTCCAGCAGAGAGGGCTGAAGTGGAAGCTAGCCTAAACAGGGATCACCACCAAATAAACATCTGGGGAGACAGATGGAAGACTGCCTTTGAACCATCAAAGTGCAAATCCATGACACTCTCGAGGAAGAAGATTACATCAAAGCTGGACCTGCACTTTGATGATCACCAGCTAGCCAGTACTGAAGAGCTTGACATCCTGGGAGTCACAATATACAGCAAACTGTCATGGTCCAAACACCTAGCCAAAATCTCCATCAGATGGCCAGTAAACTCAACACCAAGAGCCGAGCCACAATCTACAAAGCGCAGGTCCGTAGCATCATGGAGTACTCTTCTCTGAGCTGGATGAGTGCCCCAACTACTCAACTCGGCCTGCTTGATAACATCACAGACGATAGGTTGTTGCTGCTTCAAGATGCACACCCACCACTGCCCCATGGACCTCCAAACTATGCTCCCTCCACCTTATATTAGGCGTCGTGCCATCCGCTTATGCAGTCATACCAGACCATGCTATCACCCTCCTAGTCTCAAGAACACACTCCTAGCACAGAAACCTCTTTGCATACTGCTGTCCATATATGGAATAGCCTCCCAGAAGAATGTGTTGGACAGATTACTGGTACTGGTCTCCAGGTCTTCAAAGGTAGAGCACACAGATACCTCCTGACCACACCCCTTATTGACTGTTGAGCTGCAGTGAACCATATGATTGGCTAACTGGATGGAAATCTGACTTGGCTATTGTTCATGATTGCAATCAATAAATAAAAATTGAAAAGTAGGAGGGGGTTTAATCTTTCATTAGGCATTTGTTTGTTCGATTATTCAGGTAGATTGTGGGTTAAAGGTCAGTCCAGGCTGCTTGATTTCTATGTATGAAATACTTTGTGGACTGACCAAAAATGGATCTTAAGGAGGTACTTAAACAGGGTTTTCCAACACCCTTATTTGGTTCTAGAATGGGGTTTATTTTAGGATAATTTTGTAAATGTGGCAGCCATCATTTTAATAACCTTTCATGGTTAACTTTGTATTGCTGTCCTATGTATTTAAAATAAACCACACTCATTCATTAATATACTTCATTACAAAACAATGTATTCATTTGGTTGCACTTTGTGTCAATGGTTTGGCGATGTTGCAAGAGTGTTGTTGGCTAAGCTCTTCATTTATTTATTGTGTGTGTGCTACATCAAAGTGATTTAAAATTAATGAAGGAGGGAACACAAGCTTTCAAGGGGCTGTGGACAAACGTGCATTTCAATTGCCAACACAGGAAGCCGTGGCGGTGGTATGTCACAGGATCCTTTGAGAGGGCCCTTGAGCATTTTCGGTCACCTAGCAACGGCAAGAGCAGGATGGTTGCACATACAAAGACAGCGGCAGTGCACCACAGAATTATGGGGACCTTACAAGGAATATGTTGTCACTCTAGAGATACTGGCTTCAGTTTTGATATTTTGTCACACCATAGCCAGGAATATTCGATTCGTAGTGGAGAAGACTGGGAAGAAGTTGAGTCCTGTGGACAGTTGCGGTCATGTCTGGGGAAGAAGATGAAAGTGTTCGACTGACGGTTTCTCACTGCCATCCGTGTAGGGGATCAGTTCATTCTCCTATTCAGGAAGGCGTGGGCCTTCCCATGCACGCACAGTAGGGTCCGACCCCCTCGGAAACTGGACGGCCGCAGTCTTGGCCCGCGACGGATGACGGTTGATGAGTGCTCACGATGCGGTCTCCCTCCCTCTATTGCCAGGAGGCACATGTCTCTGGTCTCCTACCCCCTCCTTCTCCTGTTGGTGCTGCTAAGCCGGGCTGAGCAGGGCCGGCCTTTGGAGAGACCGTCCAGCTGCCCAACTGTGTCAGTGTTACGGGGTCTCCCTGACAGGACAGTCACCGCCGGAACCGCGTTCCTCCTCCGAATCCCGCCACTGACTTTCCAGGGGCCCGTCCAACGCTATCAGGTGAGCTCAGTTTGCTCTTCAAAAACACACAGGGGATGGGCCATGACATCACCAAATATGGGTAAACATTCACAGAAATATATACAAGAATATGCATTACTGGGGAAACCTAAAAACATTGCGCCTTAGTAAGGCTCAAGATAGCACTGAAAATAATATGCATTTTAATGGAATAGTGTGGGGATTACATTACATTCAATGCATTTTACAGACACTCAAAGCGGACAACATAGCTTACATTATTTTACATGCAATCCTTTTATACAGCTGGATATTTACTAAAGCAAGTTAGGTTTAGTACACTGCTCAGGGATACAGAGGCAGTGCCCCATAAAATAGAAAACAGTGGGAAATCTATCTACTTATTTCTAACAGCAAGTCAACCATCCTCCACCTGTTTTATTAAACCATTTATTATTGACACTTGCCCTGAGTAAAGATTATGATATGGACAAGGGAACCCTGATCCAAGGTTAGCACTCATATTCTATAATGCTTTATGAATACAGGCCCAGATGTTCTAAAGTGCAAACCTTACTGCTGACTTTCAAAAAGAAAAACAAATATCATCGAAACAGGAAATAGACAAAATATAAATATAAGAGTGTGTCCTTCAAAATGCATTCCAACATGTTGACCTGTCACAATTATTGTGATAACAGGGTCCTATCTTCTGGTTACAGTGAGGTTGAACCTGTAAAGCAAGTCAGACAAACCACATGATCACACACATCACACCACCGACTTCCTGTTTAAGTAGTAAAGTGAAGGTCATTGAACTTCAAAGCATCCATTTGCTCAGTCAGTTCAGGTCACACAGCCTACAGCCTACTGGCTACCCAGCGTGGGCCCTCACGTGCTGGTAAATCAACCTTTTTTTATTAGGAGAGCATCTCCTTTTAATTTATGACACTTAAGCTTTAACCCCAGAGCCAAACATTGAAAAAATAACATCCTAATCTTCCCCCAAAAGTCATGTCTTACAGACAGTTGGTGTAATTCCTTTAAAAAATAAATAAAAGACGTTAGTGCAGAACCGACACACATCATTCAAATTGCCCACAGTGCCCTCCGGCTCACTGCTGGTGTAAATAAAGACCTTTCCCTTCAAAGGTCTTCCCTTCAAAAGTTAAATTGAAAGGTCTTAAGATGACTGAACAACCAATGTACATTTGTTGGGCTATTGATTCTGAATATTATATATACCGACTATACAACTTTGACATTTATTGTTTCATTTTTCTTGGCCTGACAACCTTTTGCTTTTGACAAAAATTGCATTCATTATAAACAGTCATTTAAACCAGAGCAATATAATGTAACCAGAATGGACGCTGCCAAGTAATTGATTTATTAAAGGGCAACTACTGCCTTATAATGTTAGTCTTACCATCACCGGTCATATACCATATGTAGCAATACGTGGAGATAAATCAGTGTATAAAAATAATGACGTTAACATTTTGGAGTTTTTAGTCTTTAACACTGGAGTTTTAAATGGAATATGCAACAATAGATTGTGAATAAGTTTACTTTTTTAAGATAAAAAAACAACATTTAATTTGTGCCTTGATAGTGTATTTTATTTCAAAATATTTTCAGTATATTCCATTTCTCAAAGGGCAGGTTAGCTGTCCTTCATAAACCAAAAGTTATTTTTTAAAATATCTAAAATCCATAAGCAAATAACGTACGGTTCGCAGCAGGTTAGCGTGACCAATTCTTCACATGTCCAGGTGTCTTTGGCTGATGATGCGGGCGGCCTGCCCACGTGGCTGGCATACAGTGCCCAGACTGGCGACCTACAGGGCCTGGCACTGAGAGAGGAGGGCGGGGAGTACACTCTGAGGGTGACTGCTGTGGGACAGTGCCGCACGGACCCACCCGTCGCCTCGTCACGCTTCCTCCTGCGTGTTCTCAGCCAGGCTGGCACAGGAGCAGAGGCTAAGCCCCCAAGGCTAGCACCGCCAGCAGAAACGTGTGTACAATAAAAAAAAATTAAAATACATGAAACTGAAATAGAATGTTGAATGACCAGTGTGCTCATTTGGAATGGTGATATGGCCACTTTTGGCAGAACTGCTGCATAGGTGTGCATTTTACCATTTCTACATTCATATTATAGGAAAATAATTTATATCCTCTCATCCAATCAGAATAGAGTAATTAATCCATGGTACAAAACAATAGGATGGCATATTTTGACAGTGAAATATGACTCTTGCGTTGATGTCACCCGCAGTGGGGGTAACCAGGGCTGCCCTGTGGGTGAGTCAGTCATCGTGGCAGGCCTGGTGCTCCAGGTGGACCCTGGCGGACTGGATGCAGCAGATCGTCTGCAGCTGGTCGCTGTCCTGGCGAACTACCTGCATGCCCGACCCACGTCCATCCAGCTGCTGTCCTTCAGAGATGAGCTCAGCCTGCGACGGGAGAACACCACCGTCTTGGCGATGGGACTCACAGCACTGGGTCTTGAAGGCAAAGAACCGGTGAAGGTAGAAGTCCTGTGGCCGGCGGGGTGTGGAGATTTCCAGATGCTGCCAGAACTGGTTCAGGTGTTGCGGCACAACGCCGGTTCAGGGAGCCTGTCTACCCTGCTGGGGGCACCAGTTGGGGCCTGGAGGGTACTTCGCCATGGGATGCCCGCCAAGGCTAAAAGGCTGCGGTGGCAGCTCTGCCAAACACCCACCCCGACGTTGGCGATCGTGCCCCCACATCACACCTCAGAGTCGGCCCCACTTGCAGGGTTCCAGACAATGGCCTGGCAGGTTCCTACATTCACACAAAGTAGCCTGGTGACATCCAAACAGGGGCCTGAAGTCATTAGCTTTCAGCAAACTCTTGAGGGACTTAGGACAACATTTTTGTCAACATCCGGGGAGTTGCTAAAGTCTCTCATTGTGGTCACACCAGTATTGTTGTCTGACACCGTGGCTCAACATAAGCTTTTTTCCACCAATTCTCACCACATTCTTCCATCTTTGCATGCCACTGAGTATTTTGCAACAGCCCCAACAGATGCTATGAGCCGAACAAGGCCTGTACTCTTAGACTTAAGCCAGGTAGCCACAGCAATTTCCTTTGCTGAGAGCTCACAGAGGACTGCCTCTACCACATTTGTTCCCTTAATGCTAAACCATACAATGCCCTATAGCACCAGCGCTATGGCCCTGCAACCGCTCAGCAGAAATACTGCACAACTCTTTCCAGATGAGACAGCACCCACAAGAGGAAGTTTGCTTCACAATTTATTTCCTACAAGGATGTTTCATTCACCATTTGTACCATGGACAGTTGAATCTTTCAGAAAAGGTCCATACAGTATTCTGATGTCAAAAACAGATTTGGAGTTGCTCACGCCAACCAGAGCAGCAGAGAAGACCCTGTCCTCTGGATCAACCATGACAAAGTTTGCTAGTCCACTGGAAACCTCAATGCAGCCATTTGATACCCAATCAGAAAATTTTCACCTTCTTTCTAAATCCAGATTTTTGCCTCTGTCTGCCTCTGTAACTGTTGATCAACAGCAAAGTTGGTCTCCAACAAAAACCACAAAGATATTTTCAACTCACCTGAAGACACTGGTTAGCCTCGATATAGAGTATAAAGATTTGTTTCTGAGCTCTACTGCAGCATTAAGGTCTTTGACTACACTAACTTTGTTGACACAGCAGTCTGCTCTGGTTATCTCTGCTGAAGAGACTGTTCTCGCTCTCAGTATTTTCCCAACAGTGTTAATGCACTCTAGCATAACTGTAACGTCAAGTCCTCCCTTCAAACATAGTCTTGGTGCTGTGACTGAATCAGTTTCAGGGAGCAGTGACATGTATTCTCTGTGGTCTGTGATTACACCACCATTGGAATCAGATCAGTCAAAACAGTCAATTGAGACAACAGGTATGTTTTTTTCATAACTGAATTTCCATTAAGTCATATTATTGCTTCTGTTTTATCAGCTCTGTTTCATCATCTCTGTTTGTCATTGGTGCTAATGCGTTTTTATTTCTGTCTTCCAGGAAGGGATTCATCTCACAGACAGAGCCTGGATGTGCAGCACACAGGCCAATCAATTCTCAGAGCTTTCACAGCTGGTATTCCTCAAACTGAACAGCAGGACTTCTTGGAGACCTCATTTTCACAGTTTGAAATGGAGACCTCTGTGACATCACACTCTGCCCTGGAGACCTCATTTTCACAGTTTGAAATGGAGACCTCTGTGACATCACATTCTGCCATGGAGACCTCATTTTCACAGTTTGAAATGGAGACCTCTGTGACATCACACTCTGCCCTGGAGACCTCATTTTCACAGTTTGAAATGGAAACCTCTGTGACATCACACTCTGCCCTGGAGACATCATTTTCAGAGTTTGACCTGGAGACCTCATTTTCACAGTTTGATCTGGAGACCTCTGTCACATCACACTCTGCCCTGAAGAGCTTGTTTCCACAGTTTGAACTGGAGACTTTTGTGACACCACACTCTGCCCTGGAGACCTCATTTTCACAGTTTGATCTCGAGACCTCGTTTTCAATGTTTGACCTGGAGACCTCTGTGACATCACACTCTGCCCTGGAGACCTCATTTTCACAGTTTGATCTGGAGACTTCATTTTCAGTGTTTGATCTGGAGACCTCTGTGACATCACACTTTGCCCTAGAGAGCTCGTTTCCACAGTTTGAACTGGAGACCTCTGGGACATCGCATTCTGCCCTGGAAACCTCATTTTCACAGTTTGATATGAAGACCTCTGTGACATCACACTCTGCACTGGAGACATCATCTCCACAGTTTGAACTGGAGACCTCTGTGACATCACACTCTGCCCTGGAGATCTCATTTTCACAGTTTGATCTGGCGACCTCTGTCACATCACACTCTGCCCTGGAGACCTCATTTTCACAGTTTGAAATAGAGACCTCTGTGACATCACACTCTGCCCTGGAGACCTCATTTTCACAGTTTGATCTGGAGACCTCATTTTCAATGTTTGACCTGGAGACCTCTGTGACATCACACTCTGCCCCGGAGACCTCATTTCCACAGTTTGATCTGGAGACCTCTGTCACATCACACTCTGCCCTGGAGACCTCATTTTCACAGTTTGATATGAAGACTTCTGTGACATCACACTCTGCACTGGAGACATCATCTCCACAATTGAAACTGGAGACCTCTGTGACATCACACTCTGCCCTGGCGACCTCATTTTCACAGTTTGATCTGGCGACCTTTGTGACATCACACTCTGCCCTGGAGACCTCATTTTCACAGTTTGAAATAGAGACCTCTGTGACATCACACTCTGCCCTGGAGACCTCATTTTCACAGTTTGATCTGGAGACTTCATTTTCAGTGTTTGATCTGGAGACCTCTGTGACATCACACTCTGCCCTGGAGACCTCATTTTCACAGTTTGATCTGGAGACCTCTGTCACATCACACTCTGCCCTGGAGACCTCATTTTCACAGTTTGATATGAAGACTTCTGTGACATCACACTCTGCACTGGAGACATCATCTCCACAATTGAAACTGGAGACCTCTGTGACATCACACTCTGCCCTGGAGACCTCATTTTCACAGTTTGATCTGGCGACCTTTGTGACATCACACTCTGCCCTGGAGACCTCATTTTCACAGTTTGAAATAGAGACCTCTGTGACATCACACTCTGCCCTGGAGACCTCATTTTCACAGTTTGATCTGGAGACTTCATTTTCAGTGTTTGATCTGGAGACCTCTGTGACATCACACTCTGCCCTGGAGACCTCATTTTCACAGTTTGATCTGGAGACCTCATTTTCAATGTTTGACCTGGAGACCTTTGTGACATCACACTCTGCCCTGGAGACCTCATTTTCACAGTTTGAAATAGAGACCTCTGTGACATCACACTCTGCCCTGGAGACCTCATTTTCACAGTTTGATCTGGAGACTTCATTTTCAGTGTTTGATCTGGAGACCTCTGTGACATCACACTCTGCCCTGGAGACCTCATTTTCACAGTTTGATCTGGAGACCTCATTTTCAATGTTTGACCTGGAGACCTCTGTCACATCACACTCTGCCCTGGAGAGCTCGTTTCCACAGTTTGAACTGGAGACCTCTGGGACATCGCATTCTGCCCTGGAAACCTCATTTCCACAGTTTGATCTGGAGACCTCTGTCACATCACACTCTGCCCTGGAGACCTCATTTCCACAGTTTGATCTGGAGACCTCTGTGACATCACACTCTGCACTGGAGACATCATATCCACAGTTGAAACTGGAGACCTCTGTGACATCACACTCTGCCCTGGAGACCTCATTTCCACAGTTTGATCTGGCGACTTTTGTGACATCACACTCTGCCCTGGAGAGCTCGTTTCCACAGTTTAAAATGGAGACCTCTGTCACATCACACTCTGCCCTGGAGACCTCATTTCCACAGTTTGATCTGGCGACTTTTGTGACATCACACTCTGCCCTGGAGAGCTCGTTTCCACAGTTTAAAATGGAGACCTCTGTGACATCACACTCTGCCCTGGAGATGTCAAGTACTCCACAGTTTGAGTCAAGCGCACCCAGCTCTTTGCTGGCGGCAACACCAGATTTAGTAACAGGAAGCACAAGACAAGCAACAAGTTCGGTCTGGTCAGATAATGTTACAGAGACTACTTTGCTATATACTCTGCATCACAGTCCTGTTGCAAGCTCTCTTACGACAGGAAACATGATAACTGAAAGTGCTAGAACTACTATCATGGAGCAAAGTAACAGGAAAACAGTTATTTTATATGACTTACCAACCATTACTGCATCACAAGCTTCAAGCGTTTTCAATCTAAAATCTTCATGGTCTGCTTACAAAGTCTACATGTCACCGTCAACTCCACAGACTGGGAGGACTGACTTCTCACTGCCCTTTGCTTCAGCCAAAACATCAACACAAGACACAGGAGAACTGTCCCTTCATCACCCACAATCTTCGGCTGTTCAAACCCTCATGCCTACACTACAGAGATCTGCAGAGCAGCTCATAACGGACTTGGTGTCATCTGAAGAAGACCCCGCCCCTGGTGTCTCGGACATTGATTTTTATGGGAGTGAAGCCCCACTCAATACCCACAGCATCATGGAGGCGGTGCATTTGACTTCCCGGATACCTCGCAGTACCATCTCATCTCAGCTAGACACGCCTGATCCCAGTCCTCCTGGTTTCAGCAGAGGCAGACAGTCCATGCAACCATCGCATTCAGGGAAGGCCTCCCCCATAGAGGGGTCATCTAAAAAGTCTGGTCTGGGGAAAACACAGCAGAACCTGGAGCTGTCCCTTACTGAGACTTCCTCCCTCATCACGTCCATATTTGCACCATATGCCTTCTTCTCAAGGTCACATATACCTCTGGCAGCTACAACACAGTTCTGGTTACCAACAGATACAGTTCATACAGAGGAACTAGAACTTTCAACACCAGAATCTTTTCACCAATTAACCTTTATCTCTCAGCAACTGAGTTTAGACTCATCCTATCCTTTTTTATCCATCAGTGCAACAACTAGGGGTGTTCTAGAGACAGAAGAAAGTGGCCATGTGTCATCTTTAGCCTGGCTTAGCCTGGTGGAAACACTGCAAATTAACTTATGGTCCTACTCTTCAGGGTCTTTTAGCTTACTGGCAGATGCGTCTCAAGTTACGGCAGTGCAACCACATTCAAAAGGAAGTCTGGCAGAAGCCTTAACCATGGATGGGCCCATTACTCCTGCGTCTGTCCTGGTAAATATAGAGCTCTCGCCATCCTCAACACTCGATCCCTCTCTTTTACAGTTGCCTAATCAACTCTCGACGTTCGATCCCAGTGCCATGATAGCCACAGCGGAACCAGATGCTGCGCTGCCCCTGAGCGTGTTACTGTCCTCCGCATGTACTCCCCAGTGGGCAGAGTGCCAGTCATCTTCAGAGCCGTTGCTGAGCACCAGCTACGCTGCGACACGCACGCCAGCAAGTTCTGCTGAGAATGGCTTTACTGCTCCCCCTGCTGTGGACCACAGCTCCAGATCAGCCTCAGCTGTGTCCCTGCTACCACTTCCTGCTTTTTCCTCGACATATGTCATGACTCCATTGGACACGCCAGTTACTGTATACCTAGAGGAGAGTCATTACACATCTCTCGGTGATCCCGTCATTGCAATGACCATCTGGCCCACTAAGACTCTTGTTCCTGGGCACTTCAGCGACACACCATTGCAACCGTGGACCAGAGAACTCACCTTGTCCCTCGAATCGTCAATAAAGCAATCTACCACTCGGCCAGCTTCTTCTTCAGTGACTTCCACAGGTAACAAAAGTCTTAACCCATTAAGTGCCGTGGGTGACATAAGTCGACAGAAATACCAACATTCTAAATTGCCAAGGGTGACTTATGTTGACCAAAATGTGTAAACAGTGAAAATCCAATCAAAATGCTGTTACTAGCTAAATAAACCATGACTTTATGCCCAAACGCTATCTGTATGGCTGTATAAGTGACCGAGTTCATAGCAGAATATATTTTGACTCCTGTCCCGGCAGATGTGCGACCGAGTGACAAATAAATTGATAATCAGCCATCCAATTCAAAGCATTTATTCATGTTCATCTAATGGTACATCGACAAGTTTAAAACACAAGGTACAAACACAATAACATGCCTAAATACTGCACTTAGTCCAAGATAATGTGTGGGCTGACTATTAATGTTGAGTTATGTCTGAATGAATGTTCTGTAACAAACCTGATGGATCGCTACAGCTCTGATTTATTTGAATAAAGACAAAACATGGTTTGGTGACAGTCAAGATTTAAATGAGCATATCTCGCTTAATATGTTGAGTAGAAATATAATATTGGTATGGCCAGAAAGCTGAAAATATCCTCCTTTAACACGTAAAACTCAAAATTATGGAGCACGTCAGATATGCATTTGTTCAGTTTATTGTTTATTCAGCTACTCAAATAATACAAAGAAACTGTGTGTCAAAACAGATACGGTCAAACTGTCAAATTTAAAATCTCAAGCAAGAGCTGATTTTGATGAAAAACCATTTTCACTATTACACATCAACAATGATTAAAATAATTATGTTCAATAGGTAGACAAATGTGTTTTATTAGAGGTTTGAACATTGACAGGATCAATCTAAATATTTAGAATGTTGGCTTGTCTCTGCAGGGATTCTAGTGTTCTGGAACACTCTGGCATTGAATGAGTTAAGAATCCTCATATGGCACAATAGTTTAAAATTTAGCATGCATCACCAGTTCAGTCCATCCATTGTAGCAATTTCAGATAAGCTGATCAAGCTTGATTGTATGAACAGAATTGATTGTATGAACATAATTTTGTGCAAAGAATTTGTGTTCGTAGAGCTGTGCATCAGAAGTATAATTGATGAAGAAATATTTGTTGCTGATGGTATTTCATAGCCTGAGATTTTTATAGCAGTCTTTTGGTAATTCTATTTATGAGTTTTTTTTCATAGTTGGCTATTTGTTGCATGAGGATAATTGAGTGCCACACTTGACAACGAGACTGTCTTTTAAAATTCATATTACACAAAAATACAGATGTGTTCATGGCTCAGCTTTCATTGCTAATGTTAATACTTTTGTTCTTTGTACTTTATCTATAATGAAAAAATAAAACCCATTAGTCGATCGACTCATCTCATTATCGAGTGTGCACTTCATTAATATCTATGCACACAAATGAGTTCATGAATTACATATTATAAGAAAGAAATGGAAAAGATTGTTAAATGCAAGTCAAGTCCCTTCAGTCTGTGGTATTATGCGTCCTATCATTATATTACATTTAGCAGACACTGTTATCCAATGAAGAAGAACATAAGTGCAGTCAACTCAATTGTATGAGGAACAGTGCCACATCCTTAAGGCACTAAATGTAACTGCTTTTACCAACCTATTGAAAACTCTAAAACAAATCATAGATTTATCTAGCACCTATATAGAACTATAAAGCATACCTTAAAGGAACACGCCAACATTTTGGGAAACTTTCTTATTTACATGTTGTGACTTGACTCAATGAAGTGAATATCATCAGCTAGCTAAAGAAAATAGTTCCGGGTATTTTTATTTAATTCCGGGTATTTATCTGCTTCGAAAATTACAATGTTTAATTTTACATTGTTATTTCTACACGTGGTAAATACACAAGTCACAACATAAATAAGAAAGTTTTGGAGTTGTTGGAAAGTGTATTTCGTCACTTTTGAAGGAGCTAGGCTAACCCACTTCCTGAAGCGCGTGATGAAGATGAGCGTGGATATTACGACTCATATTGGGGCGAGGTAGCTCGACAATATTATGTTCTAACAAAGTTCAATATGCCTTTAACAATCTTCGTAAAAGTGATGACAAAAGAAGGGGTCTAGGGGGTGGTAACAGAATAACATGAAATATTTGCCTCATTCTTTTGTGAGTGGTTGTTGTGACAGCAATCTTTGCATTAAAGAGACATTAACTGCGTGGTTTGTTTTCAGGACCCTCCAATGTCCCCCAAACGGTACTACAGTCCATGCAAGTTCTGCAGGCCACTGTTGGGATCCCCTTCCGCTTCTTCATACCTTCCGGCACCTTCTTGGACCCGGAGGACGGGAGAGCAAATGCATTCACTCTTGAGATCTCCTCTCTTGATGGATCTCCCTCCGGTCCGGAGTCTTGGCTTGGGCTGGACCAGAGGCGGTGGCTGCTGCATGGAGTGCCGCTGGACTCTGACCTACAGTTTTCCCCCCAGCAATTGCTCCTGCTGGTTCGAGACAGCACCGGACTGACTGCCGGGCTCCCGATGGTCATTGAGCTCCGCCGGGCACCCTGGGAGCCATGCCACGCCTACACCCTGACCACCCGGAACAGCCTGCACTCTTTCCTCCAGGAGCGGCGACGCGTCGAGCTGTTCTTGGAGAAGGTGGCACGCTTCTTCAACGACTCCAGTGGCCGCCACCTCGCCTTGATCTCCCTGGAGGCCGGCTCCACCGTAGCAGCCTGGTACAACTTCACCCTGTGCTGGCCCAGCAGTAGGGTCGAGGGCCAGTGTCCGGAGAGTTGGATCCGGAGCATGTGGGAGGGGATGAGGACAGAGGATGGAAAGGTGGACCTCCTTTTCGCCCATGCAATGCTCCCTGAATTCCCCATCGTGGAGGTTGGGGATTTGAGCTTTGGGGGAGCCTGTCTCCCTGGACCCCCCCCAGTAACGCATCCCGCCCCCTCTACTTGGACCCCCATGCTTCTGGTGGCCCTGCTCATCATCTGTGGCCTTTTTCTGCTCACGGTACTCTTGATAGCCGCTGTGCGCTCCTGCAAGAGTCGCGGGGCCCCATCACTGCGCCCGTCTGAGGTCTACCCCGCTCGCTGCCTAGAGCGACGGGCCCTGAAGCCCAGGCTGCCTCCCCTTTTTCAGATGGAGGTGCCCCCACCACCACTCCAGCTGTGGCTGAACCTGACCCCCCTACCGCAGGAGGACCCTTTCCCCATCGACCCCACCCACACAAACCACCCCTTCTCCATAGACCCCACCCACAGATACCATTTCTTCTCCATGGACCCCACCCCAACAAACTATCAGCAAAGATCTCAGGAAAGAGGCCTGGCCTCCCAATCTCCCCCAGCAGCCACAGCCACAGCCACAAAAATAAACCACAAAACAGCAAATACAGACTTTAAAGCAGGGCAACTCAAACCAACTCTCTTTGGTCTAGGGTGAGTTCTAGCTGTGTTAGAGAATTATATTTTTTGCCAAGTCATTCTATTTTATATATTTTTTTAATTGTTCCTGATTTTTCCCTTTTTTCCAAATTTGGTAGCCAATTGGACCCTGTGTCATTCAATTCCCCCCGTCTAGCAACCGCTAGAGAATCGCCGCTACAACCCCTTTGTCCGGGAGCAGGAAAGAGGGCGCCATGTCCTGGCAGGACCAGGGATCGAGCCCGGGGCGTAACCGCACACAGAAAGTCTACGCCTTTGTCCGCTGCACCACCACGGTACCTCTTTTCATATCTTTTGTGAGCAGTTTCATTGCTCTCTCTCTGATTGGATGATGATTCTTGCTCTGCCTGAGTGGATTATGCATTTTTGTTTGGTTTGCATCAGTTTGTATTGTAAAACTTTAAGGATTTTGGATTCATTTGGAGATTTTGCCTGAGATCAAATCTGTGTTGATAGTCAAAAAGTGTGGTGAATAATCATATTATTTTAGAATTCTTTTTCTCCCCAGTTTTGGAATGCCCAATCGTGTATACATAGCAACGCCAAGTGCCGCAAGCTCTTCCATTAAATTGGGAGAGCGCAGAGAAGCAGGTGCTCCCCTTGGAAACGCATGAAGTCGTGTGGCTTCTCGTCACACGTCGGGCTCGTGCAGACGCGGGTCGGAGGAATCCGCTTAATGTGCAGCTCAACAGGCGGATCTGCAGGTGCCCCGTCGATAAGCAGAGGTTGCTGGTGTGCAATGAGGCGCTGTTATCCCAGCGGACTTAAACCCTCCCATCCCATCCCATCCCTGGGCGACGGTAGAGCCAGCTGCGCATGTGCCTCAGTGCTGCATTGCTGCCACAGTCCGGATTCAAAACCAGACCGTGGACCAATCGGTTTGAAATCTGTGGGAAGATATACTGGTCCATTCAATGTCAAATAAATGTGTAAGCCTGTGTAAGAGAGTCTGATTGCTGTTGCATTGACAAAATGCAATGCAAGGTTGAATAATTGCAGTCGCATTGGTTAAATATCTTAAAACCGAGCAAATTCTTCTTTTTTTTTTTTTTTTTTGCATGGCTAAAAACATGCCAAGAAAAATGCCAATTAATAGATCTTTTGGATGCTACATGTCTGTTTATTGTTTTTGTTTTTTATTAATGGTGAATACATTATTAATGTGTTTTCCTCCCGTTTGGTCCCACTGTGGGTGGAGCGGTATAATCTGAAAAAGCGAGTGGGCGTCACACTGTACAAAATCAGCCACATGATACAACGGCCTATTCTTCACAGTGCCATTTCTGTTTGTAAAACGCTTTGCAATGCGTTCTCTTTTGAGCAATGCGTTCTGTTTTGAGGATGCATCGCTCGCGCAACAAAGCCACTCCAGTATACTGCGGTCCGTCGGGCGGTAAAAACTAAAAATGTTAAATCTACAGACTTCTACTGACATCCTGTCATTATGTATTTTTACACAATTTTCAATTTAAAGTAATTATGAAAAAAATAATAAACATCCCCACACAGGCACAATTAGTACACAGAGTATGTACAGTATTATGAATTTGAAAAATCATTTGCAGATGTAAAAACAATGGGGCATACATCCAATCTGAAGACCTGACAAATGCATTTGGTGAGCTCAATACTTGTAAAATTTGCTTCAGAATAAAAGATACTGATGTATGTTCAGGAGTGATCAAATATGTGACTTGATCACAAAAACTTCATGGAGTGCTTTAATTCCACTATACTCCATTCCACTATCCACCACCAGAGGGAGACCAAGATCCACAACCAATGGTATGAGCATGCTTATTACCTTCGGGAACTACCAACACTTGACCACATTCAAATCATGAATTGTGTTGCACTCTAGCTTTGTGCTAGTTCTCATTACTGTGACACATAAAACAGGAAATGCAGAAAAAAAAACAGGAAGTGCGGGGGGGAAAAAAGGCCAGAAATCACAGAAGCACAGACAGCATTTTTTATTTCTCTATCGAAATTATCAGTATAAACATAAGCGTGTAAAAAATGGCTTAAAAAGCTATGGTTCAATCTTGCTGACTCACTCAGAGACTGTATAGTACATAAAGATAAAAAGTATGAGGAAAAGTACCGGAGGGACACTCGTTTGATAGTAAAATATTTCCTGTACAGAAATACAGAGGCAGTTTTCCAAGCCGTGGTTGGAGAGCAAAAGGTGGTCGATGGGAAAACTGCGTCACCTGTTGGTTTTCCCATTTTCGGGAGTCTCCATTCTGCCAGCAAAAGTAAAGAGTAGAGAGACACAAGTTACCGAACAGCTGCCGCAACTCTCCAAACACAGTGCCTTCAGAAAGCATTGACCAACCCCTAGAGCTTCTGCACATTTTTCCATGTCGCATCTTAAAATGTCAATGCATTGAATTTTTCCCTTCCTTCACCAACAATGAATTCAACACATTTATGATGCAAACAAATTTTCAGAAAAGAAATGCATTTTACACGCATTCAAATTTTAACATTTTTCAGCATCTCAAGGTCTGTCACTCAGCTGCTGTCAAAATACAAGTGTGACTTAATGTTGGCCTTTTTCTCAGAAATCCCACTCTCCAGAAGAGTGTGAAGTGCAGAGGAGATTGTTGATCCCAGAAGAATTGTCATTGCTGTAGCTGGCCTCTCTGTCATTGCTGTAGCTGGCCTCTCTGTCATTGCTGTAGCTGGCCTCTCTGTCATTGCTGTAGCTGGCCTCTCTGTCATTGCTGTAGCGGGCCTCTCTGTCATTGCTGTAGCGGGCCTCTCTGTCATTGCTGTAGCTGGCCTCTCTGTCATTGCTGTAGCTGGCCTCTCTGTCATTGCTGTAGCTGGCCTCTCTGTCATTGCTGTAGCTGGCCTCTCTGTCATTGCTGTAGCTGGCCTCTCTGTCATTGCTGTAGCTGGCCTCTCTGTCATTGCTGTAGCTGGCCTCTCTGTCATTGCTGTAGCTGGCCTCTCTGTCATTGCTGTAGCTGGCCTCTCTGTCATTGCTGTAGCTGGCCTCTCTGTCATTGCTGTAGCTGGCCTCTCTGTCATTGCTGTAGCTGGCCTCTCTGTCATTGCTGTAGCTGGCCTCTCTGTCATTGCTGTAGCTGGCCTCTCTGTCATTGCTGTAGCTGGCCTCTCTGTCATTTCTGTAGCTGGCCTCTCTGTCATTGCTGTAGCTGGCCTCTCTGTCATTGCTGTAGCTGGCCTCTCTGTCATTGCTGTAGCGGGCCTCTCTGTCATTGCTGTAGCGGGCCTCTCTGTCATTGCTGTAGCTGGCCTCTCTGTCATTGCTGTAGCTGGCCTCTCTGTCATTGCTGTAGCTGGCCTCCCTGTCATTGCTGTAGCTGGCCTCTCTGTCATTGCTGTAGCTGGCCTCTCTGTCATTGCTGTAGCTGGCCTCTCTGTCATTGCTGTAGCTGGCCTCTCTGTCATTGCTGTAGCTGGCCTCTCTGTCACTTCTTTGACAACTGCCCTGCATGTCTGATGGACTTAACGGTGCTCATAGGACAGTTATAAGATTAGGCATTATTTTTATAACCAGCTTTTTGACTCCTAACAACTTAGTCCCAAAGTTCCACGGGCCGTTCCTTAGTCCTCATGACAGTGTGACTGATCTGACTTCTGATCTGCTGTGTCAGTTGTGAGACCTCACAAAGTCAGTGATATTTATTTTGCAATCGTGCAATTGAACAGCGGAGGATTCAAAATAAACATCAGAATACAGACCCGTTTTCATCTTTGAGGTGCTGGTAAAGCTCGGCCCTGTTGTTGACGGAGTTGATCCGCCCGGCAAACTCCTGGTGCTTGCGCGAGTTGGCCGTGTTGACCCTGTTCGTCCACAGCGTGAGCAGCGACACGGGACCTAAAGATGCAGAAAGCGGGAACACTGATTACCCAGAAGGCAGCTGGAACGATAAAACATCGTTCTTCACCAAACACTTAGGGCCAGATTTAGTAAGACCTTTAGAATATGCAAAAACCTTTTAGCACATGCAAAACAAACAACACAACCAACTATTGGTGCAGAACAAACACCATGAGCAATCATTGGTCATGCTATTGATTTTCCACAGTCTTGCACATGCGAAAGGCCTTAGTTAAATAGGCCCTTAATGTATATTGAAACACCAGTCAGATTCAGATGAATCCTTTTAATGCCAAATTATTTTAGCAATGACTGTGCGTACAACAAAAAATAAAAACCCCATATTCCGATCCTGTGACTTTTAATCGGCTTCAATTTTCTGCAATGTGGTACATGGCAAATGATCCCTAAGAACAAAGTTAAATTTTTTTATTTGATTACCTTGTCGACTGACAAATTAAATAGGTGAAGTCTTAATGGCTGAAATGTAGACACCTGCTTGCTGAAACCATTTGTGTAAAATGAATTCAAAGCAAACAAAAAGGCAGTGAACCAAGCCTACATTTTGTCAAGAAATCAAAAAAGAAACAGGCTACTTGGTTCCTGCTCAATCAAGTGATAAGAGCTACAGTGATAAGGGAGATGGTGATTAAAGTCAACTTTTGCTAATACTTGCTAGAACCAGATGAGATTTAGGTTTCCTCTAAAAATCCTTTTATCTGGAGAAAAAAAACTGCAACCAGACAGAAGCTAAAGATAGAGCTTCAAGACAGGGTCAGTATTTGGCAGGTCTGGTCTGAACTTGTGGATAGGACAATCGAGACGGGGTCAATATTCGGGGTCCACTCCTCTACTCCGTGCCCCGGAAACTTATCTTTGTGTTTTAATCTAATGTCGCTGATTACATGTTAATTACGTATTAATGGTTACAAATTAATTAATGTCTCAACGCAAACCTCAATGTCAGGTATATTGTATTCTGTACATGCAAATACCTGTACTTGAAACGTTCACAGATTTGCATACTTCCAGGTAGGAGAGGAGTGGTAGTGGGGGAGAGTAGGAAAAGAAGTGGGGAGTAAAGAATATTGGGACGCAGCCCAGTTTATGCTGAACAGTTAACAGGGTTTTATGTGACGGGGTCAGTATTTGGCGGGTCTGCACCTTTGGCTTTCTCAGGGGGCTGACTCTCCTCCAGGGCCAGGCGGGGCTTCTTGTTCAGTGGCTCCGGGGAGTCCGGAGAGTCCTTGATAACCTCTGACTCCACAGGCTCCTCCTTCTCACGCTCTAGCGCCCCCTTGAGCCTGGGGGAGGAACAAACCGCAAATCCGCACACACACACACCTTTGAGCAGAGGTTCTTAATCATGGTCCTTTAGAGCGATAGGGTATGCTGGGTTTTTTTTTGGCCTTCAGTATCTAAATATGTAAGCTAAGCGTGGGTGCATGCATGTGTATGTCAACAGCTAATGCAGTCTTCAGCGATCAGGCTCTAGAATTTTCAATTCCTATCCCAGAGTGCAGTTCAGCACCCACGGACATCTCAACACGTTTGAAAAAGTACTTTCAGGAGCATCAGTCAACGCACAGAAGAAGAGCTGAACAAAACTGAATTTGACATCAATAACTGTGTATAATAGTTACATGATAGTTATACACAGTGTAGCATGGTTACACAGTATAACAGTTATGTGAACAATTATGTGTGGAACGTGCAGTGGAGTCCCCACCTCTCTCCCGGCTCCTGCCAGGCCTTTTCCGCCTCAGAGTCTTTGCCGTTCCTCTCCGGCTTCTCCGGCTTCTCCTCCTTGTCCTCCCTCTTCCTCCCTCTTTTCTTGCGTTCCTCCTCCTCGGGCGGCCTGCTGCGGCAGGCGCTCACGCACTCCAGCACTCGGGTGTGGCGGTCGCCGCCCCCCACATGGGTCCGCACCAGGGCCTCCAGCTCGTTCCACATGGCGCGGTACTGTTCGTCCCTGGAAGCCCAACCAGGACTTACTACCACTGTTCAACACCCCCGTACTTGCAAAATCATCCATTTTAAATAGATGTACTACAACTTTTTTAATACTATCATATAACCATCCATTTCGCAAACGTCACCTTTTAGGCCCCTTGCCTCTGGTTCCAACGGTGGAGACAGGAAGTGGGTCATTCTTCCTCTCCATGTCAACCAGGTTGTACACGGTCTTCTGACAGGTTAGCACGTCGTCCTCAGTCAAACCCTCTTTCACGATCAGATTGGCCAAGGGCACGACCTGCACCGAATACAGACCGATTATTCATCACGTGTACAGCTACCGTCCCTCCCCTGGGGATCACCATGTCGCCAAGCAACTGGTTGGCGGAATAAATAAACCAATCGTCATAGTTCACATTTGAAGAACATGAAAGTTCTGAACGCCCACCTTCACCTTTGACCTGTTTTTCTCAGCTACATTTAATAATACACGCTTCTTAGCAGACGTTTTTATCCAAAGTGATGTACAGTATATGAATTCATAAATTTTTTCAGTATATGTAGTCCCCTGGGATCGACCCACAACCTTTGCCTTGTGAGCACAATGCTCTACCAATTGAGCCATAGGACTATTAATTGTGGCTCAACACTGTAACCTCCACGATCGATTCCGGAGATCACAGACAGGAATGTGCACTCCTCCAAACCCGGCGCAATGGGTGGGCATTTAGAGGCCGGGCCCGCCCTGGACAACCTCTATGCCCCGCCCGTCCCTGCCCTCCAGCTGCTGACAAACAATAATTATCCTATTAATTATTATTATAAGCCTAATAGTAATACTAGTGGTAGGCATACTTCATAGAAATTAATAGTATCTTTTGATCTAACTGAAAAAATTGTTTCGAAATAGGTCAAATATGATTGGACAAGGTCAAGTGTACGTGGCGTTTATGTGTTGCGCTGATGTGAGCGAGTGTTACTAGGCCTGAAACTTTAGCGAGCAAAAGCTGAAAAGAGACATCATGGATATTTGAAAAAGGCCAGAGAAAAGAAAGCAGCTGCAGATCAGGATGCTGGAGGGCAGTGCTTGGAGCGCGTCGGAATGGGCCACTATGTTTTACCAGGGCTTCTACATTCTGCTCACACGAGTATCGGCTCTTTTTCTAGCGATCACTAAATCTGTCACATCCGCAACTTCCATGACAAACACCCAACCTCACTTATAGTTCATTCATTTGGATTGCATTCAGGAACCGTTTCGGCGGTGTAGAGACCGCTGAGTGTATGGAGGTTAGTCGTGGAGGCGGAGTTTGTGTGTTGGACTGCTTGGTGACACTGGACATCTCGGGGCAGCGGGGGCTATTTTTAATCATGGCTGTATTACACTTTAATTCACTTGATTGATGTAATGATTCTGTTGGATGTCTTTGTTTGATATGTTTGTTTGTGTGTTGTGGATCTGTCCCACTGTCTATGTCTTTTTTGTTGTTGCTGGGGCTACAACTGAAGTTCCCTAGCGGGAAATAAGTTATTCTATTAAGACATCCTTAATGCCAACATGAATGCGTATGCTACCGAGTGTGGTTTGTGAAAACACGATATCCCGTGTAGATGAGCTGGTATTTTGCTTGAAAATATTGATCGATATGTGCCCTCCCTAAAAATGCGAGGCCAGTCTGCCCCCGAGTCAACTTTCCTCTGAAGCACGGGATGGCAGCTGCGCTTCCCATCGCATTGCCGTTCACGAGTCAGGCTCACGCAGAGAAAAAGGCTTCGCTTTCGGCTCGATGGGCAACCTCATGGGCGCCTGATCAACCAGCAAGAGGGTCGCTGGTATGCGCTGATGCCCTGTTGTCCCGGAAAACTGAAACACTCCCTTTTCTGGGCGTCGCAAGAACTAACTTTGTGTCGCCCTGTACCTTAGACCTGCGTTTACCTAATTGTAATTGGTTATGAAATACTGGTTACATCACAAAAAGTGGGTGGGTTAATCACTCTGAACACTGCTAATAGCACGGAGGTATGAGCCTGGCAGGCAAGGCTGCAATGCCAACACTGACAGGAAGGGGGAGACAGAGGCTCACCGCCTGCATGTTGAAGATGGTGGTCTGGGAAATGATCATTGGCCAGTATCGGGTGTGTCGTTCCAGCTGGGCCATGGCTCTTTCCAAGGGCACTTTCCCAGAAACCCCTGAAGCCGGGGATTCTGGAAAAGGAGTCAAACGGTTCTCCCTCATCAGCTCCCCGAAGTCCTGCGGAAAACAGGCGAGATGGAACCTGTTAGTCCAGTCTCTCCAGAGGGACAGAAGGACGGTCTCTCCTACAGGAACATGGGCAGTCTTGTAAGGTTTCACAACTGTGATTTTCTCAACACGGCCAACAGAATTAGTTTTCTCATCAAGCCAAAAAACATAAAAATGCTTAAATAACAAATACAGCGTTCACACTAACCACGACGCCAACAGAAGGGTCCATTCATCTCAAGGCACAGTGGTCAGAGAGAACGGTCACAGGCGCAGTGGTCAGAGAGAGCGGTCACAGGCGCAGCAGTCAGTGACAGTCATACTCACGGTGATACGGTAGTCCGTCACTCTGCCCCCGCAGCCCTCGCTGATAGAGGGCGGGTCTTCCAACGTGGAGCGGGTGTTATTGAGCACGTGCAGAAAGATCTCCCCACCATGGCTGCTGAGCATGTGACTGATAATCTTCGACCCCGATTTCCGAGGCTGCTCCAACAACACCGAACGGCCTATAAGAAGAGCCGACAGAGTATTGACTTCTAGTTGGCCCAATGGCAGCCCAGGGTTTTAGCCCGAAGCGCGATGCTTTTCCAAACAAGAAAGGTTGGTTAGGCCCAAGAGCCCTTTCATCTGATTACATGATATTAACCAAAATTACTTGAAAACCAGTACAAACTAAAGTGAAACTCTCTATGCTTCTTAGCAATGGACACGACAGTTCCCACTCAAATAATATTTATATTTTATGATTTTAAAGGGGTTATTTTGTGCTGTAGTCAGGCTACTTTTGCTAGATGCTAGAACCCAGGCCCTCTGTGTGCAACTGCATCAGCAGCGCCACCGTGGTGCTGGTAACGCTTTCCTTGACCCCTTCAACATAAGGCTGACATAACACTGACATACACAACATAACAGCTGATGTCAGTTTGCGTCAAATTAAATAACGGTCATCACTTTTATGGGTAAATGTTATGATAGATATTATGTCACCTGTTGACATGACAGCTTATGTCACTTGCCAAATTTAGGTACTTGTGACAGCTGTCATGACAGTTTCTTTTAAATGGCTATTTCCCCTGATTTTCCAAGAACATCAAAAACTCTGAGAATTACATAAAATACAATTAAAACCTCTACAGCATGCCAAATGATTTACAGAAATCATAGCATGCGTGTAAACTTTAGCAGCATCAGTTGAGATCACATCCCCTGACCTGCAAACTGTTCACGCCTCTTACCATTCAAGAGGAAGTTGGTCAGGCAAGAGGAAGGCCGACTGTTAACGTCAACTGGCGAGATTCGGTAGGCCCCCGTGCAGTAGTGCAGCTCTGTCATGGGAATATTGATTTAGCAAACGGTCTTGTCGAGAGTGACGTACAATATAGAAAAACCAAAGTGCGTTCACCTGAATTACACATCACTAAAGCGCTACGACAAACAAGAACCTAAATACAAATCCTGAATACATACAGATTACACCCGTAACAAGCCCCAAGAAGAACATCCTAAAACCTTCAAAATACAACCCGAGCGACAACAAAGGGCGTGAGTGCGTGGGGGTGTGAATGGGAGAGGACTCGAGATGCAGACTGAAGAGTGGCTTCTTCAACTATGACTGGCTAAGGATACTGCTGTCCTGACCACCGTGGGAAGTTTGTTCCGCCATGGGATGCCAGTACACAGACGTTTTGACTGGGAGAAGCGAAAAGAGGGAGGAGCGTATGCAGAAATGCCCTCTGGGAAAGGGCTGGCGCAGTAACAAAATGTTACACAACCGGTAGACGGGTGCACACGCTGGTTTTAATTCAGAGCAATTACGTCTTTTTTTCTTTTTGTTTTAGTTCCAACAGCACCGTTATTTCGTGTTTGAATGACAGCTGTAATGAATGTGAATTCAGAGCGGCTTTCGTGGGTTTGCATCACTGGGGCGTACCGACGCTGTTCGTTCGAGGGGTGCACCACTTCAACGTCACCGTCTCCTTCAGGCCACTGTCTCGGCTGGTGCTGCCGGCCGGGTGCAGGTCTCCTGTGGAACCGGGACAGATATGGGTCAGAGGTCACAGATACAGATCCCAGGTGCCTTACATACATGGAACACTGATACATGTTAAAATATACCAACGCATATTATCAAGACATTGCAAGGTCACAATACACAAATACACAAATGATTGGCACTTTCAGATATTGCAGCGATGGTTTGCCACTCTGCTGAGCTACGTACCGCTCTTGATGAACTCCATGTGCGCCTCTCTGTGATGCAGCAGCTCTACATCGTAATTTGCTGAAGTGTTTGCGTGCTGTTCTTCCTACAAGGGGAGAGGGACGAAGAGATCAGTCAGGGAACAGTACGGACGTTCCCGTCGACTACGGTAGCTTCACCGACCTCGGCGGTCCGAGAGGCGTGGACAGGAACCCTGCGTTCTGTGTCAATTCAGACATGTCGTCACCTGAAGTGCTCGCTCTCTAAGGGCTGCCTACAGTTCACCTGTGGCTGTCAGTGTCTTTCGTAATGTGAATGTAATCATGATCTGAATGGGAGGTTCATAGGTCACGTGTGCAAAGTCAGTTTGGTGCAGATGTCTTGTCAGATTGGAGGACAGACGTGAAACAGCCGAGCATTCATGTGGCAGAAAAAGTGGTCGAGTTAATGTGAAGGTGATGAGAATTAAGGAATTATGTAGTCATGTGAATGTAAAGGTGATCTGGATGAATTCATTCTGTAGTCATGTGAATGTAAAGGTAATCTGAATTAATTTATTCTGTGGAATTGCGAAGGCAAAGGTGATCTGGATGAATTCATTCTGTAGTCATGTGAATGTAAAAGTAATTTGAATTAAGGAATTCTGTAGTAATGTAAAGATGATTTGGATGAAGGCATTCTGTGGTATTGTGAATGTAAAGGTGATCTGGATTAAGGAATTATGTAGTATGTAGTATTTTGAATGTAAAGGTGATCTGGATTAAGGAATTATGTAGTATTTTGAATGTAAAGGTGATTTGGTATATGGAATTGGATAGTAATGTGAATGTAAAAATGATCTGGATCAAGGTATTCTGTGGTAACGTGAATATAACATGAGTGAGCGCAAAGGAATCAGGGGGTCAATGAGAACACGATCTACATCAAGGGAGCCACGTTAATATCACCATAGACACAATACAAAACAGACAAGGTTGACTACTGATGGAAAATGAGCCATGATGAAAATGAATGCAACCAATCAAGGAGCGCCATGTATTTGAAAGAACCAAAGAAAAGCCTATGAATCGGACAAACCAATAATTAAAAATGATTATTTTAATTGTAACAAAAAATATGAGAATGGAAAATGCCTTCATAAATGTATTAATTTTGTGTACCGTAACTTCATATTTTTAAAACAACTGTAATATACATAAAGTTAAAATGTGCACAAACAATGGCTTCTCGCTCTCAATATCACAATCACGTTCATGCTATGACAAATGCTATGAGACTGGAAAGATAAAACTGCCCCAACCATGAAACAAAACAATGGCAAAACATTGTTTCCAATGAGAGCCTTTCTATCTCTAATTATCTGAGCACCCACGAGGATGTGATTTATTTTGATTAATCAGGAAATACTGATTTTTCCAGACTTCTAAATGGCTCCTAAATGTATTCCTTACGGGGGTAACAATGTCTGCTGACAATATACCCAAGTCCTCTGCCTCTGGTTGAGATATTTAGGGTGTGAAAATATCAGCATTTCATGATTAATCAGGAGGGATACTGCATTGTTTTGCCGTTGTCTTTTTCTTGCTGGTAGTAGGGCTATGCTAGCTAGCGGTAATTCATATTTTGGTTCCAGGTTAGCGTAGTTGACTTGCACTAGTGCTTTGGTGATGCTGCATCCCCACTGGCTGGCCTGGGAGAGCTGTTAGCCAGGGCTGACGCAAGTGCTCATATTAACAAGGCAAATGGGTTTCTGGTTCTCCTGGGCCGAGTTACTCTGGATAACAGTGTCTACCAAATGAATGCAATGTAATGGAAAGGTGATTTATTATTATTATTATTATAACTACTTATTCCTGGGGGCCAGATTCGAATACGTGCCCAACATTTTCCCCATGTAACATCTATAAAACAATTCAATAAGATATATTGCACTTGTGTTTAAACAAAGTCAACGCCTTCTTAAAATATGCATTGCTGTCAAAGGTTATTCTTTCACCATTGGGAGATGTGCTGACACTATGTGCCAAATAATACTCCCCCCCCCCCCCCCCCTGATGATCAAGGGCCAAGAGTACATCTATGGGTGGAGGGGGGCCCACATTTGGCCCCCGGCCTCTAAGTCCTCTCCAAATACCATCACCTTAGAATAATGTGAACGGGCCAAACTGCAACATCAGTGTGTAATATTTTGTATGTTTGGGAAGCACAGTGTTTGGTCAGAAAAGATAAAAGGGATGTTGTGTGTAATGGAAGCCCTAACCTGACCCCTGACCTTGGAGATTTCTTGCAAAAGTAATGTCTTGGAGTCAATCAGGCAGGGACCAAAGTCTCACTCCCTTTACATAGCCAGTGTTGCACATCAGAGAGTGGGAGTGGGGGGGGGTCTTCACTGGCGGATAGGAGGAACGGAATGGGCAGAAAGACAGGTGTTTGGACCTACACAGGTGATTACTGACTACTACTCAGGACAAAATGCAGGACCATAGAGACTAAAGCCATAGTTCAACCCAATATCAATGGAATCTCCTTTTTTTGCCTTCAAATGTGATGTATGATGCATCCAAAAATGTTTTAGCTGTCTGCATGAACAGTGAAGTCCAATAACGGCCAGAATAGTTTGCGCCGGCATGTGGAAACAAAGAAGGTCCGTGTACCCGCAGACAGCATGCTCAAAACCACTAACCATTCCGCTCAGCAATGTATCTCAGTTCACACGGACAGTATGTTCGCTAAACGCTCCTCTATGGATGTGTAGTACATCTTATCGAAAGGCAAAATATGCCATTTACAAGAATTTAGGTTGAACTATCGCTTTTTACAAAAGAGTTAGGGAGCCAGGGGATCAGAGAGAGACCAACCACGGGCCACAGTCATTTCACTCATCAGACAGAGAGAGGGCAGAGGTTCACATAGCTGTAGCCTTTGATTCTGTCATCGTTCTGGTAAGTTGAAGATGTACTGACCTGGTCAGAGACATTTAATGTGGGCTAAGCAAAACAGAAAACACGGTTTAAAACAAAAGTAATGCAAAAGTCATTTTCAACATGAAGCACGTTTCATTTGTCTTGAAATAAACAACCAAAAAGAAAAGAAAGATAAATAAAACAACAACCAGCAACAAAGTTCAGGCTGCAGAGAATGGGAGGTGAGGCAGAAGAGGAGGGGTGGGACAGAGTGGGCAGGGCACGGCAGAGTGGGAGGGGCAGGGCAGAAGAAGGAGGAGGGGCAGAGGTCATGGGTTGGGCTGAACCAGAGGGAGGCGGGGAGGGTTTACCTTCATTGGGATGTTGGTGATTGTTGTGGAGGCCAGGTCAAAGTGCTGCTGCACCAGAATGTTGAGTTTGGTCGCAAGGTGGCGCCCAGCGCGCACGCTATGTACCTCGCTGCTCAGCACAGGGGAGATCTATAACAGTACCAGGATTTGGAAAACGGCTGGCTGAGATGAGATTAGATTTGAAGACCTTTATTTTCCATGACTGTAGAAAGCTCTTTACCCACAAAAATACTGAATCAACCCAAACAGCACGGAATGTGCACACACAAATTCATGCTTTTATTCATATAAAAGTACTAAACTAAAGTGACAGCAGGATATAACAAACCAATGAACGGTGATTTCCTTACACTGAATTAAGCATTTTTATCACACAACGGTTCAGTTTTTTATCAATATTTTAGCAGAAACCCATTTGTGTGGTTTAACAATGCTGCCTCCACATTCAGAAATTAAACCAAATATGAACTGGACTGGTAGTCCTACCTCTTTCTTGGGCCGGTCTGAGACCAGAGTGTCTTCTCCTAATGGGTAGGTGTGGATCAGGACCAGTTCACAATGCTGAATCTGCATGAGTCTGGAAGATAAGTTCACTCATATCTTCAGCCTGTGACATCACAACTGGCCATTCCCCCAACTCAAAACGGAGTGAACTACAGCGTAAATACTAAAGACCAAGGATCTCCAACTCCATCTGTAGAGGGCCACAGTGCCTGCTGGTTTTCGCCATTTTCTGCATTAGTACTTCATCTCTGTCAACTTGTCAATGATTGGCTACAGAGCCCACACAACTTACTTCCAAGGCCTACGTTCAACTGCAAAGAAACCACAAGAACCTACAGACAACGCATTCCAACAGAAGGTTTGACACCCTTGCCATCAACTAATAAAGAATCAAATAACAATCCCAACAGTGAAGTATATTTCTTCAACAAATAATGACATTTAGTCGGGGAGAAAGAACACAGACTGCATGTAAGCAAGTACACTATTAACCAGAGAAACATAAAACATAACTGCGAAATATAAAGTGAGATTATTAATGCAAGATGCTACAGAAGCAGACAAGCAAAAGTTGGAACGCCTGACCAAGAATAAAGCACCAAAGTCCAGCCTTTAAGCCCAGTTCAGGTCAAAACTGCAAAAGTAGCCATGATGAGACTGGTGGGTCTTTTTTTCTTTTTTTCTTGTTTATATTTGGTGCCCAATGCAGGCATGCATATATCCAATTTCCCACCCTAATATGGGAATGTCCAATTATGTGCAACCGTAGCCCTGTTCATGCGTGGACCCCACAGCCAACTCGGGAGAGACATCCGCAGTTCTCCTCCAAAACATGTGGTGTCACTACTACCACTTCTTCTACTAAGGTCACTTATAGTGGAGTCAGATGAAAACTGCACATTACAGGTTTTCACATGCAGCCCCACTGGCACTTTAATCGACCATTGGGGGTCATTTATTTGAGAGAAATAAAATGTTGATCCCTAGCCGACTGAACACCCTGTGGAGCTACCGGCCACGGTCGGCACTGGCACGGACAGCACTGGCACGGTCGGCACTGGCCCGGTCCGGTCCGGATTCGAGCCGTGAAGCTCATCCATGATCAACGTGGTGCCTTAATCGAATGAGCCATCCAGCTGCTTGAGACTGGTGGGCTTTTAAAAAGTGTATGTTTCCATAACAGTTGCACTAAAGAGTTGGGTGACAGGATGCGTCTCTTCCATTTATTGAATTTACTCTGCACTCAAGATTTGGCCCCAGACTGGCGCTGAAGTGTCTTCCCTATTGAAACCGCCCTATCAAATAAATTTATATATTGTTATTCTTTTTTCATTGGCTGCAAATTCTTATTCAGGAACTTAATGGGCATTTAAAAAATGGGCCAACAGGCTCAGGCTTTCGGTCCTTAGATGTTTATTTATGCTTGGAAGTCTACATTTGAAACCAATTGAGCAAGATTTTCTGTTCAGGAAATGCCTCATAATAATAATCTGGTTCTGAAGGTTTGGTAGAAGTTATTTGAATGTAATCTGAATATTTTGGAGTTTTGGTATATGTTACCCTAATGTGTTGCAAATAGTCTGGATGTTTGGCAGATGTTAATCTCCTGTTGTGAATATTCTGGATGTTTGATGTTAACCTCATACATAGGTGCCGATTTATGTTTCTGCCGGTGGGTGCTCAAAACAGTTGAATGCCCCAGCCCTATACAGTAGGCATATCAAGTGCATTTTTTTTTGGGGGCTCTCGGCCTCTCTGTGTGGGGTGCTCCCCCCGAACCACCACGAATCGGCGCCTATGACCTCATAGGCTACGAATATTCTGGAGGTTTTGGTAGATGTTGGTAGACTGGAGCCTACCCTGGGTGCCCTGAATGTTATGGCATCCTACAAGGGGCCCTCAGGCAGCAGCCTGGCAGGGCATCCATACCTGTCTGAGCCTGCGGCCAACTTATTTTGCTCCTGGATGGTCTCCACGACGTAGTCCTCCAGCATACGAACATGGGTGTCGCTGCAACCGGAAAGAGGGAAGAGCAGAGTTGCCAACATTAATCGGAAAACTTTAACACCCCTGCCAAAGTTGAGCGTCTAAGGGCCGGGCCGGGCCGGGCAGACGTCGGTTACCTCTTGGCGTTGGTGACGCAGACAATGCGGCCCCTGTTGCACACCCGCTCAGCTGTGTCCATGAGCTGGGTACGGGCCTGGTGCTGGTACTCCGTCACCTTGCACAGCGACTCTACCGCCGCCACCAGCCCGTGCAGGATGCTGCAGCACTCGGGGTCCTCGTGCGGGTTTGGAGGCCCCACTGCTGCCAGCGCTGACATCAGCTGCAGGGGTGGGATGGGGGCAGACAACTCTTTCTTTAAAAAAATTTAACTTAAGCAGCAGCAATAAAAAAAGATGGCTGAACGCTGGCTGAACGCAAAGCGCCTCGAGAAATGTTAATATTGGATGTGGGCGGTACCTCTTGAGTGTTCTGAGCTTCCTGATTCCAGCTGTTGAGAACGTGGAACTCCGAGTCGCTAACAATGTAGTTCACCTCCAGAAAGACAGTTGTACATATCAGTAATGCTAGACTTGTCAAGACTTGTGTTACATTCACATAGATGTCAAGCCTGTTATGTCAAGGCCAGGCCTTCATTCTCTAGACCAGTGTTCAGTGTTGGTGTTTAAAAAATAAAGTTTGATTGATTTGGCGTTTGACATTCAGTGGCCAATGCTCGAAAATGTCTAAACTCGCCCGGTGGTATATTTGTGCACGTGGATGTGTGCACACCCTGTGTTCCTGCAATAATTATTTTCCTGGTGAATGAATGGTGTTCCTTACCAGTTTTTTTGTGGGGTAAATGTCAAACAATATTCTGCAATACTCCATTGAGCACTCCACGGCGCAGGTCCACAGCGACTTGGACACTGGCGCCAGTGGGATCACGCCTTGCGAGCGGGTCTTAGTCAGCATGTCGAACTCCACCTGCTGCCGACATGACTCCGCCATGTACGGACAGTGGTCCACCACAAAAGCAGTCTTGTGTGAGAACGAAAACATCGTCATCCTTGTGTATTCTAGAGAGAAGCAAACAGAAATTAGTTGCATCAAACACCAATAGGAATGAGATCTTTAAAAGTTTATTTTATACAAGGTATTTTATGCCGTATATGAGTTTTCAATGTGTGATTATCAAAAATGAAGCCTAGTCGCTTTGAGATGGACAGGGTTATTTTCCAACCTTATCGAAGATGACAATGCCTTGTCAAGCAACACTACTGTGGAGAGATAATGGCTGTTTTTGAGTATTACCGCACAATGACCAAATTAAGTGTCCAAGAAAAAATTAATTTAAGTTCGTTCAAAAACGTGGCTGTGTTGACCAATGAATGACAATCACATCCAGCATCGTTCAGCAAGAAGTGGTGCAAAAGTGTTCATGAAGCCAGAACGTGCACGTTATTGTATACAATTGTTAGTTTGACAATTATGATCTAGGGGATATTTTCAAATACTAGTTTCATTGATACGTGTTATGTTATGAAAACGAATGCATTCGCGTTGATTTTAGAAATAAAAGCACACCTATTGCAGCATGGAGGTAAACAATACTCATGGTTGCAGATAGCCAATTGTAACCATTTAACTTAGCAAGACAGGAAAGGCATATTCTACATTGTATTTTCAAGATAGGATAGATGCAACATTATTTAATTTTTACCGTAACTCTGCTAAAAAAAAAGAATACGGTTTCGTGGTCTCCTGGTCTCCTGGTAGACGGACCAGTGCTGGTACACAACGTTACGGCAGTCATCTCGGTAGCATTAGCCCTGATTAAGTTATGAACCACATTACCAATGCTGTACAGTAAAACTTGCAGCCTTGGTAGCTAACGTTACTTCCACAATGTTTTCATCAGCCACCGATAGCCTGCCAATGCCAAATTAACTAACGTTACAGTTAAAACAGATTAAGTTAGTAAATAACCCGTCGCGAGCATGCACCTGACAGTGCAGTCTCTGTGATCTTACTAACGTTAATGTGCAAACGCGAAATACTCGCTAGCTAAGGATTTAACTAACGTTACCGTTATAGCAATCTAGTGATGGATGAACAATGCTAAATTAATACTGACAGTTTAGAGTAGCTACGTAACTTTATACAAGTGCACTTGCTAACTATCTAGCAAGGTAGCTCATTCAGATCAGAGAGGTTGGAGAAACCCTGAACATTCAACATCCTCGGTTAATCCATCTTTTTAGCTAACGTTAGTGGTAGCTAGGCTTCTGCCGTTAGCCAACAATGTACTGCACATTTATCGATTCACTCATCTAAAATGAATTGATATAATCAACGGTCCATTACTAACCTCCGAATCGTGTTAAGAATCAGGTCAACGTTGGCTAAGCGGGTAACGTTAGCTTAACAGCTAGGAAGTTACATAGCTAATATTAACGTTAGCTAGCTAGTTAGCTAAAACATTTGAAGCTCCGATCAGCTCACCGTTTAGCTAGTCATATCCTTTAAGTTACTTCCCTTTAGCTATTTCAGATTTTGACCGTATCTGCAAAAATACCGATTCCAAAACTACCCTGTTTAATCTTGTGTCTGAAAGACTCGCCTCTTAAATCAATGTTTCTATATCCTAAATATAACCACAAAACAAGCTTTGTATAGACTTTCAGGCGGTACACTATCATAGGAAAAAAAGGACATGCGCATGCGTACGCACGTAATCCTCTTCTTTTGTGTTTAGTGAAGCTCAGTAGCTGTTGTTGCATTACCGCCACGTACCGAACTGGAGTGTCGGGGAAGAAATTACATCAGTCGTTAGGGGTTGTTACCAGTTCATACCACAGAACTATATTATATATTATATAGTTCTGTGGTTCATACCATACACACAATACGAGCTAGTCCTGTGTCGTGTGCAAGGTCGTGTGTCTTGTACGTAGATTGACAATCCATAATGACAAAAAAATTGCCATTAATACTTAATTTGCAGTATGTTCTGTCCAACAAACCTAGACAAACAATAACTCGCAATCCTCTTTTTCCTTCCCATTACTTGATATCTACATGTTGAGTTCAGGTTCACTCGATGAATTACAGCTTTAGTCTGTATAAGGACTGAATGATTTCACTGACCAAATTTTATAGGCTTATAATTATTGTATATTTTGCTGCTGTCTATGGCTGCAAATTAATTGGTGCTGGAATGTCATTCCCTCCTCCACCCAGCCCAGAGGCTGAATGACCACCACAAGTTCAGAAGAAGCACAGATGTTAGAGGGCATTATTGGGCAACACTGTTCCAACACACAGACATATACTGCTAAAATAGATAAACGCAAATAAAGAATGGCAATACAGAGAACCTGATAGAAATGAGTACAACCAGCAGTCTTCTCAGACACATTTGGTCAAGGATTAGTCCAATATTCCCAGTTTAAATCATCATAAATATATCTGTCGGGATTTCAATGGCATTTATTTGGAGGATCAAAGAAGCCACATTTCAAGTATAATATAAAAACTATTTTAAAAAAGAATTGAATAATTTAATTTGAAATTATTAAAGAATAGACACCATTTTATTTTGTTTGTTTGTTTCTTTTTTTTACCAGCTGTGTGATATTTTACCAGGTTCTGTAGTGCAATATTTTAGGGTGCAATTTATTTATTTGTTCAGTGTGTATTTTTTATATAGTGTGTACTTTTGTACAAAGTGTGTATTTATTCTTATGTGTATTATTTTATTTTTTAAGCTGCTTTTTTATGCTACTCTTGTAAGTGCCTTTCTTTTATTTATTACAAATCAGACTCTGAGAACACGCACAAAAAATCCAATGCACCTGTACTGCTCTGTACCTGTGTAAATGGCAATACAAATTTAAATAAATCTATCTAGCTATCATTATTGTAAACTCCACCTGAAAAAAGCTCATTGGTAACCAATGGAACCCCTAAAAACAATGTAAACCATTTTTATTGAAGGGGGCAGGGTCATCCAGTGTTTCAGCTCTGTTGTCAAAGTAGCTGAACTGCCTAATTATGGTTCATAGCCTGATGTGGTCACCACCATATCTATCACAGGAAAAGTGTGCAAATTCACAGACGAATAATGTCATACGAGTAATGTCAAAAATCAGGGGAACCACAACACATTAATTGGGTTTTATAACAGGATAAGAGTAATATTGATGTCTGTTATAATTAATGACAGTGAGTCGGTGGACCAGTCTCTGTGTGAGCTTAGTAGGCTATACACCAGTAAGAAAAATGAGTCATGGGTCTGAATCCAAGTGTAACCCTTCTGAATATGTTGTCACGACAGTTATAGTTCTGTAGTTGTCACTTTCAAAGGAGCTTTGTATTTGATTTATTACATTAAAATGGGCTGTGTACACCTTTTATTAATTGTATATACAGTGAGCACCATAATTCATTGGACAGTGACACATTTTTTGTTATTTTGGTTCTGTACTTTAGCAGGATACAATGACAATGAGGTTGAAGTGCAGACTGTCAGCTTTAATTTGAGGGTATTTTCATCCATATCGGATGAACCGTTTAGAAATTATAGAACCTTTTGTACATAGTCCCCACATTTTCGGGCATCAAAAAATATTGGACAGTTTAACATAATGTAGAATAAAGTAATAATTTAAAATATTTGGTCACATATCCTTTGCAAGCCATGACTTCCTGATGTCTGTGACCCAACAATGCCCACCTCAGCACACCCGTAGACACGCCCCTGTGCACGATTATAAAAGATGGGAAACAACCTTTGAATAAGGCCGGGTTGAAAAAAAGTTCACCTATCCTTTAAGTTATTTACACAGGATTGGTTGAATTGCATGCTCTTTTTTCTTTTACCAACGCTCGGTTTCACGGTCATACAATCACACAGCATAAATTACATAAATTACGTAAAATCAATAATAGCCTACAATACAGATACAAACATAGTAAGTTCAAAAACAATTACAACGGCCAATAGCGTCAAGTGCTCTGCTATTTACAATGCATTTAAATTCTACAAGAGTGACCAGGTCTATTGGATATTCCAGGCAGAGGGTGTGGATAACTTAAAGCCTTTTTACCTAGCTCAGTATAGGTGGTAGGAACCTTTGTTATGACAGTATCATGTGATCATAACTGGAATCTGCCATAATTCTGGGTCAAGTAACAAGGAGAATTTATATGATTGCCTTATAAAGAAAAACATACCAGTGGCTAAGTCGAGGCTTAGATAGAGCAGGCCAACTAACCACTGAGTACAATGAGCAATGGAGAGTATTAGCCTTCCACAATCTCTGGGCTCCATGATGTGAACACAGTGTCTCTCGTGTTAAGACAATAGGCATGTTCACTCACGTAAAATAAATCACCAGAGTCAAGAACCGGCAAGAAGGTAGCTTCCACCAATCTAAGCCTGATATTTAAAGAGAAACAAGATTTGTTTGTAAAGCAAAAATCAAACTTCAGCGTGAGTTTCTTAACCAGATGCTGTATGTAATGGATCACTAAATAACAGAGAGCTGATTGTCAAGTAAGAAACCAAATTTTCTGTCACAAAACGCGACTATGGGGATGTCGAGGCCTAGGGAAGGTAACTCTTTCCAGCTATTGGCCATAGTGGTTGGGGAAAGGGAACACCATGGCCATCATTCCAAAAATACTGTCAAGAGTATAACGTATAAAGTGTCTACAGAAAAACAATCACATTAAATTTAAATCTCTAACATTGCCATCTGACTACACTTAGAGATAATTTATAATTTAAAACCACCCAATTGTCACAGCTCAACAACATATAGGCCGAGGCTAGGTTACACTACACGTGGCACTGAAAATATAAGATAATGAAGAACAAAGAAAAAGAGAGGGCAGAGAGGCAGAGAGAAAGAGATAGATGGCAATAAAGCTCAAGAGATAAAAGTTTTGAAGTGAAAAGGCATGACAGCGCTCAACATTAACACTTTAGCTTTACCCTTCAGCCAGCCAGCCAGCTAAACAAAACCACAATTTCTGCTGCACAATGATTGTACTTTCTCGTGGTATAATTCAATTTAGAAGTGAATGTTTATTAATGGTGGGCTTGGTGGCTGCACACTGGCTACAGGTGCAAGTGCGGGTGCCTTTGCTCTAAACATCTAACTCGCTAACTCACACCCGAGGTAACTGCCGTCGTTAATGTAGTCAGTTGCAAAATGATGTCTTGGAAATTTGTTTGAATTATGTGTGTGTGTGTGTGTGTGCTCTTCTGTAAATGATCTATAAGTTGCATGGGCAACAACAACAAAAAAACTAAAGTTATCTGGGGATTTGTCTATAAAAAACAAGGCAGAAATAGGATACATTTAAACAGTCAAAAATCCAGCATAATAATTAGTTGAACAATTGGTCTTGCTTGTTGCACAATATAGTGCAAGGTAAGTCAAAGCACAATCATGGGTAGTACGGTATGTATTGAACACCAATAAAGCGCGAGAAATAAATTCCATTGCAATCTCGTTAAATTTCAGTCTCAATCTAATTATATCTCTTTATAGAGTACTCAAGTGAGTACGCCAGTCATGGGCGGAGTCTGGTTTCGGAAGTAAATGCCCTATGGAAGATAGAATGGGCTTCGGAGAGTATCGACTATTTCTTAAAATTTGATTGATAGAATGAGCCGAAACATTCCTGGATTAGCCTGTGTGGTACAATGATATAGACCATATATCGCATGTTCCAATTTTTATTTTTTAAAGTAATGCATTAATGATTGTAGTTTGACTTGTAGTCCACTTTACCAGACTCCATATCCAGTAATGCAATGCATGGGTGGTTCTCGACCAATAAGATATCATCATCTCATCCATTTGCTCTGTGGCAGATGGGAGTACTGCCGCTGAAGACAAGCTACCGTTAGCTTGCTAAGTAGAAAAGCCCGCCCGACAAGGTCAGAAACTATGCTACGGTTAACCACATAAAGCAATTCTAGCTTTTAGTCCTTCAAGCTAGCTAGCTAACGTTATAAAAAAGTGTTTAAAAACAGAGCTGTGTGCTCCTGCTGGCTAATGTTATATGACAACGTCTGGAGCCAAGGCTGTCCGTTCGGAGAAAATTATGGAACGTGGAGTTTTTAAACAGTGCCAGCGCTGGTATGTTCACAAAAAAAATACTAAACCGTAAAATATACTCGAAACTGGTCCAGAAAAACGACATTGTTTGCGAACGGGCGTTATATTGAACAATCCGAGAAATTGACGGTAAGACATAATCACTAGAAATGGTTTAAAAGTAAGCTTTAGTTAATGTCTATGCTCTAAATTAATGGGGAATTTACTTCCGAAACCAGCGTGACGTAGTCATTTGAGTACTCTATTCCTGTATGCTGAAAAAAATGGTGGTCGAAATGGGTCCATGGTGATGTAGACGTGAAACCTCAACCAATACATATTTTGATCTCATTACATAACTCCCATTATATATCGAAAATAATAGATTTGGCCAAATAAACCATGCCTTGGAAATGGTTTTGTCGTATTGTACAGTGGCTGGTTACAGTAACAAAAATATGACAAGAACCATTATCCACTGAAGTACTTAGTTGCCATGTACGTCATTTTCGTTCGATTAGCAGCTGAAATTAATGAATGGGCTTTTAAATACATTTTAAAAACCTGATACCTACCATTATTTAATGATTTGTGTGGAACATGCATTTGGTGAAACGTCGCCTTGCAATTTAGCTTGCTTTAAATAGACTAACGTTAGATCAAACGGTTGCAATACTCTGCTTAGAATTAAAGTTAACTTAACTTTGATTGCAAGCTTGCGTTTGATATTTAAGTCTTGATAGCAGCCGCACTGTATTTTACTTTGAATTGATTGCATTAATTCCTCACCGGGTTCAAACCTATGGTTCAAACCACAGAACTGTATAAGAACAGTTTTGTGGTTCAAACATGTCGGGCTGGATGATGCCGATTGGCACTCGGGTTGAGGGCGTGGATTTAGACCACACCCCTACAATCCTGAATCCTTTCAAGACTGAGTTTATTAGCTGACTTTGAGATGTATATTAAAATACCTATTGACATTTTCTTGAAAAGATATTTGGTGGGTGTGTAGTGGATACATCCCTCTGTGATATGTTGTGGTTATTTGAAGTTTTTAGAATCCCTTGACCATCACTTTAAATGATTTCCATAATCAGCCCAACTGAGAGCTCCTGACACTGATGTGGTAAACAGTAAATACATAAAGTATAAATGTTAGTTTCAGCTGAGAATGCAGGGCCTAAATCATAAGTAATTCAATTTTATAGTGGCATCTGTCAGCACAAAGCCAAACATTATTGTAAGGCTCTCCTAAGATATTTTCTAGAAAGACATGCCGTATTTTACATGGAGAAGTCATCATGTCTGTGTGTGTATAAAAATGCCAAAAATAAATAAATAAATGCAACTGACAATACAACCATACTGTCAAATGCAAAAAAGAACATGAGTATGTCCCTAAAGAATCCCCAAAATTGGAACGTCCTGTTCAGTTGGGTGATCCAGAACTTCAGTTTCTGCATAATGCATGAAGCACGAAGCAGCTTCTTCAGAAAAGTTTTTTTTTTTTTTTTTTTTCTTTTCAATTAAGAGAAACAAGTCTTTCGGATCTTGCCTTTCCTTCAGGGCAGCGACACTTGCTTTGAATTTCTCCAGAAAGATAACGTAGGACAAAAGTGCAAGTCATTTCACATATCTATTTTGAGTGAAGTAATCCACATCCTCTTGCCAGAGCATTCACTACAAGACACAGTTACAACGCCTCATAAGAAGAGTTCCATGAAAGTAAGCTTTTTGGTTTTTTCCCAGTACATTATTGAGCAGAACCCAGATGGACTTAATGTCTTTGAGACTTGTTATTCTCTTTGAGCGTTGTTAGAAGTTCATGTGTTGTCCTCACCGAGACATGAATCCCGAATGTTCAGAAGATGCTTTGTAAAGTAAATTTGAATCTCGTTTTAAAGTCGATGTAGCATGTGTGTAGCGTTTCTGCATTGTGCAAGGGGTTGTAGGCTAACTGTGAACTTTAGATCCACTGCAAAGAGTTTGAAATAGAGCAGGTGAGGTGGGACAACCAAAGTATGTGTTAGAATTCTTGACTTGAGTTTCCATAGTTTTAATTGTTGGAGATGCAGTTTTCATATTCTATTAAGCAGTTGCCTATGACTTATTGTTTTTTGTGTTGTTCAAGTTGTGTGCATTTCGGATAGCTATTTTTTCTACCGTTCCCTGTTGACTGCAGTCACGGTGATATGCAATAATTTGTGCAGTATAGCCTATGTAGAAATCTACCATGTGCATTTCAAATTGAAAATGAAAGGAATTGCCAACTTAAATCGATGATTCAGCTTTTCAATGGTTAATTGTTGTCATCCTGGGATGGAATAAACATAACTCAAATATCAGTACTAAGTGATATGCCTAAATTGAGATATGCCTTCCTTTTTTTCACCATTGCCTGTAATTGATCAGGCAAGTTTTTGATCGGACGGGGTTAAAACGCGACCAGTACACGTCATCTGGTCTTTTCAGCCAATAGAGAACTGTGGTCATACGTCACTGAAGCGTTTTTGTGAATGCCACGCCCCACTTTGGGGGAATAATCAACAACGGTTGGAAGAAGACAACAAAAATAAATAGAAAATATATAAAATTCCCAAAAACTGTTGCATTGTGAACTGCACAGCCAATGCAATTAAAAAAACCCGACTTGCATTTTGCATGAATTGCCATGTCCAATCGGAAATACCAAATGACCAGCCCTGTGGTTACACTATTACAAGAGAGTAGGGGGAAGGAAATTATATGGTGTCCTGCATCTCCACATATGTCTGCGTAAAGCACTTTTTAACAGGTAGGCTAAATAAACATCACACAATATGGATAGTTAGAACTACAGTTTTGCTGTTCAAGGTAAGCTACCGATTAGCTTAATTCTAACAACTATACACATAGACGCGCTAACGAAAACTAGCAAGTGAGACCTGTTTTACACTTCTCAAAATTGTTATATGTAGCAGATACATGTAGCTTAAGAAATAACTACTTTGTGTTCTCAGTAACATTAACGTTACCACACTGGAATGTCAAAGAAAAAAAAAGGATGTTTATTTCACTGGAACTTGGAAGATTGAAGCCAGAGGCATGTCGCTAGATAAAGTCAAATTTAACATTGTATTTTACCCGCTCGATTGTTACGTTTCTGTCATATTTTGTGTCATGTTCATGTTTTTAGTTGTGTCACAGTTATTTTTTTTTTTTATACGATGATGTTTTCATTGTGTTTGCATATATTCCATTTTTTTTTTTCGCAGCCGCGTTCATGCTGTTTTTTCTCTCTCTTCGCACACACACTTCCTTCCCTAATTGTTTCTCCTTGTCCTTGTACTAATACTAATAAATTAGACATTAGATCAGTATTAAATACTACTAACTATCTATGTTTGTTTTTTGTTTTACTTTACGTCGTACATACTAATAATTACTATTTACTAACGCTAGGGTCAGGATAGTAACTACTAACGATTTACTTATTGCCCTGTTTCTCATTTTCATTTTGTTTTCTCTTGTGAATTTTTGCTGCTCTCTCTCTCTGCTCTCTGCACCTCTACACCTGCATATAAGATCATGTCATCATGTCATGTCATGTTGTGTTGTTGTTGTTTACCTTTGTTTTTTTTTGTTTTTTTGATTTTTTTTCCATTGATTTACGTTATTGATTGATTTTGATTATTTTATTGACGCCTTGTTTGCCCTGCCCTGTTTTTTGCTTGCTGCCCTTTTTCTTTTTTTTTTTTTTTGTTTTTTTGTTTTTTGACTCTGCTCTGTGGTTAACACCTCTTGCATGGACGACTTATTGAGATCTGACTTCTCCCTCGTACTCTTTGGTTGGTCTTGCTTATCTTTTTGGGGTTTTTTGTTTTTTGGTTGTTGACTTTTTTTTGGTTTTCCCATAATTTTTGGATTTCCCCATATTATTATTATGTTCAGTTTGTTATTTATGTGTTTATTATTTCAACGTACACAACACCTCCGTCCACCAGATGCTGGGTAGTGATGTAATAGAATCGGTTGACATTTTAGTTATACATTACAAAACATATCTTTCATTGTTTGTCTTTTTTTAGCAGCTATAGCAAGTCCCCCCTGAACATAAACGGAGTTCAATATCAGGAGGCTGCTAGTTCCTGGCTATACCGGGCTCGAATGCAATGTCGTGAGACAAACAAGCACCGGAGAAGCGGAAGTGATGAACTTAAATACCCTGCAGGCAGAAGCGCAGGTGAAAACAATAATGAAGGCTGAAAACCACAAAACGGAATGTGGAAAAAATCTGATTGATTCCCAATTGCGACGGCAGGACGATAGGCGCAAAAGAAAATAAAACAAACTGCCACGAACCACTACATAAAACTGAATGCACGCAGTCCACTTTAAGCTCTTCCCTAATGACATTAAACTTCCATTCATAACTAATTCCTCTGCTAAATTACAGTATACAACATCCATATAATGGCACTGATACTGTGCTAAACCACGCCCCTTTGTGAATATTCAATAACATGCACCAGATTGGAATGTGTTTACATCGAACGCGGGTGACATCGAAAGCAGAGACTTATTTTTATTGGACAATCTGTACTTCCAGTCTAATGGGAAGGTCTTACTTTCTGCTATCCGAGGGTTGAGGCGCTTTTGAATGACGGGCCTTTTTTATCAGCGTTTGCATTTCACTGAAATTAGGTTCCTCTAATTTACTTAGAAAAGCAATATGTACCCTTTTCGTTTGTCTTCGCAGACTCCCTTAAACACAGTGACTTTGACAGGTAAAAAATATAAACCATAGTATTTTTTTGACGTAATTCACATTTAGTAGCTACTCTTGCTCAATGATACAACAGCAGTGACCGATCGAGGATTTGAACATCAACCGCTCTGTTTTAAGCTTACTTCCATAACCCCAATGCTGTACTGCTTTCAAGGTTCTTGTATATGTTAGTGCCCCAGCTAGGGGGACCCTGAAATAGCCCAGGGTGTAACGTGTACACTCTACTTCTGGGCGCCGAGTCTGAATGTTGCATGTTCATGAGTCACAGCCTGTCTTTCCATAAATAACTGGATATATATTTAAAGGTTAGCCAATCCCCTCCCTGCTTTGGGATTATTAATATCTTCCCTTCCTGGGAACCCGCCTCTGGCTTTATGACCAAGTTTATTGCTCTTTAGTCGGACTGGTAAAAGATTGAGCTTATAAGGATTACACCAGCGGCTTGTGCAATTGCAAATATTATTCTTATTATTGTGATTATTATTAATAAATAGAATAAACATGCTGTAAGCGTCATTCATTTGGCAGTGTAGTGATGCAAATGGAAACACCAAGCTGTTTGCATTACTCGATAGGCCTCCACAGAGATCAGAACGCAGGGCTTTTTTAGATTTTAGCAGCAATGTCAAATAATTCAAATGCAAATTCAGAGCATTTTTTCAGTCTTTAAAAATGAAGCATAACATTTCTTTGCCATAGAAAATTTCTTTGCACTCCTATTATTTTACTGCAGGGATGCCTAACCCTTGCCCTGGAGAGCCACAGGGTCTGTTGGTGGTCAGCTTGTAGTTCAGGGATGGGCAAAGAGGGTCAAATCTGTTTCTGGATTTCAGACAAACTTCTGCAGTTAATAATTTAATTCGCCCATTGTAGAAATTTTAGCTACATTCCATGATATGATGAATGTTCTTGTGCCTGTATGCCTGTATTTTAGCTTTTTATTGTGGTCTAATCTGTGAATGATTCGGTATTGCTGTATATGACTAATTATCTGATTGTGCCAGCATAACTGGTCGCAGCAAAAACCTGCAAACACACCGGCCCTCCAGGAGTTGCCCACCCCTGATGTACTTGATAAATTATAGCATTTCATTACCCGGTTAGCTCCTTTTACTTGGTTTCTATGGCATGAACTGGTTGCTGATTTTTCTGTTGAAAACAAAAAGCAATCATACCCATGGCTCTCCAGACCATGGTAGGACACCCCTGCTGTAGATATTGAAGGACGCGTAATGTAAGGGGAACGTATCAGAGAATTTGACGTGGCTCATTACTGAAGCGGACGTTCTCTGGCGAGGTCAGGGCTATTCAACGCTTCGTTTTGGAAGAACGAGGACAGGACTGTGTCCTGCTGTCCCCCAAACCCCCCCCCACAAATCCTACCTTCAGCTCTGCTCCCTTCTCTCAAGCGCCACTCCCAAGCTCCTCCCCCACTCCCAAACTCCCCCGAATGTAACTGGAAGAGATGGGGTTGGTCGGGGGCCGTGACCGAAATAACACGGGGACAGGGCTTGCAGTCGCCTGGCACCTCCAGCTGCTGCTCCCAGACACTTTCCCCAGCTCAACCAGGAGCCGCCAGACCCCCAGCCTTGCCTGATCAAAGCCCCCCTTCGGTGGGACATGGCTGGCCTACTCTGCGGGACCAAGCGCAGGAAGCAAGGTACTCTGGTGGAAGGGTGGTGGTGAAGGGGAACGGGCTCAGCAATCCCTAATTCTAGGTTGGATACGCTGTACAAGGATGCTGTATTTATTAAGCTCGCCTTACAGAGTACAATGCTCAGTGTTACTTCAGCTCTAACTGTATTTTTAGTCCAGATGGGAACGGCGGCAGTGTAGTATAATGGGTAGGGAATTGGGCAGGTTCAATTCCCAACTAGGACGCTGCTGTTGTACCCTTGAGCAAGGTACTTAATCTGAATTGCTTCAGTGTATATCCAGCTGTATAAATGGATAGTATGTAAAAAAAAATGCTAAAGTTGTGAAAGTCACACTGGATAAGAGCGTCTGCTAAATTCCTGTAATGTAATGTAATGGAACGATATGTTCTCTATCAGAGCTGCTTGAACAGTGGATATTTTATTGTGTAGTGACATACAGGCTGCTATTTTAGGCATTTCGGGGGATCTCTAGCAGGGGTCTTCATTTCCCAGAGTTCTCCAAACACTTTGGGCTGTTTGACAAGCTGTGTAGGTCAGTTGGTATGAGTTTAAATGAATAGTACATACCGTCTTCTCTAGTCAAACCTGAAATGTGTAAGGAACACGACCATCCTGCTGGTGTTAATTGTTTCAATTGCTTCCAGAAACAACCTGGAATTCTTCTTCAATGCTTTTTTCATATTTTAATCTCTGTTTAAATTTAAACAAAAGGTTTACTTTTCAGTTTCCTTTTTAGGATATTTTTCAAATAATATTTCTGACCTCCTCTGGCTGCATGCATGCTCTGTGCAGTGGTGTCATAGCAACCAGACCCAGGCGTGAAGAGAGGAAATGGAGTAGTTTACAGTGAGACATAGCAATGCAGAAAATGCCGATCTTAAATGTGATGTGCGTCTTGCCTCCAGCCACTGTTTGTGTTGTGTATTTTTGTGTACACTAATATGCTTGGACATAAAAAGTGAGTCAAAAGGAGAGTTTTCTGCAGGTTAAAGAATATTACAGGTAGAACTGAAACAGGTGTGTGTGCCTTCTTCTGGAGATTGAAGAGGGCAGCTCTATTTCCTGATGGTATTGTATTGTATTTTTTTCTGCCTCGCCTAGGAACTTCAGATGTTCAGAGTTCAATGGTTAACTCTGGCAAAATGTTTTGTAAATTGTAGATGGCCTGGTGAAATAAACAAATAAATACAAAATTTAATATTATTGATTCATTCTTTGTGCTTCACTCAGTGTAGTTCAGCAGGGAGTGCACAGAGACTGTGCTTTACTCAGTGTAGTTCCGCAGGGAGTGCACAGAGACTGTGCTTTACTCAGGGTAGTTCAGCAGTGAGTGCACAGAGACTGCGCTTTACTCAGTGTAGTTCAGCAGGGAGTGCACAGAGACTGTGCTTTACTCAGTGTAGTTCAGCAGGGAGTGCACAGAGACTGTGCTTTACTCAATGTAGTTCAGCAGGGAGTGCACAAAGACTGTGCTTCACTCAGTGTAGTTCAGCAGGGAGTGCACAGAGACTGTGCTTTACTCAGTGTAGTTCAGCAGGGAGTGCACAGAGACTGTGCTTTACTCAGTGTAGTTCAGCAGGGAGTGCACAGAGACTGTGCTTTACTCAGTGTAGTTCAGCAGGGAGTACACAGAGACTGTGCTTTACTCAGTGTAGTTCCGCAGGGAGTGCACAAAGACTGTGCTTTACTCAGGGTAGTTCAGCAGTGAGTACACAGAGACTGCGCTTTACTCAGTGTAGTTCAGCAGGGAGTACACAGAGACTGTGCTTTACTCAGTGTAGTTCAGCAGGGTTTCATCTTTAGGCTATCTTTTCATTTGACCATGACAGGAAATGTTGAAACCGCTGCTTATTTAAGGCGAAGATTGTCATCTGGGTGTGGTTCAGTCTGAACCATGTGGATGACGTAACAGCTGTGCTTCTCAAAGTGTTGGTGCAGTGATGGTTGAGGACATGTGAAAAGACAAAATGAAAATGGTCTTGGCTCTTGCTCCGTATGGATTTATTATGCACAAAATCAGGAGGATGAGGCACAAGTGTATCGCTGTGATTATAGCATTTTTATTCTATTATGGGCAGCTTAAAATATTGGTATGTGATTTGCTTCATACACGATTTTCCCTCACATTCTGACTGGTTAAATGTTGACACAGTTGAACAGTAATTTTCACATAAATAAAGTACAATAATGAATCATAGACAGAATAAGCATACAGGACCATTGTAAACAAGGCCTGACTTAAGATTTCCAGTGAGAGCATCAGAGCAAGTATAAAAGAGCCAACGGGACCGTTAATGTGTACCGTTTCTGTCTTTGTTAGTGTTAGAAGAACATTGTACGATATAGTTAGTCAGCTTTATGTTGGAGTTGGTAAAATGTCTTCAATACACAATGGAAGCCGGTTTCTTAAGAAAAAATTATATATTATGACAAGACACTTGCTTGGGGGATAAAATGAGAAGCTATTTTTAAACTTTGTTTTGACGGATTCTATTCTAACATCTTAAGTTAGATTACATGATAAGAGATATTTATTTTCTCAAGTAACATATTCCAGTCTATCAAAGTTTTTTGTAAAGAGTGTGCATTAAAGAGATGTGACATACACAGTAGATTACAGGATTGATGGATAACACATTGTAATGTGGTGAACGTGTTACATCTTGATATGCTGTATTAACAAACGAACAGGGAATTATAGGCCACGTGGTGAACGTCTTCTGAGATGTTATAAAAACTATAGCGCTTTAGAGACTGAGACTGAGGTGAGTTGCTCATTATTACAAAACTGAGGCGCTGTTCTCGAGATGAGACCCCGGTTCAGAGGACTGTTCTATATCGCTTTAGTGTGCCAGATGAAACAAAAAGAAAAGGTATTGGGGACACAAGCTGCGAGAGATTAAAATTTCTGGGTGACATTGATTCCCAAGCCTGGCTTCGTCTGGAGGAGAGTCCGAATGTGCAAAAAATTTGCATTAATTAATGGTGGAGTCACGGTGATTATTGACTGTCGGACCCATTTTGTGGTCTCAGTGCAGCCATCTCATAATTCACATGAAACTTCGCTGGCTCTCTGAATCTGCACGCTCGTGTTGGCACAGCCAGGTCACACTTTACTTTAAACTCCTTCCTCCTGGTTAGGACTCCCGGTGTAGATAAAGGTACATATGACCCCCTCTTGTTGTTCCCCTACAGTGAGTGACCTGCAGGAAGAGGGGAAGAATGCCATCAATGCCCCCCTCCAGCCCTCCAGCACAGAAGTCCTCCCAGAGGACACGCTGCTTGGTAATATCTCCTCCTCACCAGCAGGGGTCTCTGCTGCACCAATGCACAGCAACCCTTTCTGTGATTATTTTCTGCTTCTTTTTAAATTAAATTGTTGCAGCTCTTAGTTTAAATTCAGCTGCTTCTTCCTACTGGAAATATGTTGGGAAGTGGTAGACCACCAGAGCGATTAAGAAAAATACTGTGTGGATCAGGTGTGTGGTCTCGAAGTGAGAGTGTCAATCAGCGCTCTCTCTCTGTCTGTGTGTGTGTGTGTGTGTGTGTGTGTGTGTGTGTTACTCTCATTTGCACTTTCTGACCCCACAAGTCTCATTACAGAGGAGAATGCTGAGAGGACCATGCTGGACCCCACGTCCAGGGACAGCCCCAGGTTCAAAGAACTGCAGATGGTCAGGATCTCTCATTAAAAATACAATTACAACCTATGATAATGATAATAATAATAATAGAACATTATTTACAAAGTGAAAATAGGATGGCAGTGGAAAAAAGGAAGAAATAAAATACAAAATATGAAAAGGCAGTAAAAATCAAGTTAAAACGGCCTCGTTCTAAAAAGCGAGCACATGAAAATATACAAGCAAGAACGGGAATGAAAAGCAAAGTTAAAAGCAGGTGCCTGTGTTGGGGCGTGTGTCTGTGCCCCTGCCCAGGTGCTGATCGACTGGATCAATAATGAGCTGGAGGACGAGAGGATAATTGTGAAGGACCTGGAGGAGGATCTGTACGACGGTCAGGTCCTGCAGAAGCTGTATGGTGAGCGATTCAGCACTGTGGCTCAGTTTTGCGGGTGGGAGGGTGGGAGGTGTTGAGGGTGGGAGGGTGGGAGGTGTTGAGGGTGGGAGATGTTGAGAGTGGGTGGGGAGATGTTGAGAGTGGGGCCGTTTGCCCAAATGCAGTTACTAACATGAGAGCAGCATGTCTTGCTTCACATAGGGATGATTTATAATGAGGAACTTTTCATTTGGCATTGATAAATTGCCACGAGTGGTCGCACATGTGAACGTGTTTGAAGACTGATGCCATTCTTTCAGAGAAGCTGTCTGGGCGGAAGCTGAACGTTGCCGAGGTAACACAGTCGGAGATCGGGCAGAAGCAGAAGCTCCAGAGGGTGCTGGAGGCGGTGAACGAGTTGCTCAGGCCCCACGGCTGGGCCATCGAGTGGAGCGTGGAGGGTGAGCGCCCCGCTGCTCTAGGATCTGTTCTAGGATCAGTTTCTTTTTTTGGTTTGTAAAAACTAAGGTTAAGATGAGCAACATATGGGTATGCTATTGCCCTGATTATCTCTTTGCTACCAATCTTCTGCATTAAGTACATAATCATAATGTCCCCATGGTGACATGCAGTCAGCCACAGTGCATATTTCTCTTTTCAGCCATTCACTCCAAGAGCTTGGTGGCCATTGTCTACCTGCTGGTGGCGCTGGTGGTGCATTTCCAGGCCCCGGTCCGCCTTCCTGAGCAGGTGACCATACAGGTGGTGGTGGTCAAGGTGAGTGAGCGCAGGCGGCATAGCAGTTACTCGGAGGCCGCAGATTCAAATGCAAGTTGAGGCACTGCCGTTGTACCATTGACCAAAGATTCTTAATCAAGTCTTGCTGCATAAATCTTTAATTTGCAAAACATACACAGTGCCCTTATTATTTAAGATTCTGACAGAGGGAAAGCAGATCACAGATAGATGGGATCACTGTACAGGAAGTGGCATAGAAGGGGTTTGACCCCCTGACCACACATTTACATATTTACGGGTTGACAGTAGGGTTAGGGTTAGGTTACGGGTTATCGAGGCTGCCCCCATGCCGCCACATGCAGCATACTCATTTCACGAGTCTGCAAGACCACAGAATGGGATTCAGCCCACCTTTGTGCCTCTCTGCAAAGCCAACCGTGTCTTCGCCATTTTGACTCTAGTGAGTCAAAGTGACAGCACTGGGAATGGCGCACATTTCAAAGCTCCGCACTGATGATCGTCTTACAATGTTTTTGCCTTTGGCAGAAAAGAGAGGGCATCCTGCACACGACCCATGTGACTAAGGGGCTGACCTCCACCACAGAGTGAGTACTGAGCCCCATCCAGCAAATATATTTTATTACCCTGTCCCTTTAATAATTTTCAGCCTGTACAAGTATGATTGTTCGAGAATTAAAATCTGTAACAAAATATTTGTCTCCCCTCTTTCTGTCATATATCTCTATTCCTCTCCTCTTTCTGTCCTATATCTCTATTCCTTCCTTTTTCTGTTCTATATCTCTATTTCTTCAAAGGATGATGATGGGAAGATTTGGTGAGTATAGTAATTGATTAATTTCCCTGGTTTTTTCTGTAATTCCCAGTGATATTCAACAGCACTCATTGGCACAAACTGAACTCCTGATTCAGGAGAGCGCAGACGAGCACGTGCTCTCCTCCGAAGCGCATGATGTGGGCAGCCACTTCTTTTCACACCGTAGTCCGCAAGCTGAGTTTGCGTAGACGTGAGGCAGAGGTAGGCACTGTATGTGCAGCTCGGCAGGTGGACTTGCGGGCCTCCGATCGACCAGCAGGGGGTCGCTGGCGCGAGATGAGTCACTGTCATCCAGGCCAACGGAAACCCTTGCTCCCTGGGCTACGCGAGTGGCAATCATGGGTCCCCCTGCGGTGGGGCTGTCGGTCACAGTCACTGCACTGATTCGATACCAGACCACTGGGACTGTCCACAGTGCCTTAAAATGATGAGCCACCCAGCATATATTTAGATTGTGTAACACAGTGTGTGTGAGAGTCTGGGAAATAAGTTCCGTGTGACACAGATTCTGGTTTTGTTTCAGAGAGAGACGCGTTCGACACGCTGCTAGATCATGCACCTGAAAAACTGAACGTTGTTAAGAAGGTAAACTTTTCAGGGGAAAATAACAGAGCCTTTCTTTTCAGCTTAAAAAACAGAGCTTAGGATAGACCAGGGGTTCCCGACCCTGGTCCTGGCGTACCCCTGTGTATTCTGGTCAATATCTTGATCAAATAAGATTGTAAAAAATGTGTTTACATTTCAACACTGTGCATGTTGGGCTTGTTACCATTTGCTTTGCCGTACATGTTTCTGGATTTCATGCCAACTTTTGCTCTTAATTATTTAATTAGTCCAATAATTTTTTTATCGATATTTTAGCTAGATGTCTTGATAAATTCATGAATGACACCTGAAGACTATTCCTGAGAGAGGTTGAGAGCCCTGCGGTCAGTATAGTCCAGGCGTTGTGATGACCAGCTGCCTTCTCCCCTCTTGTTGACAGTCTCTCATCACCTTTGTGAACAAACATCTGAACAAGCTGAACCTGGAGGTGACGGAGCTGGAGTCCCAGGTAAGGTGTGGCGTGGTACAGGTTGACGCATTGCCTTGTTGGTATATACAGTCATTATATGGCCATACAAGTAATTAAAACTCATTTTTAACCACTGCACAGATTTCATGTTAGCAAACTATAGTGTTGGCAAGTCAGTTAGGACATTTACTTTGTGCATGACACAAGTCATTTTTTCAACAATTGTTTACAGACAGATTATTTCACTTTAAATTAGCTATATCAGAAGTTTACATACACTAAGTTGACAATGCCTTTTAATAAAATAAAATAAAATTTGGTTGCATATCCTTTGCATGCCATGACTTCATGATGTCTGTGATCCAACAACATCAAAAGACTCTAGATATCTTATTTTCTGGTACTCTTACAAGTGATACTATAACATATCTGCATTTGAACAGATCTCTATGGGAATTGGGGGGTGGGACTAGATTTAGCTGTAAATTATGCTGGAATAGTATGGAATACATGATTGGTAAAATGGCTGTAAGTCATCAAGGGTCTGCGGTATCAAACGAGCCTCAAACCATCACTCTGCTGATGGTTATAATTATCTGCTATATGGTTGTAGTGGTTATAGTCATCACTCTGCTATAGACGTTATAGTATCCTAACTGACTTGCCAACACTACAGTTTGCTAAGATGAAATCTGTGCAGTGGTTAAAAATATGTTTTAATGACTTCAACCTAAGTGTAAGTAAACTTCTGACTTCAACTGTATCAGGGACAAATGGGGATAAAGCAGTCCTGACGTGACCTTACTACCTTACTTGTGATTGGCAGACTCCTCCACTAAAAACAGTATCTGAAATGCACGAAAAATAGAACAGAGAAGGTCTGGGTTTAACAGCAAGAGGGTCAGTCAAAAATGAACTGCCACAACGTTTCCAGTATTTGAATATTCGTAAGCGAGAGGATGCTGGTTTGAACCTCGAGCGGGACAAAACAGCCGTGCTCGGGTATGAGTTACAGTGCGTCATTTGTCCTGGAAGCGCTATCTTCTATTCTGTTTCACTCCATTTCTTTTTATTGCATTTATTTCATAGGGACACACAAATACACATTGACATACAGAAATTACAATCATCAGGTGTGCAGTAAATTAGAAGCATTTATTATTTACAGCACCTGCTAGATGGAATTTTTCCCGAGCGAATAAACGCAGCGAGAGCCTCATACGTCCCCGCTAAGTAGCTGAGCCTTGTTTTCCCCGGTCCCTGGCATCCCCTTCCCAGTTTGCAGATGGCGTGTACTTGGTGCTTCTCATGGGACTGCTGGAAGACTACTTCGTCCCCCTCTACAACTTCTTCCTGACCCCAGAGAGCTTTGAACAGAAGGTAGGCAGAGGGACGTTGACCGCAGACGGCACAGAGGTGAAATCGAGGGGGTGCCCGAAAGATGAACGAATGAGATAAACGTATGAACACGGTCACCCCTAAATGGAGGAACTATGACAAAATCCAACCCTTGCCAGTGCCAACTGTGGCCCGCAGCCCTGCAGGGGTGGCGCACAATTGGCTTTGCGACGCCCGTGGATATATGGGAGGGATTCAGTCGGTGGGGATAGCAGTGTTCATAGCTCTAGTGACCCCTGTTGGCCGTCTGGGCACCCGTGGCTTGCTCTCTGTGCACGTGTATGATTGGGTATCCTCCGCCCCCACTCTGTGTGTGCGGCTTGTGGCTGTGGTGTAAAATGAAACATCTAGCTGACGCTGTGTGTTTCGCAGGAGAACTGCAAGTTGTCTTCATCCTCCCGAGCCAGCAGCAGGGGCTGTATATGAGCACGCTTGTACATCGTTCGCTAATTGGACATTCCAAATTCAGGTTGTATTGGAGATGGCAAATTCAAAAAAAAAAAGAAGAGCACAAGGTGTCGGGGGGGCTCAAGAACACAAAGTGGAACGTGCCATTGAGAGAGGGTCTGATTCAGAGTTTAGCGTTAGACTATACAGTCAGTGAGCTTCCCCTGGCTCGGTGGAATATCTCAGCGGGTTTGGACGTGAAATATGATTTTAAGCAGAATGACGAAACTGATCCTTGATCAGCACTCCTGCTTTGAGAAGGTTTGTGAAGATGGGTCATGGAGGAGGGTATGATTTCATTTGAGAGACCTCGGGCAGGAGAAAACCGAAGTGCTTGTTTTGGGGCTTGTTAATGAGTTTGTGGGGAGCGCATGTTTACTCTTCACGGGGAGACCGTGACCCCTCTCGTCTCATCGCCAGGTTCACAATGTCGCCTTTGCCTTCGAACTGATGCAGGACGCAGGGCTGAAGAAGCCAAAGGCCAGGCCTGAAGGTACTGTGTGCATGCGTGTGTGCACATGTGTGTGTGTTTGTGTGTGTGCGTGCACACCAGGAAGTCGCAGCCTTAGTCTTGGGGGGCCTCCTCAATATGCTGGAATTCATAGTTGCCAAAGCACATTAACGAAAAATGAAAGAATTAGCTGTCCGAGAACTGAGTAAAGGTCTTTAAATGAAAATTAAATATTAATTCTTTATAACATCATGTGGTTTTAAGAACGGGAAATCATCTTTCATTAGACATTAAAAGTGTCAAATTAACAGCTCGGCATACTTCAGAAATCACAAATAAGTAAATAATCCCAAAAATATATGGGAGGGATTCAGTCGGTGGGGATGGCAGTGTTCATTGCTCAAGTGACCGTACGTAAAATGCACATAAAAGCAGAAAGCAGTGATTTGTAAATTCTCTTTTACATACTGCATATTTAATTGAAAACGGTACAAAGAAAAGATATTTAATGTTTTACCTTATACACTATACACTATACACTAATTCCAAATTTGATGCCTGCAACACATTCCAAAAAAGTTGGGACGAGGGCAAAAAAAAAAAAGACTGGGAAGTTAAAAAAACACCTGTTTGGAACATTCCACAGGTAAAGAGGTGATGCTATGATGGCTGTAAATCATCAAGGGTCTGAGGTATCAAACGAGCCTCAAACCATCACTCTGCTGCCAGATATGCAGTAGATATGGATGGATCACTTTAAGGGTTTCTTCTTCTGACTTATTTTTCCATAGAGTTCAATAGGAAAATGAGTCAGTAGAAACAACCCTTAAAGTGATCCATCCATATCTACTGCATATCTGGCAGCAGAGTGATGGTTTAAAGCGTGTTTAATACCTCAGACCCTTGATGATTTACAGCCATTTAGCCAACCATGTGTTCCATACTATTCCCGAGTAATTTACAGTTTAATCGAGTCCCACCCCCCAATTCCCTAAGAGATCCATTCAAATGCAGAGAGGTTAGAGTATCACTTGTAAGAGTACCTGGAAATAAGATATCAAGACTCTTTTGATATCCTTTTATATCCAGTCATTATTGCATCACGTTTTTACCTGTGGAATGTTCAAAACAGGTGTTTTTTCAACTTCCGAGTCTTTTTTTTTTTTTTTGCCCCAGTCCCAACTTTTTTGGAGCGTGTTGCAGGCATCAAATTCGGAATTAGCATATATTTACTAAAACCTATAAAGTTGATCGTGAAAAACATGAAATATCTTTTCTTTCTACTACTGTTTTCAATTAAATATCTGTAATAGAGAATTTACAAATCACTGCTTTCTGCTTTTATGTGCACTTCACATACTGTCTCAACATGTTTGTAATTGGGGGTTGCAGATGTAAATACCCTCAAATTAAAGCTGACAGTCTGCACTTTAACCTCTCATTAAAACTCATTGTGCTGGGGTACAGAGCCAAAACTACAAAATTGTGCCACTGTCCTAATACTTTGGCCTATAACTGTCTATAACTGAGACAGCATTGGTATTTTTGTTTGTTTAACTGCCTATATTATAATGTGTTCACATGTACCATAATGTGAGACAGCATTGATATTTGTGTTTGTTTAACTGCCTATATTATAATGTGTTCACATGTACCATAATGTGAGACAGCATTGGTATTTGTGTTTGTTTAACTGCCTATATTATAATGTGTTCACATGTATCATAATGTGAGACAGAATTGATATTTGTGTTTTCTTGCAGATGTGGTCAACTTGAAGCTGAAGTCCACTCTGAGGGTCCTCTACAATTTGTTCACCAACTACAAAGATGCAGAATAATGTCTTAGGGGGCTGTAGCTGGTCTGTGGATGAGGGTTGGGCTTATTAGGTTTAGGGGGTTTTGTGTGTGTGAGGGGGGGTCACGCAAAAACATTGAACACTGGAATGTCAGGGACGTGAACCCGGCAGGAACGGGGATGGTTTGGAACCCTGAAATGTTCCTGAATCTTTGAACGTGAAATCAAAACGAACGGCAGGCCCTTTTTATAATGTCACGTGCTACAGCTGCAGACTGTATGTATCCTCAGTGAAAATGTTTTACTGTGGTCTGAAAACTATGAACCAGCATTATTGTCTTCAGCTGTTTTGAAAATTTAGTCAGAATAACTGGTTGGCAAAAAACCAGCACATACACACCAGAGACCAAAGGTGTCAAACTCCAGTCCTGGAGGGCCACAGTGTCTGCTGTTTTGCGGTGTATTTCAACACCAGAGATTAATTTCAGTCGTTGATTGGCTAAAGAGTCAACACACCTTGTTCTCAAAGTCTTTAATTGGCTTCTGATTGAAAGTAAAACCTTGAATACCTGCAGACAGTGCTGCCCTCTAGGGCTGGAGTAAGTAAATGTAACATGCTTTATTGCAATATATTATGATGTGTAAACCTCTTTTGTGTAAAACAACATAAAATTGACTTAAGTAACATTTTTGTAGCCTGAAACTCAAAAAATGACCCTGTCAGGGCCTGTTTAACAGGCCGGCTACCGCGGAGTAAAGTAAGCATCCCTGCGTAATAAGCCGTATGAACAAAGGCGATTTGTGCATGCTTGCATCAGATTTAATTATTTATATAACTATTTTTCAAATGCATTGCGACAACTTGCAAAATGTTTTTTTTATTCATCTGCTCTTGTGTTTGATGAAATTAGATCCTAAACCAAGCAGGAAAACGTGTAAATCGGTCTCTTTATTTTGTCAGCATTCATTTAATTGAATTTGTGTTCTTTTTTTCCTAGTTGGAGGCCGTTAGTTGTGAGCATGGTACCGTTGTACGATACTCCTGTACGATTCTGTTTGGGAAAGTGCTTTTGCCGCCAATAAATGCACCAGCTGTGTCAACCCCCAGTCTCCGCCTTTATTGCCTGTGGTGTATTGTGCTGTGTTTACCTGAAGCTTTGTCCATATTCCCCCAGTTGCCATGGTTACCCCTTTGCCCAAATCAACCCAGTCTTTCAGAGCGACAGGCGGGCATCTTTCCGCCCTCCTGTCTCCGAGACAATAAGGCATTTATCGTTTTCTTCCCTCCGTTGTTATGATCGGTGGAATGTAGGGACCCAATAGCAGGCAGGGGTACCAAAAAACCAAAGTTTAATGTTCAAATAACGGTACAAAATCAAAATTCAAAAAGAGAAGTCGAAAAACAGGCAGGGGTCGGTAACGGGAAGGCACGGCATAAGTACAAACACACAGTCCAGTAAACAGGGTCGCGAGAACACGGACAGAGGTCAATACCAGAAGATCAATCAGACACCAAACGAAGACTCGACTAACACACAAAACAAAAACTCGGAACAAACAAACAGAAACAAAAACCTACTAAGACAAGAAAACACGGACTCGGGAAAAGAAACACTGAAACCAACTAGCTCGGGAGTAAACAGGCAACAGACTACGCTTGACAAATTTTAGTAAGACGAACTCGCAACGAGGGACTAAGACAGCTGGTATATATGCAGGTGTAGACAGGTGCAGACACTTAGCTTGAGAGCAGCATGCGAAAAGAAATCAGGTGTGGAGGGTTGACAAGATAACAAGATAATTAGTACTCGTTAGTAATAAACCTATCCTGACCTAGCGTTAGTAAATTAGTAAATGACATGCACGAGAAACGTAAGGCAACATGAACACATGGTTAGAGAGTTAGTATTACCCAATCCTGATCTAACGTTAGTAGATTAGTAAATAGACACAGGAGAATGAAACAATAAGGGAAGCGTGAGTGACAGCGAGAGAGAGAAGCAGTATGAACGCAAGGCTGCGGAAAGACATGGAAAAATGTATGCTTCAAAAACTGACAATACTAAACATGACAGAAATACAAAACAGACTCAGAACATAACATCCGTTTTTTCTCCCAGGGAGCAAAGGTGTTCTGGAAAAGTTTTTGAAGCACGCTTCTTTTAACACACATTCCTTTTAATATGCACTTCTTTGAACTCACACTTTTCGACGGGCACTCTCTTTCATATTTGCTTTTTTTAAGGCACATTCTTTTTAAAACACACACTCCTTTTAATATGCACTGTTGAACTCAATTTTCGACTTACTCCTTTTAACACGCACTCTTTTTACTATTAATTTTTTAAATATTAACTTATTTTAAGGCACACTCCTTTTAATAGGCACTTCTTTTATGAACACACCTTTTAACATGCACTCCTTTTAACGCACACTTTCCAACTCGCCCACTTTGCAACGCAGACTCATTTTAACACGCTTCTTTTCCACACATGGGGATTCGCACGGGGATAAGAGGGCCTGCCGTTTGTCGCTGAGGTCCAAGTAGTCCCATTTGTTCCTGCCTCTCGTCTCCAGCAGCATGGCCAAATTAGCGCATTGGCCGATCGGCTCCTCCATAGCAGAGAGAGTGTTTATCACCAATGCTGTACTGGCGTGGTAATTGGCCCTGGATCTCAGATGTTTCAGATTTAAATGTCAGGTGGACCACAGTTTTATAAGTGATTAGTGTGCATATTTTACTGCCAGGGTGTGAGTAGTTATTGTTAGTAATTGTTCTACATTGACTGGTGTTCTTTTGGTCAAGTGGTAGGTGAGGCTAAGCAAATATCTCCAGTTGCTTGCTCCGATAATGAATTTGATGTTAGAAAGCGGCCTAGTTTCGGAATTGGGAGTAATTTATTTCACTATTGTAAGGTGCTTTGGATAACAGTGTCTAATTGATTGCAGTGCAGTGTAATGTAATTGAAGTTCTGCTCTGTTACTTTGCTTGAGCAAAGTTGAAGTCGGAAGTTTATATACACTTAGGTTGAAGTCATTAAAACTAATTTTTAACCACTCCACAAATTTCATGTTCGCAAACTATAGTGTTGGCAAGTCAGTTAGGACATCTACTTTGTGCAAGACACAAGTAATTTTTCCAACAATTGTTTACAGACAGTTATTTAACTTTTAATTCACGATATCACAATTCCAGTGGGTCACCATTTACATACACTATTGACTGTGCCTTTAAACTCCAGAAAGAATTACAGAAAATGATGTCACGGCATTCGAAAATTCTGATAGGCTAATTGACATTATTTTAGTCAATTGGAGGTGTTACCTGTGGATGTATTTTAAGGCCTACCTTCAAACTCAGTGCCTCTTTGCTTGACATCATGGAAAAATCAAAAAACCTCAGAAAGAAAATTGTGGACCTTCACAAGTCTGGTTCATCCTTGGGAGCAATTTCCAAATGCCTGAAGGTACCAAGTTCGTCTGTACAAACAATAGTACACAAGTATAAACACCATGGGACCACGCAGCTGTCATACCGCTCAGAAAGGAGACGCGCTCTGTCTCCTAGAGATGAATGTGCTTTGGTGCGAAAAGTGAAAATCAATCCCAGAACAACAGCAAAAGACCTTGTGAAGATGCTGGAGGGCACAGGTACAAAAGTATCTATATCCACGGTAAATTGAGTTCTATATCGACATGAAAGGCTGCTCAGCAAGGAAAAAGCCACTACTCCAAAACCGCCATAAAAAAGCCAGACTACAGTTTGCAACTGCACATGGGGACAAAGATCTTACTTTTTGGAGAAATGTCCTCTGGTCCGATGAAACAAAAATTGAACTTTTTGGCCATAATGACCATGTTTGGAGGAAAAAGGGTGAGGCTTGCAAGCCGAAGAACACCATCCCAACCGTGAAGCACGGGGGTGACTGCATCATGTTGTGGGGGTGCTTTGCTACAGAAGGGACTGGTGCACTTTATCAAATAGATGGCATCATGAGGAAGGAAAAGTATGTGGACATTGAAGCAACATCTCAAAACATCAGCCAGGAAGTTAAAACTCAAAGTCCTGACCTTAATCCAATTGAAAATTTGTGGGCAGAACTGAAAAAGCGTGTGCGAGCAAGGAGGCCTACAACCTGACTCAGTTACACCAGTTCTGTCAGGAGGAATGGGCCAAATGTCCAGGAACTTCTTGTGAGAAGCTTGTAGCTACCCAAAACGTTTGACCAAAGTTAAACAATTTAAAGCCAATGCTACCAAATACGAACAGAGTGTATGTAAACTTCTAACACACTGGGAATATGATGAAAGAAATAAAAGCTGAAATAAATCATTATCTCTACTATTATTCTGACATTTCACATTCTTAAAATAAAGTTGTGATCCTAACTGACCAGGCAGGGAATGTTTACTAGGATTAAATGTCAGGAATTGTGAAAAACTGAGTTTAACTGATTTGGCTAAGGTGTATGTAAACCTTCGACTGCACCTGTATATGTTTACTACTCATACTCTTCAATGATTCAGGTTAAGTAGTGTGTTAGCTTTAGGGTACACCAGCAGTGTGACAAGTAAATAAGTAATAATATTTGGATACATAGTTCAGTGCAAGGGCACCTTGCTCTGCTCAAGGTCTTTGATGTTTGGTTTTTAAGTTATCAACCACCTCGTAGCATAAAAATGTTGCCACTGAGGAAGTAGGTGAAACCACGGCAGCCAAACAGGAAGTGACGGGCCCTTCGTTAGGACTTCCTCTCTTTCTCTTTCTTTCGCAACAATCTGTCCATTTTAAAGGTTTGACATTTTCGGTAAGTGGCGATTCTGGAAACCCTCTCAGACCTGGGCTGGTTTTGAAACCTGCAGACAGAAGACTTCCTCTTTGGGTGCGATTGTTTCTCTGAAGGTGAGATTATTTTTGTAAGATAAATACTCTGTGTGCCCCTGGACCAGTTTGTAGAAAATACACGCTTATGCTTACACTTGCGCGCATACACACACACACACACACACACACACACACACACACACACACACACACACACATAACTGCATACACACACATAAAATAGGAAATTTGGTTGCTGCTTAATCAGGTTGTATAATCTTCCTGGTGTGTTTTGAACACCTGCAGTAATCTGGTTCCAAACCCCATTTCTCAGGACTAAAGCGAGTTGCAGTGTGTTTGTCAAGAGACCCAGGCAAATTGACCGGTAGGTCAAACTCAAAAAGGCTGTGAAACGTTGCTAGCCAGTGGACGCTGGACAGAAGATGGACCAGCCCCCTGGAGCGTGTTTTGAACAGGAGACAGACCCTGGAAACCTGGCAATCCTCCAGGGTGAGCGTCCTCCCCACACTTCCTGTTAGAGCATTCTAGTACGGTTGTGGTGAGTAATAAAGTTATAGTAAAATCTTAACTCCCTTTAACCACCACAAACAGGTTTTTCCACAAGAAAATGTTTAGTATTTGTCACTTGATATCTTCAACAGACCACTGTCTGGGAACCATATTCTCTTGATGTTCCACAACATCCCAAAAAATACTGAAAGGTTGTTAAAAAAAATAAAAAGGTTGTTGCAATGTTATTCACCGCAACCTTAATGCAATGTTGTAAAATGATGAAGTGAAGCATGTATTTTGTCGTAACTGGGTTTCCAGTGTATGCAGCATAATAACTTAACCCCAGCATAATAACCCATCTCTCACTCTATAATGCCTGAGGGCTCTGCGCTGACAGCCATGCCCTGGTAATCTGTTTTAAGAGCTGTGTTCTCTCATTATTGAACAGGAAATTTCATTTTATCTAAAGCTTTAAAGCAATTGTGATGCTGGTCCCCTCCCTCACCGTTGATGATAATCAATGGTACATTGTGTGGCTTTATTTTGCCTCAGGCGAAAAGAGGACAATAATTCAGCCAACGTCTCTGAAGGACCCCAAGCTTGATAAGCTGAAAGAGGTATGGCTGTCCCCGGCAAGGCTGGGCTAACCTTCGGCTGTCGACCGTTCGCTTTGACCTGCTGAGCTCATGACGCAATTGAGACCATTATGTCCCAAATCGAATTGGCTCTTATTGTGGTCCAGTCAGGAGTTTTGGGGCCTGGTCATTAGAGCTCAGAGCTACCCCCTCACATGCCTTTATTCACAATCCAGGTCCTCATCGACTGGATCAACAGCACTCTGAAACGGGAGCACATCGTAGTGCAGAGCTTGGAGGACGACCTCTATGACGGGCTGGTGCTCCACCACCTCCTTGGTAAGAGACAGCTCCAGCTCCAGTGTGAAATCCAAGTGCCTCCGGCCCGACAGAGGGGCAATTCAGCCCACTCAAGCCTGCTCTCCTAGGGCAGTGGTGCACAACAAGGGCCCATCCGTTTCAGGATTTTGTGCCAACATCTTAATTATGTAATTAGCTCAACCATATCTTGATCTGACATTTGTATAAGCACCAGCTACAGCCACAAACTGCGAGTGTGGCTTAAAGTCTTTACTGTGCAGGAGTGAACCAGCATAGTGTATAGAGCTGTCAGAAAATAAAATCTAAGGTAATTGGTCACAACATAAACCAGCACGCAGACCGGCTCTCCAGGACTACAGGTGTGCACTCCTGCTCTAAGGAGAACAGTGTTGGCTGTTGAGAATTTCTGACGGAACAGCACCGGTTGGAGAGAATTACTGAAAGAGAAAGAGCGAAGAGTGCCTTTTAAAGAGGGCCACACCGGAAATAAGCCGAACATTGTTTTCATTGCTGATAGTTTTTAATGTTTGTTTGCTCGATGGTTAGCATTTAATGTATGTGCTGTTAGCACACAAATGAGGTTTGTGCAGTTTCTTTTTACTCGACGGTCGAGTAAGCATCTTGTAAACAGTGTGGACTCGTCAGCCAATCCAGTGTGCTGAAAATCAGCGGACACTGCAGCCCGCCGGGACTGGAGAATGAGATCCCCCGCTTTATGGGATGGTGAGATTGTCTCGCAGTGCAGAGATGATGTGTGATGTCGTGCATGCCTTTCCATCCGTGCCTGTCCCAGGCCAGCTGGCCGGAGTAGACCTGCCCGTGGAGGAGATAGCTGTGACGGAAGCAGCTCAACTGCGCAAGCTGGAGGTCATCATGGAGGCCCTGAACCAAAACCTGGGCCTGCCAGATCAGGCCGCCCCCAAGTGGAGCGTAAAACGTGAGCCTCTGACATTTTACTATTACGTTACACGTGGGCGGCAGCGCAGTATAGCGGTTAGAGAAGTGGGCTCGTAACCCAAAGGCTTTGATTCCTGAGTAGGGCGCTGCCATCGTGCCCTCAAGCAAGGTGCCTAACCTGAATTGCAACAGTAAATATAAAGCCGTATAAATGGATACTGTGTAAAAAACTGTTAGTCACTCTGCATGTAACATTGTGTAATGAGCCAGAACCTGGAAACCATCTCCTTTGATTTAATTAATTTAAAAAGCTTAGCAAGACACACATGCAGTCAGCGCCACACAAAGGTAATCCAGTAATTCAGTTTGAATGGAAGAAGCGCATTTTGCTTATGTTCATGGCAGTCTGCCCTTCTCCCTACCTCATCTTTTCCAGTCATCCATGCCAGGGACCTCCTGGCCACTCTCCATATCATGGTTGCCATTGTGAAGCGATTCGAGCCCGATTTTGCCCTGCCCTCCGGCGTCAGCGTGGAGGTGGTCCTGCTGGAGGTTAGTCCAAGGGCCATTATTCATTAAGAACTTCCGCTTTCTACACAAAGTAAGCACTGATCTTGGATCAGATCTCCCCCTGTCCATATCCTAACCTTATCCACAATGAGCTAGAAGACAAAACTGAACCAGGATCAGGGCCTGAAGGAGCACTGATCTCAGGACAGGTTTCCCCCAACTATATCCTCACCTTATTCATTATGAGCTTGACCGCTAAACTGATCCCAGATTAGAACCTACTCTCATATATTTTATGGACCCAGGCCTTAAAGACAATCTCACCAAAGCACACAGAGATTCATGAGATAATCCTCATCTTCCATTGTTTACAGGTCAACAAAAGCGGGATCAAGTCTGACAAACAGGTAGAACACATTACAGAACCAAGGTGAGTCAGCTTTGGAAAGCAGTTCCCCTCAAAATCGCTACAATTCATTTTTCTTGCATCTTGTCTCATAGTTCAGTGTAGCCCAAGTTTTCATAAAGCATGTAAATTTTTTATATCGCACCATTCCTTCCCTCAGCAATTCAGCTGACAACTCATCGAACATGACAAAAAGTAAGTGAGCAATAAAAGACAACAATAAAATAAACTGAAATTTCACACCGACTCTGATATAAAAAAAGCATCTGATTTTGAGGTGACGCTGTTCTTGAGTCGTGTCCAGTGCGTTTGCTTTTATTACATTACATTACATTATAGACATTTAGCAGACGCTCTTATCCAGAGCGACGTACATAGTGCATTTCCGAACAAGGAACAAGTGCGTTTCCTGCTAAACTGCCCCTCTCTTTCACAAAATGTAGCGGGAGATCCCATTGACGAGCTCATGAAGCTGGACTGGCAGAAAATCAACACGGTGACGCAGGTGAGAGAGACCGTCCTGTTGCTTCCGCTAGTTTTACCCCAAGTTTCAAGTCAGCTGCAAGGCCCTGGTTCTGCAGTACCATCTTTCTCATGTAGCTCTATTCGGGCTCATTTTGGGATTCGAGTTACTCAATATGAGCTATATTTTAAAAATCAGCGAACTGTCGTGAGTATCTAATTGCATGCAAATCGAGTTTGACATGGCAGAGTGTTCCTTGGTTTTGAACGTGGTTGCCATTTCGGTTTTGCAAGTTGGCGGCATTTACCTGACAGGGAACTGACACACAGACGGGGGCGGAGCTTCGCAGAGGTTCACGGATGCGCATGTAGCGTGCAGACTGATGCTTGCGTGTCCTTTCCCTGTCTGTTCTCACAGGCCATCCTGCACTTTGTCAACATCAACATATCTTCCTTAGGACTGCAGGTGACAGACATGGAGAAACAGGTGAGTGAATGCTCACACAAAACGGCCTGGTTCCCAAACTCAGTCCTGGGGACCCTGTGTGTGCTGGTTCTTGTTAAGCCTCCCCCATAGGGGGACAACGTTCTAATGTTTAAATCCCTTCGACTAATTTGAGTGTCATTTTAAAATGAATAAGCGCATTCAAATTATTGCCTGATCTTTGTTAAACAATCTCAAGTTGTCTCTGTCATTATCCTTTCTAAATCATTATAGGCTACAAATTGGTCTTGATTATTCAGCAAATACATTTTTGATCGTTAGGCTACTCAAGCTAAATAAACAGAAACAAGTAATCCTGTACACCCAACTTTTTTCAACGCACCGGCCATCACTACATATATTTAAGTGCTACCCATTTTATGATGTGAAAAAAAATACTGGCACAGAAAAACTTGATATATTCATTGATGTTTGTTATTCAGTTAATTAATTGCTTGATTGATAATTAAGAACAATAAGTGGAAACAGGTTGAGAGTAATATCCGTATAAAGTTAAGGTTACCGAAGGCCTATTTTACAGCCGACGTTACACCACTGGTAGAAACAGTGCGTACAGTATAACGATGTTGGTAGAATAAGTGCGTACAGTATAAGTCTCGGTAGTAACTGTGCATACAGTATAAGTGTCGGTAGAAACAGTGCGTACAGTATAACAGTGTTAGTAGAAACACTGTATACAGTATAAGTGTCGGTAGTAACTGTGCATACAGTATAAGTGTTGGTAGAAACAGTGTGTACAGTATAACAGTGTTAGTAGAAACACTGTATACAGTATAAGTGTCGGTAGTAACTGTGCGTACAGTAAAAGTGTCGGTAGAAACAGATAACAGTGTTTTATACCTGTCTCCAGTTTGCAGATGGAGTGATTCTGCTCCTGCTGCTTGGACAGCTGGAGGGATATTTTATACCTTTGTGTGAATACAGCCTTTCTCCGACCACCAAGGCTGAAATGGTGAGTAGTTGACACTTTGTGCAGAGAGGGCAGAAATCGGATGTCAGATGTTGTGACAAAAACCTCATTTCAATCAGCCTCGACCAGGGGTGTCTAACTCCAGTCCTGGTAGGCCACAGCGTTTGCAGGTATTTGCGGTTTCCTAATCAGCAGCCAATTGAGGCCTGGAGAGCACGGTATGCGGATTCTTTTGGCCAATCGATAACTTCAACAAATGAGCAGATGCTGTCGCCCTCCACACGTGGAGTCTGACACCTATGACCTAGACCTGTTACCAGAGAACGGCAGCTCACGTTGCGTGCTTCGGAGGAGAGCCCGTGCTTGTCTGCGCTCTCCCAAATCGATAGCATAGGTTTTGCGGCATTAAAAATCCAATTTGGCATTCCAAAATTGGGAAGAAATCAAAACATTTTTAAGAACAGTCTGGCAGTTGTTGTGTTTAGGGGCTGGCTTGGAGAGACATTTTGTGTGAAGCATTGCTTTGGAATGATCTCATTGGTGAGCTCTAGATTAACAGCACCCCCCCTCCCCCCCCCCCACTATTCCAGCTTCACAACGTGACTCTGGCTCTGGATATCCTCAATGACCAGGAACTACAAGTCTCCAATATTGATCCTCAAGGTGAGCGTACACCAGTGTTTCCCAACCAGTGTGCCGCGGCACACTAGTGTGCCGTGAGAGATCGTCAGGTGTGCCGTGGGAAATTATCTAATATCACCTAATTAAAGGGGTAGGAAACCCTCGGTTACATTCTCTCTCCGCCCACTCCACGAATTCGAAAAATGCAATTAAATGGGCGTGGAAAGCAGCAGCCGAGGGGGAGGGGCGAGAGCGAGGAGAGAGGCTATCGTCACCTGAAGACACGCCCACAAGGGAAAATATTGCGAGTGAAACTGAGTCTGTATCAATCGCTGACTAATTCGGTGATATCAGTCAATGGCTTTTTCGAGGTGGGGGACATCTCCCCTCCGGAATGCTCTGGGCTTTCCACCGCCCAGGAGTATGAAGAAGAAAATGGTCTTATACATCTAACGTAGCTATGCTTCACGAACATGACAATAAAATATGTAAACGAATGCCAAGTGAAACTAAACGGCTGTTAGCTATAGGCTACGCTACGGGAGACTTCACAGTCTGCTCAAATCGATGTTCTGCCCAGTAAATTAACGTTTGTCAGCAAATATTCATTCTGACATAACGTTACCTGCAGATTATACAAACATGAAAAAATACAACACGTAGGCTAATGAATGTCAAGTGAAACTGAACGGCTTTTGGCTTTTTTATTTTGTTTTACCTACGTTATCCTAGCCATCTACAAATGCACGTTTACTAGCTATCCAAATAACTTAACTAAGACATACGTTAACATAAGCACAGCATTATCACTTTGTACCTTGTACCATTTTTATTTCAGTAAATACATGTTCCAGCCATGGGGGGTTCCAGATAGTGCAGTTAATGGTTATCCATCAAACGTAACTCCGTAACTCCTGCTCCAGTTAACTATGGTTAACGATACGAAAACAACTCAAGTAAATATCTTTGAGGCTACAAGATAACCATCACGTTAGCAAGCCAACAAGACGCCGTAGGCTGCACTTAATTTAATTTACCGCATTTGGAGGGACAGAAATATCAGTCGGGCTTGGTAACGTTTCCGCATTCCTTTGGCTGGCATACCCCAATTCAACCTGGGCATAGTGTAACTGTTAACGTTAATCCGCGGATGCTCTTGCACCCAGAGAAAGCACACTTGCGACCCATCAGTCATTGCTTGTAAATTGAAACTATTGAGAGCTGTTGAGGAAGAGCTTCGTGTGTGTCTTTCTACCATTACTGCCAGGATATCCATTTTGTGTTCATCGAAACAGCCCCAGGTTTCCCACTAAGTATAAATACATTAAAAAACTATATTATTAACTATATGTATTATAATAAAGGTCATCTAATCTAATATGTACTGTGTTTGTGTCATTTTGGTTGGTGGTGTGCCCCAGGATTTTGTAAATGTAAAAAATGTGCCGCGGCTCAAAAAAGGTTGGGAAACACTGGCGTACACCATATCCGTGATAGATCACACATAGCGAACAGGCCTTTTTATACGATGTAAAAGCCACTTTCTCCAGACATCCACCTTACTGTAATGACCTGAATAATAAATATAATAATAAGAAATAATAATACTGTTCCTCACAGTAATGTATACCCTGTGCTCGTAATCATATGCAGACTGGTAATATCTTTAATTTAGAGATATTAACTGGGAGATCTTGAAAGGGTCCCTCTTCCCCTAGGTCCCATGAAAGGGCTTACATAAATCGTATGAATTATGTTCTGTCATATTGCACATTAATGAGATGAAAGGAACATATCATTTAAGTGTGCGATCTGTCAAGGTGCATATAACTCCAGGTGATTCACGTTAAAGGGTAAGAATCGTTCACCGGGATTTCTGCTCCCAGAAGCCCATTTGAGATTTGTTTTTCCTACCTTTGGATAGACAAGTGAAATGTTAAATTTAGTGGCACTAAAGAAGTTTCTGCAATAATTCCTCCAGTGGAATTGTCTCACTGGAAAGAAACTGGGCACTTGAAATGTATGAAAGACGACATTAAACATGCTTGTGTGTGTGTGTGCACTTTTGTGTGTGTATGTGTGTGTGTGTGTGTGTGTGTGTGTGTGTGTATGGTGGAGTGGGGTGTGCATGTGCGTGATGTGTGGCTGCACATGGCTCGTCTGTTCATTTTGATAAGCATAACATGATGCAGTGCATTTCCACTTTAATCACAATAGCAATAGTCCATAATTTGCCTGGCAGGAGAGCTGCCATTAAGAATATTCAAGCTGCTGAACGTGGACTGGCTAAATTAATTTAACCTCGGAGCAACTCACTAATTGGATTCATTTATAGCTTCCCTTTAATCACCAAATAACCTCTCTGGTCTAATGAGCAATCCCATTGCTTTAGGTTGGTGAGTAAACGTCACTCATTAATTCGGTTTTAAACACCGCGGAGCCAATCTGAATTTGACGTCTGTGATTAATACAATATGTATGAATGTGTGACAGGAATCCTGTGTGTGGTTCCTGCATAATCCTTATTCCCTGTGTCTTTTCATATTGGTGATAAATCTTGTACTTTTGTATAGACTTTACACACACTCAGACACAAACATGCTTAACACGGCCTTGTGTACACACTGCACGCACACGCAAATACTCTTAACACAACCTTGTGTATATACTGCACACACACCCGCACACAAATATGCTTAACAGGGCCTTGTGTATACACTGCACACAAACCCACACACAAACACGCTTAACACAACCTTGTGTATATACTGCACACACACCCATACACAAATATGCTTATCAGGGCCATGTGTGTACACTGCACACAAACCCACACACAAACACATTTTGGTGACATTTTAACATGAACTAGACTAAACAAATAAAGTAATAACAATCTGTATGTTGCTAGATATCGTCTCCCAGGATGTCACTGCCACACTGAAGGTCTTGCACATCCTGTTTACGAAGCACAAGAGCAGGTGAAGGCCAAAGAAACGGCAGAGGAGACGCAATTTTGGAATGGAAGTAGACCTCACAGCCTACAGCAGTTTAATGTTGTGCTCCGTCCCAAACCTTACCCGGCCAAGGCTACAGAACTCCCTGGATATGGTGCCTCTCTGCATTAGTCTACACAAGCAAAGTCACACTGGAACATTACAAATATATTCTCCAGCTCTTTGACAATTCCAGCCTTCTGCAGTTACTGTTTAAGCCATAATAAAGCATTGCTGGTGAATTCCCTGTGTTCTACTGCTGCATAGATCCATCAAAGTTTTGAGGGGCAAATGCTGTATTTCACCGAGTAAACATAATGATGTGTCCATCTATTTTGATTTTGATACTGTGACATCTTTGTTATGTTATTGATAAATGTTGGCTGTTTCCATGCCTCTCAAACCCACTGCAGGGGAAATCAGGTGAACAATTCTCACTCTCTTTGTCTACCTCCCTCTTTTTATCTACCACTCTTTCTTTTTAACTCTATTTCTCTACCTCTCTCTCTCTCTCTATCTCTTTTGCGCCCCCTCCCTCCCTCCCTCCCTCACTCTCTCTACCAACTGTTCAACCAATTGTTTGGTTCTGTTAATCTTGTTGTTTGTTTGGAGTTAATCTCTTCATGCTCAGAGAATGGTATTGTGCCAGCAGTAATCAGAAGTAGGCTTAACCTGGTACTGTGTTAACACCCACTAAGGCCTGATCCTGCTGTCTCATTTATTCTCTTATCCAAAGCGATCCGCTTTAGAAAGGATGGCGAAAGCTGTCCACAGACACAGTGATGCGTGGAAATACACAAAATTACGTGAGCAAGCTGCTCCAGTTGACCCCTAACTTTGAAGATTTTGTGTGGTTTCAGCAGTTGAATGAGGGTCTGTTCTCCACAATCTTCAATTGTCACCTCATTCAACACGTAATAAACCTAGTCTCAAGGCATTTAGAATTTGTACTTTGGTTCATAGCATAGTTGGCCAGTTCTGGCAGTATAGTTCATGTTAATCGGATGAATACGCTGAGGGGGTGTTTCAAACGAAACTCCGGGCCAGTTTTAGAATCTCAGCAATAAGAGATGCAGTTGCACTCTTCAGCCACACATTGGTGCTCACGAGCTGACTACTGTACAGCACTTGTGAATTGTGTAGCTTCCAAAAAGACAGAAATGTGAAGCAAGCTCACATCCTGGGGGAGTGGGGGGCACAGCTCCTGTTCACCTGGGCATGGAACCTAACCTGACCTGCCTCTATAAATAACCAGGCTGTATAAGTAAGTGAAACATGAATTGGCAGATATGTAAGTTTCTGGATGAGGGAATGTACAAAGCAAAAAAATATAAACATGTACAAAGAAATAGACAGTGCCCACCACTATTGTTGGCACCCCTGGTAAAGATGAGTAAAAAAGGTTATACAAAATGTACCGTTTGATGAATTAGCTTAATGTCCCATTGAAAAAATTTGAAAAATCCAACCTTTAATTTAAGTAAATTTCTTATGAGAAAAAAAAAAATCTCATCAAGAAATAATTATTTGTAACAAAACCACGTGTGCCACAATTATTGGCACTCCTGCATTTATATATAAAATAAAGTAATAATTTTCTATTATTTGGTCGCATATCCTTTGCATGCCATGACTACCTGATTTCTGTGACCCAACAACATCAAAATACTCTTGATATCTTATTTTCTGGTACTCTTACAAGTGATACTATAACGTATATGCATTTGAATGGATCTCTATGTAAATTGGAGGGTGGGACTAGATTTAGCTGTAAATTACACTGGAAAAAACTATGAAAGATATGGCTAATTGTAATTCAATTCAAACAAAATTGAACTCTGTCAAAGCTGTCAAATTGTTCCAATATTAAACCTTTGATCTTGATTTGAATACCAACAAAGTTCTAAGATGACTAATGTACATAGTTACAAAATTGACTGTATGTGTAATGAATTAAACTGTGTAGATTCAAGAAATGCAAATGTTTTAATAGTGTGCATTTTTCATAAATATTTGTATACTAAGACCTTAAACAAAATATATGAATATCAATATATATAGCTTGGAGCTGTAGAGCAAAAAATATCTGTAAAACTAATGTAAAAAAAACAAAAAACATTCCTGAATGGCACCCTGGTCATCTACATATCTGACAATTAGCCTACAGACAGCTGTGAGTGACAGCTTAGTCTCATCAATCTGTAGTCTGTAGTCTCATAAATCTGCCAAGAGAAGAAGGGAGCGCCATCAACCTTAAAAATATTTCCATTAATATAATGATGTTAACTCTGTGCATTATATTTCTTTAAAAAATAATTTATCATCTTTCTGAAGTAATTTTTTGGTTCTTACCACACAGACAAAGATATGTTTTTTTTCTATTATTTATGTTGGCCTATTTGTGCTTTCCTCGTTGTACATGTGACTTGACTGGACACAGCTGCGCATGTGAGATGAGCACAACATGTAAACTTCCTGGTTCAGATGTGCTCCCCATTGGTTTCTATTGGCATCGCTGTCTCTACATTATATATACTCTCAGATTGGCATTCTTCCTAGCAACTCAAACATTAGTAACGATGTGGTCCTTGCATGTGTGATGCAGTTTGGTTGCCCAATTCAAATTCTTTGTCGCCAAAACCCTGCACAGTCCATGTCAGCGACTTTCCCGTGAGAGGGACAGCAATACCGGGGATTGGTAGCGAGGCTGCCCATAAGTGTAGGCTACCTTTCATAACAAACAGACAGACGACATTCCAGAGAATCGATGGCAATAAAATAAGTAAAGTATAAATGCCACTGAACTACCATTAAACTAACTCAGCCATAGGCTACATGTCACACCACAACCAAAGAAGTCCATATAAACACAATATTTGTTCAAGTAGACTACTGTTCAGCCTGCATAACGTTGGGCCTCTTGGGTAGCAGGTAGTTGGACTTGTTGCATTCTGGTGTTAAATGTGTGACACAGAAAAACTTGGCTATTGCTCTAAAGGTACATTTTTCCAGGATTGTACATATGAGCCTGCTTTGGCCAGATTAGGCTCATATGTACACTGCTAGAGTTGAATTAACGTCAACGTCATAGTAACTTTGTGGTCCATTTAGAGGATGTGCACAGGACGTCATTTTATGGTCCTATGACTGTATTAAGAACGTCCTGAAAACATTGTTTTGACGCAAAGAAAAACGTCCCCAGAACATCAAAGGACCCCTACAAAATAACGTCCGGAGAACGTTAATTTCCAACGTCCTAATAACTTTGTGATCCATTTAGAGGACGTCATTTTGTTAGCTGGGATGGCTGGAATGGCAGGTATGATTGAGATCTGTGGACAGTCAACATTGAGCTAATTCAGAGTGAGCGAAATCACTGGAAAACTCCTGGAAAAAAAAAAAGTCTCTTGCAAATTGAATTACTCAAAGACAATTGAAGAGTTTGCTGCAGCTGAATTCGAGAAAGGTCCACTTCTAAGAGTGAGTCAACATTATTCATTAAGTCATGCTTCAATTTGTTCGTGATAATAGCGTAGGCTACTTTTTTTAGGTTTTGACAACTTGAGTTGTTTTATCTCGCGCCGGCCCTGGCAATTTGAACAGAATAACACAAAAGCCCCACATCCAATTTTCATGAAAACAAATAACTGGTTAACTAAGACATAGACAGAGACGCACATTATTTTGTGGGGGGGGGGATGGAAGGCCGCCATTGGCTGGGCAAGCAGCCCCTTTTTGCTGGCCTGCTTGCCCCCCCCCCCCCCCCCAAACACACACACACCACTCTACAGAACAGTAATATGAATGAATACTGGCGAGACACACAGAGTTGCACAGATAAACCTACATGTAAACCAATTACCAACATAAATCAACCTGGAGAAATGAAGTTTTACTTCCAGCTCCAGGCATTTTAGAAAACCACAGTAACAAATCACCTGGCTTGCGTTCATCTATTAAAACATTATCGCCTCACTTTCCCACACACCCAGACACAGAGTGTAGGAAGCATTCGTTCATTCAAAATAGATTAAGGCCAATATTCAATTAACATTCGTTCTTATCTTTGACTTGCAAGTAAAAATTAAACTTTTCCTTCACACAGTTAATTAAGGGATTCGTCAATTGTGTTTGTGTTCGGCTCATACATAGTACTGCATAGTAGGGCTGCAGGATTAGGGCAAAAATTATAATTGCAATTATTTTTGTCAATATTGAGATCGCGATTATTCATTGGTTTTTGGAACATAATACATTTATTGCACTTTAACATTTTAGAAATAAATCCAGAAAAATTATAGAATAATGCATATATTTTCACATTTTCTAACTCCAACCCTCTACTGTGAGGGAGGAAAAATAGGAGTGCTTGATTTAATATAGAGCACCAGAGAAAGTCAAAAATTAGATTAATTGTGCAGCCCTACTGCATAGTACCACTTCCTCATTATTGAAATAAAGCCAATTTTCCAGCCCGTGCCTTCGCTAACCTTGGCTATTAAATGTCCTCATAATTTTGTCCCGAAAAATACAAGAACATAGACGTTTTTCTTTAGCAGGGGGGGCAGTGCAACCAAAGTGGTTTCATTCCCATTTGAGGCAGATCGAGGCACATCCCACAACTCCGATTGGAGAAGTCTTTATGCAGTCATCACTAGGAAGCGAGATCATCTGAGAGAAGCACCCATAGTCCTACTGTGCATGTGAATGAAGAAAGGCTACATACAGAACGGCCTCCATTTCAACAATGTGTCAGGCATCTCTTTCCCCCGCAATTTTCAGAAATAACACAGTACAACAAACAAAGATGCACATACTAGTCTATGTTTGACGCGCCATGAAGATGTATAGTGGCTTCCGCTCCAGACTGGCTTGTCACATTGTCGTGTTAAGGTTTCTTTGACGATTCTTAAAACTCGGACTAGCGAATGAACAATTCAGCAGTTTGACCTTCTGAACATGACTATACTTTATACCTATACTTTTATGTTAAAATTGAGGAGAAATGTTGTACTGCAAAGCTCACTGCATGCTTAAATCTTTGGTTGTTGACATCATCTTCTGGAGTTTGTGCACATAGGTACTTCCCCATATTAGAACTGCTGGCTTACCTCTGGAGGGGAACGCCTGTCCATTTTAAAGGGTACAGAAAATATGGTATAATACTGAAGAACACAACTGTGGTTTTGAGTTTTATTTGGTTCTCAGGAAGAATTAGGACTATCAAAGTTACCCCACAAACACCATACAGCATTATAAAGCATATCCATTGTATTGTCTATGTTCTGAACATCTGAGCTCATATCATGGACTGGATTCAATTCATAGTTTTTTTCCCCCCACAAAGAGTGCTAAGTGGTCAGTCAAATGAACTCTCCAGACAGTGCTTGTGAAGAAAACGTGTACTGCCTACATTTCATTAAAAGTCAATATTATGGACAAATGTTGATGGACTCCCAGTGTCTTATCAAAGCTTTGTGTAAATAGGGCACTCAAGTTCAAGTGTGTGCACTGTGGAGTGAGATGAGCTGTTGTGTTTTGTGTCATCCTCGGGTGTCAAGGACAATGGGAACTGTAGTGCAGTGAATCAGTCCATATGTTTCAAATAGCCTAACGTATCAAGTGTATGAGCCAGTATTCATGGATTGTGGGTGAAGTATGCATGTTGCCGATGTGGGACTGTCTATCACCTTTCAATAAATCGCTTCTGGACAAGGGTTCTGTCAGTTTGGTCCGGCTGAGCTAAGTTCCCCGCGACGGCACCAAACGACATGTTCGGGATTTATGTGCTTTTTTTCCATAACATGACATTACTTTACATTACATTACATTAAATTGCCTTCATTTTGTAGATCCTCTTATCCAGAGCAATTTACAAAATGGAGAACAGAGGTGCACTCACCTGAGTTATGTGAGCAACAGTGCCAGACCTTGCTAACATCATGCATAGACCATAAGGTATATTATACGTAGCATTTGAAAATAAAATATTTCCTACAGTTCACTGCCGCCAGCCTTCTAATGTAATAGATATGGTGTGGAACAGCAGTTCAGACATGTAAACATTAATCATCTCCATGGTTTCTGCTTTTATGCAGCGTTAATTATTATTTATTATCCACCAACATATTTGTAAGACGCATTACTGTACTAATAATAGAGTGAGCGAGAATGTTTTCTGTCTGACGTGTCATTAACAAACGGCGGGCTACGCTTTCCGGAGCGTAATTGTGCACAAGGTGGCAAATCTGGCAATAACTCAACGTTGTTTTTTTGCGTTTTACAACATTACAGGTTGTCAGTGCTTATGCCAGGCTTCCTGCTTCTGAAATAACTGCATTGTTTGATTAGCATTCTGGAATAGGCTCTTGCAAAATGCTAATTCGTAACTAGTGAATTCACAGCCTGGGTTTAACAGAAGCCGCGCGTAGGCTGCTGGGTGGCTCCTTCTTGGTGGCCCCGTTCTAGTGTGTGGATGGACCCCATGGTCTGTTATGGAATCTGGACCGTGCCGGTGCCCACTTTGAAAGGCAGCCCCGCAGGGCGACACACGATCGGCTCGAGCATTGTCCAGGAGTGGGGAGGGTTTCAGTTAGCCGGATGATGACGTCTCATCGCACACCAGTGACCCCCGACCTACCTACCGAGCCCCGCAATAAAAGCACTCCAAGGCATTTTAATACATTGGAAAAGATAGACCTTTATTTCTCTCTGCTATAACAATACAAAGTTACCAAGTGCAATTACTATTAGACTGAAACTGTACATTCTATCTAGAAGGGAAACAGACAGCGCCTGGTGAAGAGTGATGTCATCACACCTGTACTGAGGAACCAGCAGCTGCACGGCCAAGATTCACTGTAAGGCAACTGTTACCATGGCAACTTCATGAGTAAAATTACAAACCCATTTTTTCCTTACTGTAAGACCTGGTTCAAAGTTCTTCACACTTTCCGAAGAGTCAAAACAGGAACTTGTAGAAACAGTGGCTGGAAGAAAACTTAGAAACGAGCAACACTGTGCCAGCTCCGTATCTCAATTTGTATGTATGTGTGTGTCTGTGCCTGTGCCTGAGAGAGAGATGCTTGCATCTGTCTGTCCGTTTGTCTGTGTGTGCATGTGAGGCCCTTGTGAGATTAGGCTTTTGCAGCGGCATGTTCCCTTTTCCGATCGATGGTCTTTAAACAAACTTCTTCAGAGTAGGAGTGCTGATCTAGGATCAGTTTTCCCTGTCGATATCCAAATTTTATCCACTTGAGTTAAAAGGCGAAGCTGATCCTAGATCCTAGTCCTACTCTGAGACACATGCTCTGGTTTCTGTACTTACCAGCTGTGATACGTCCCTTTTAAACTCCCATTTTTCAGCTCGCAGTCCGAGGGGCGAATGGAACGGGGGCTTGCTGTTCAGCCCAAGCAATCAAACTTGAACTGTAATTTGGGTTTTCCCATCCTTGTGGATTTAAGCATGTAATACGTAAACATGGCCGCAGTGTAGTGTAATGGTTAAAGAACTGGCCTTGTAACCGAAAGGCTGCAGGTTCGATTCCCAGGTAGGACACTGCCGTTGTATCCTTGCGCAAGGTTCTTAACCTGAATCGCTTCAGTATATATCCAGCTGTGTAAATGGATAATATGTAAAAAAATAAATGCTAAAAAAAAAGTAGTGTAAGTCGCTCTGGATAAGAGCGTCTGCTAAATGCCTGTAATGTAATGTAACACCGAACCACTCCTTTGCAGCACTCCTTTGAAGCAGTACAATTCAAGGGGGGGTGTTGTGTGGGGGGAATGTTGCAAGTTGCGACATTTGAGGGTGTTATTACATTTGACGGTAAGCCCTTATTACATTTTTCGGTGTTATTATATTTGAGGGTCATTTATTACACTTGAGGGTGCAACAACCCACATTTGTATTGCCGATTTCTTCTGCGGCCAGATTTGTGTTTCATCGCCGATTATGGGAGGAGATGGCGTCGGGGCTGTCGTTAAATCTCGCGAGCTGGAGAAGGTTCTGCCGGCTGGCCTGCTGAGAGGGCTCGACACGCTTACAGGTGGGCCCCAGCATTGCATGTTTAAATCACGTTATTCTTCCTCTAAGCTGTGATGTTGATACAGAGACTGGCCCTACCAGGGGTCTGCTGAATTGTGGTATGCTGTGGTAAGTTGACTTTCACATGTCATTTTTGTGCATGGGGACAGATCAGACATTTAAAATTTTGGTTAACTGTTAACGTGGTGGTAAATCCGATACGTATCTGATACCTGATCATAACCTGACTGGCTGGTCTTTTTTGGCCCTCGGGTCCTTTTTTTGTCACTCCCCACATGGCACTGTGGTGACTTGCATCATCATTTCATGATGGAAATTCCCATTCAGCCAACTGTAAAATTATCGTGTGGACAGCTGCCTAAAAAGGTAGGATTTGGTAAACAAACCTGATTTGACCTATTTAAGCAAAGCATACACATTTACTTCCACAGCCACCGAAATGAATACAGTTTATTATTGCTGCTGTGTCCCTGTAACGGAATACTCATGTAAATTTTGCTGTACCTGCCCTTCTGAGTCATGAAGAGTATCCCTGCAGGGGCGGAGCAATAGGCCTGAAAACTCCAGGGAAAGAGGGATTAAAGAGGTCTTATTGGCTTGAAAGTTTGTTAATCACGTTAAGAGGTTTTTTGCTTTATTGCGCACAGTCGCTCATCGAATAATTTTGCAATCCACACAGGAGAGCCTCGCAAACATGGCGACCGGCATATCCGTTCATCCCCTAACCTGTCGTGTGCATACGCGAGCATTGTGTGCCAACTAACCATTGTTTGGACTTTTTTGTGCCGGTTCGGTTGTTTGGGGGGGGGGGGTTGCAGTGACCCAAATGCCCATCAACATCACGTTGCCGTCAGTTCTATTTGCGGGACCATGAAGCATGAAGCTGTACTGTCGCCGTTTTTCTACAAAAAGCGACTACTCTAACACACTGACACGGGCACACTTTGTCTTATCACTGCCTGCCCTAGCAGTCCAGTAATGATGGCTTTACAAGATGCCAGCACAAGAGACGAAATTCACTGTGACCCGTTCAATAACCACAACTAACTGTGACTATTCTATCTCTCCTCTACACTACACAATATCCCATTAAAGTATTCAGTAGTTAAAACACGTTTTCACATTTTCATTCCAACGCTCAAAATGAGCATACCTGTTCTCTGCCTCCACAAGGTTTCCATTTTTTTTTTTTACTGGATTAAAGAGCTCTTACCGAAGGCTTGTCGATTGCTGGATTTTACAAAGTTAATCATTTCAAACGGTGAGCCGAAACCCCAACTGCAACAGGCTGATTTTTCTTTTTAATCATTTTCCAAAGGACTTTTGCGGCCGAAGCACAGTTGACCAATGGACACCGTTTTTGTGAAGTGCCAATCGATAACCAAACAACTGTTTACACATTATGGTAGCAAGATCTTTTGAGAACTAATTCAGCTTTGCAATATCTCCCGGAGATATCAGCAATGTCAAAGTATTTATCCCAAGCATTTTATTCCTGGCGTGATTCCCTGACAAAAAATCCTGCCATTAGCTCCAATAATAATAATCCCTGAACCCAGAGTTACCTACACAGCCTTGTACTGACAAAACATATGTGCCGTAAAAAGGCATTTGCAGGTTAGAGTTGATCTTCCTACTGGATGTTTCGAACCATACTTCGCCATTCCCAAACAGGTGCAGGTGAGGGGGGCGGAAGGTGTCTGGAACGGGACAGCAGCTTCTGCTCAGAGGTTCCCCATGGGTCCGAAACGCCGCCCTGCCCAGATGAGTCTCCGCAGGTTCGGGACGTTGATCGACAGGTCGTTTAACCAGGCCATCCCATTTGTGTGTTAGTTGTCCGGGGAGTGGTGGGTGGGTATGTGCTATGTACGGGTCTGTGGGTACGGGACTTCACACTTGCCTCAACGTCATCTTTGTGGTGAGACTTTCTGACAAGGATAAAGCAAACAAGCAGAAAAGGATGATAAATAGGAGGATAAACAAAACAAACAACTGACTTTACATAAAACATCAACATAGAATATACATTTCTTTTCACACCTCTGCTGTAATACTTCCAAAAAATTAAACACAACAAAAACTGCATAAAGGCATACTGAACATTGTTCGAACATAATATTGTATATGAGTCGTAATATTCACGCTGATCTTCAAAATGTGAACAGTGTTCCTATTTTTATTACATGAAAGTGTTATGTTCTGAGATTCTGTCTGTTTTGTATTTTTTTACTTGTTTATTTATTCTGATTATGTATTTATGTTTCTGATTATTTGTGGTTTCACTATTCTGTGTTTTGTATTACTGTCACTCCCTGTCTTCGTCACACTTTTCCGGAGTCTGTGGGGATTTCGGTTTTCTCTGTATTTTCTCTGTCATGTGCTTCCTTCATTACTAATTACTTCATTGTAAATAATACTAATTAACTAACAACCACTAAAATATGAGAATTAGTGTTTACTAATCTACTAATAACTAACTTGTATATAATACTAATTTACCTACGCCATAGAATCAGGGTTTTCTACAAACTTAATAATGTCTACTTCTTTCCTCGCTGCAGCTGTCTCTCTTTCTGCCTGTTCTATCACTAATTATCTTTCTTTGGTTCCTCTTAACTACAGCTGACTCTCGTTTCCACTTTCCTATCTCTTATTGTATGCACTTGTCTTATTGGAGTCCATGTCATGTTATTTCTATGTATCTGTTTCCAGTTTGTGTCTTACTTTCTCCCATGTTATTTTATTATCTGCTCTCCTCATTGTTTCATTACGTGCACCTGTCTGTCATTTGCCCTTCCTGGTTCCTCACACCTGATCTTCATTGTTTCTTGTCTCCCTCAGTGTATTTATACTCTGTGCTTTCAGTCCTTTGTTGCGAGTTCCTCGCTGTTTTGTTTATCGAAGCTTTTTAAAAGAATCTGCCGAGTTGTCCATAAGTGTCTTCTGAGTTGTCCGTTAGTGTCATTCTGTATCTGTTCCTGAGTTTTTGTTCCCTCGTCCTTTTCCCTGTTGTTTTTTTTTGTTGATGTCTTTGTTTTCTCTTGTTGTCCTGTTATGCCTCTCTGGTTCTGACTCCTGCCTGTGTTCTTGCGACCCTGATTTTGGACAATTGTTTTTGTACCTCTGCTGTGCCTTTCCGGTTCTGACCTCTGCCTGTTCTATGACCACTCTTTGGACTCTGTTTTTGTACCGTTGCCCTGTCTCTCCGGTGTTCGATCCTGCCTGTTTCATGACGGATTGCTGCCCTGTCCCTCGTTAAACTTCGGTTTTTGTACTCCCTGCCTGCTACTGGGTCCCTATTTCCACCTTACCTAACAAAGCTTTCTTGACATTTTTTTGGTTGTTACTCAAATAACCCATATTCATTCAATATTTTTTAAAGTATATATTTTTAAAGATTCAGTAAACCCAACACCGTTGTATCCTGTCAACGCATTTGAAGTTGTCCGCTCTGTAACCTACTACCCATCTTGTAGCGCTTTATCGTGATTTGCACTCTTATATACAGTAGGACACAGTCAGTGTTTGCTTTTGAAGGGTGGGAGGTGGTCGGCGGTTAGTGGGCAGCTGCTCACGATTAGTGTGCGACCCGCCCACTAATGTCTGGATTTGTACTTTATCTTAAATGATATCCTTTTATGCACAAGACATGCCAAGAACTGCATTGCCACCATTATATCATACCCACCGTCTAAATGACTCCCTCTCAGCCTCCTTTTCAGCATTGTTCTTGTAAATATTTCCCTTTCGTCTTCTGACATACTGTTCACATATCACATTTAGACACTAAACACATTTCCATCACACTGTTTCCCAGAATTTACATTTTATGTGGTTCAGAAAGTTTCTTTTATTGTTCCTTCTGGAAAATGGCCATTGCGTATCGTATGTGATACGACCTGTTTGTGAAAATGATTGATTACCGTTTCCTGGACTAAAGCTCAGCATATGACATTTCACTGTTCAGTTTTTAGTTTCAGAGTAATTGAATGTTGATTGATGAATGAATTCATTGTATGAGGCTGCCTGTTCCTTTGACCTGTTTAATTTGCATTGTCTGCAAATAATTCAGACAATGTTGACATCCTGAAAACATCGTCTTTGCTATGAGAGTTACTGTGTCTCCTTTACTGAAGGCTGCATCTACAAGGCTCTCACATTTGCTTTCTAACCAAGGGGCAAAAATACTGCCCCTGTGGTTATAAATAAATACAATTATTGTATTTGGAACCATAGATATCATGCCATTCCTTCAAGTGTGGTTCTTCTACCATAGATATCGTGCCATTTTTAAGTTATAAGGCAAGACCCAAATGAATATTAGAGAAAGCAGGAGGAGCGCTTTAAATATTGACCTTGGCCGAGATGGGACGTCAGTGCCAACTCCAGCCAGCTTTCTGAATTTACAGTACCCTTTTAAAAAGTAACCCTCCAGATAGGGATCTATGTTTAATAATTCAGGACAGAGTGCTTTTAAAGCAATGCATTAACCGATCCAAAGGACAGACAGCTGGGAAAACTGTTGGGCTATCATCTCAAAAAAACTGCAACTACGGGAATTGTCTTCATGGGGGCGTTTCATAATGCATGCCCTTTGTGTGAAAATGCCAGTTTGCTGTTGTATTTTTGTCTGTAATCTGTAGTTTGTCACCTGGTAATGCCAATAGCTCAGGATTTTTATTGTTTTCATACCTCATACATATGCTGCGATCAGGGCCGGCTCTGACCAATTGGCTGCCCTAGGCAGGATTTTATCTGGCGCCCCCTTGCATCACAGTTTATTCACTACCAATAACATGCACTCACACTTTTGTTTTCACATCTTTCTTTTACTGAAAATAACCCACAAAATCAAACAGTTAACATCAAAACTGTGAACAAGTGACATTATTATAGATATTTACAATATATTATCTTTAATATATATATTAAAGAAACCAGTAGCCTACTGCCATAAATAAAGTAAGGTAAAATATAGAAGAAGAGTGTATGACCATTGGGTGTTAGTCTATTAGTAATTTATTTTTATTTTTTTACAAGAATAAAGATGAAAAACTTAAAAAGATGCATGTCTGCTATACTGTACATAAGATGGGCATGCATACTAATGGAAATTTAATTAAACATTATTGTCATTACAATGAAATGTAGATTTACATTTACAGTCCAAAAAAAGCAGTAAACTGCAGTGTAAAACTAATATAGCATAATGGGAAAGCTTATTTGGCATTAACATTAATGATATGCACTTTAAAACACTGATGTAACTAACTATATAAACTAACTTTAGAGATTATGAACTGTAACACAACAAACCAAAGGCTTACTACAACAATTAATTATAAAGGAGATGAAAAGGAATAGCATTTTGATTACAGGGTAACCAGATGTCAATAAAAATGTAGCCTACAGTATGACACAGGACTAACACCTGCTGAATAGACCTAATTTCCCTGATGATGACTGGTACTACGGTTCTCTTCTTTTTATTAGTTGTTATGTAGCCTACTTTTATTTTATGTAGGCTACTGTTATGCACGCATAGTCTATGTATTTTTCAAGATGAGGCGACCATTCTCTTGCCGCTGTCCAGCTAGCTAGCAAGAAGGTGCAGAGTGACTGAGAGATGTGTGTGTGTGTGTGAGTGACTAGTGACTAGCTAATGTAACGCTCGGCTCGGCTACAGTAATATTAGCTAGCTAACTTAAGTTATCTGGCACTATCCTCTTCAACCCAAGCGCCCCCGGTACCGGGGCAGGATGCGCCTAAAGTCAGAGCACTAGATAATTCATTTCATCACATTAACGCTACTGTACCTCTGCCCTATAGCCTATATCTATCTTCGTCGCGAGCTACCGATCTTTATCTACTATCTACGCTAGATACATAGATAGATGTATGTATAAAACTCAACGTGTATTTTTTTGGCTCAATGTGATATTGGTAGAACAGCTACACATATCCTTTAAGGTTATGTTATGACACTGATAATTATACAATGATAATATATAAATTATTTACTGTTACCGCTGCTAACCCTATTTCACCTAGCTTAGTTTGATAGGCAATATTACGTATATTACGTTCATGAAATTATATTAAACTTCCAATTAGATTCTTTCCCTCCTTTATTTGAACGTTTTGGAGGGATATTTTTTTTACTATAAATTGAGTCTTCAGCTTCATGATTACCACTTTGGAAAATGAACCGGAAAAAAAACTGCTAGCTGTCGCCCTAATTTATTTACGCCGGAGGCTCTGGGTGCATAGCACCGCACAACGCCGCCGGCAGCTTGGAGAATTTCACCGGCTGGTGCAGGAACTCCGCCTGGACGGGGACCGCTTCCAGCGTTATTTTCGGCTGGATTGTGAGCAGTTCGACCGGCTGCTGGCAACAGTGGGACCCCTTTTCACGAAATGGTTTCGTATCGGTTGGAGAAATATGAAGCGCGGAACTCTGATTAGCTGTTACGGCCGATGGTCGCTCAAAAGTTAAGTTTCGGGCATCATTTATCGGCCGATTTTGGTCGCTCAGTTTTCTAGTCGCTCAGGTCGCTGACCGTCGCTCAACTTCATAGAGAATGAATGGACTTCCGGCGACTGGGTGACCGAAGTGAACGCAGTGTAATTGCCTGGCTGGAGGGGGGCGGGGTGACATGAACTAAGAAATTATTATTATTTAATAGGCTATGCTATAGAGCTATGCTGGTTGTTGTGGGGTTATTTAATATTTCGAAATAACAGTGTTAACTAGTAGTATTAGTCAAAAATTATTAAACATTTTATTTTTTTTAAAAGCGAAACTTTTTTTTTTTCTCCCATTTGTTGCGCCCCCTCTGGGTGGTGGCGCCCTTAGCATTTGCCTATACTGCCTATGCCAAAAACCGGCTCTGGCTGCGATAATGTCAGGTTGGTCATTTGAAATTAAATTAAAGGACAGCTGGGAGTTTGGCCGTCTTGTCATTGATCATCAGGTCTGAACAAATTCAAGAACAAAATCAATCACTAGTTTAATTTCACTCATTGTTTCCACTTGTGTCCATTCACTTTGTTATTTTCAGCTCTGGTTCTTTTCAAACATACAATCTGTTCCATTTCACTGTCCCCTAATATTAATGCAGAAGAAGGCTGCAGAAGCTCACAGATACGATCAGCTAATGGCAGAGGACAGCTATTGCAGTCAGTTATTTGCAGCAATTTACCAAAGGTATAATTGATCAGAATTAGGTCTTCTCTCATGCGTGCGTATGTGCGTGCGTGCGTGCGTGCGTGCGCTTCGGGAGAGTGAAGACAACTCTCGGTTTTCCTCTGAGACACGCTGTGTCAGCCAGCAGCTTCTATTCACACTGCAGCCACAAGCTGTGCATGCACAGAGTGGGGGCGGAGGAGACCCAATCATACATGTGCGCAGAGAGCAAGCCACAGACGCGCGGACGGCCAACGGGTCGCTCGAGCAATGAACACTGCTGACCCCACTGACTGAATCCCTCAAATTAATCCCTTGGGTGACGCAAAGCCAATTGCGCTCCACCCCTACGGAGCTGCGGGCTACAGTCGGCACTGGCATGGGTCGGATTCGATCCAAGACCGTGGTTCTCACTCATGCACAGCAAGTGATGCTTTTAATGAGTGAGCTACCCAGCAGCACCAAAAACACTTTTTATTCATCCACTGTAGCGTGTTAGTTTTTAGTTTTATCCATATTTCAGTCAAATTAGATTCAGTAAAGGTTTGCCAGCTTGATACCTGCACTTCAATAGGAAAGCCAGGCTGTGAAGCATTCCCCAGTCCAAGATGACAAATAGGATGATTATTGACCAAACCCATTATTGATCCAAATTCACAATGGCAGCCGCTTGTGGAGGTTTTGCAATGGAAATGGTGGCTCCCACATGTGCGGTTCAGGGACCCGAGTTTGAGGATGAGTCCAGGACTACTACCAGTTTTCACACGCAGACTACAGCTGAGATTGCATAGAATGGAGTCAGAGGAAGACATGCAGTCTACGGGTGCCCTGATCGACCAGTGGGTGTCACTAGAGAAGTGATCCTGGGGGACCCCTGTGTACGCTGCTTTTCGTTCCAAGCACAATTGCAATCCCAGCATTTTTAGAAGCTGTAAAATTCTTCTTAGATTCGGTGCTTTTCATGTTTAGTGGGATTATTTACCCTCTTTAAGCCACATTATGTCAGAAATAGCTATGCATGCCATGAAGATAAAAAATCCCATGTTACCATTATGCTTATTGTGCTACTTTGCAAAGAAGTAGAGGTAACAATTTTTTTTAACTGATCAAATTAAAGACTGAAGTGAATCAATCATGAATGGTAACAAAAATGTAATGAGGAATCTCAGCGAAAGATTGGCAGGTTACAGTCAGAGGTAGGTCAACTAGCTGGTAAAATAAGCAGTCCAAGTAGAGAGATGAACAGTACAGTAATACGACTCTCATTCCCCCAGCCTAACCCTGTGGGGACACTGCTGTGCCTCTTCCAAGCAAATTGTGCTCAAGAGAACGGACTTTTTCCCATTCCGAGAGGCACGTTGTTTGTAAGTGGCGATTCTGGAGTGATTTCTTTTCTCCCTGCTCCCTTTCTGGCGGAATATTTAGTTAGAAAAATAAATAAGCATCATTCTGTTCATTTCTATTTGTGTGGAAAAGGTTATTTCAGTCCGTGCTGGGGAGTTGTGTCTCTGTGTGCGTGGTAAAGCACCCTGCTGTTAAACTGTGCGAATGTCGCCAGTTCTCCAGAGCCAGCAAACAATTCCGTTTGTTTGTGCAGAGCGAGGAGCTTTGTGCTTGGTTTGTTTCCCGCAAGAATTGTTTTGAATTGTTTGTTTCCCCTTTCCAATTGCACGTGGCAACCGTTTTGAACAGACCGTTCATTTAGGCTCGGTTTCCTGAAGAGCCGCACTCTGCTCCGCGTGGAATCGTGTGGCACCCTAACGCTGTCCTCCAGCCTGCAGGTAGAAGCGTGTGACACCCTAACGCTGTCCTCCAGCCTGCAGGTAGAAGCGTGTGACACCCTAACGCTGTCCTCCAGCCTGCAGGTAGAAGCGTGTGACACCCTAACGCTGTCCTCCAGCCTGCAGGTAGAAGCGTGTGACACCCTAACGCTGTCCTCCAGCCTGCAGGTGGAAGCGCGTGACACCCTAACGCTGTCCTCCAGCCTGCAGGTGGAAGCGCGTGACACCCTAACGCTGTCCTCCAGCCTGCAGGTGGAAGCGTGTGACACCGTAACGCTGTCCTCCAGCCTGCAGGTGGAAGTGTGTGACACCCTAAAGCTGTCCTCCAGCCTGCAGGTGGAAGCGTGTGACACCCTAACGCTGTCCTCCAGCCTGCAGGTGGAAGCGTGTGACACCCTAACGCTGTCCTCCAGCCTGCAGGTGGGACGCTGCGCCCACATGAGGGTGATTTCCGCCACTTCCTCCTGCGTCTCAGCGAATAACGAAGCACAGTCTTAAATCACTGCTGCAATAAAGCAATACTGCAGGTACATTTCTGTGAACGGAACTTGTTATATAGCCCATTTTCTTTATTGACCGTGCCTAAAAATGCTAGCCCAAAAGCACACTGACCTTGACACATGCTTCTTTTCAGAATCCACATTAAAAGTTAATGCGAGGCTATGACTTTCATTTGAAAATTCCAGAAAAGAAAAGATCGGTTTTAACGAGAGTTTCGATGACACTGGAGATGCTGGATTTTGATGTGAGACAAGCTTTTGATGCAGGATTTTGATGTGAAATTTTGATGCAGGAAAGCTCAGGGCCCACGACTTCACAGGGTTACCCCAATCCTTTAGGGGTCCTTTAGGGGTAACTGACCTTGCCTTTTTCATCCTTATGACACAAAAAAATAAGTTTTTAAGTCATAAGTCAATGCCCTGTGAGCCAGTGGTCCCCAACCCTGTTCCTGGAGATCTACTGTCCTGTAGGTTTTCATTTCAATCCTATTTTGCCAGACCTGGCTGTGCTAATTAGCAGCTCAACACGATCTCTTGCTGTTGAATGAGGTGTGCTTTGTTGGGGTTGGAGTGGAAAAACTACAGGATGGTAGATCTCCAGGAACAAGGTTGGGGACCACTGCTGTAAGCACTGTCGATCTAAAGCAGAGTATTTTGCCAGTGCACCAGTCCATTTTTCAGAACAAGGGTTTGCTCCAAATATTCCAGGTTTTGTTTCAGATTTTTAAACCACACAGAATTTTGCCTGTCCTCAAGCAGGGGGTGTCCAACACCCTAAATCAGTGGTCCCCAACCCTGCTCCTGGAGATCTCCCATCCTGTAGGTTTTCACTCCAACCCTAACAAAGCACACCTCATTCAACAGCTAGAGATCTCATTGAGCTGCTAATTAGTAGAATCAGGTGTGCAAAAGGGTTATGGTTGAAGTGAAAACCTACAGGATGGTTGATCTGCAGGAACAGGGCTGGGTAGCACTGCCCCAAATAATAATGTGATATTCGAGGACCAGAGAACACACTCTGGACCAAATGAGGAAGAGCTCTTCTGTTTTTGGGCGTTACTGGTGTACTGGTGTACTGGTGTACTGCACCTTGTATCGGTGTATCCCGCGCTTCCTTGGCAGCTTGTGCTCACCCGTGTCCATCTCTGCACACTTCGCTTTACTTGCTTAAGAAAAATAGCAGGAAAATAACCAAAAAAAGAGCAAGCAGTCTGTCAAATTTAATAGATCACCAAGTTGAAGATTTTGTCCAAGGCGATTCAGAATTACAGGTTTTTGGGAACAGATGGATTTTTCTGATGCGATTTCTGCAATTGGAATATCTTAGTCATTTGGAATTTATGACGCAACGTGATTCTCGGTGAGGGCAGATTTGGTGGGAGGCCGGGGTTCCTGCCTCTGCAGTGCCTGTGAAAACCTTTGTTTTATTAACGGGCTGCGGCAACACAGCAGCGTACTGCCACGGCATACTGCCACAGCATACTGCCACAGCGTACTGCCACGGGTATTTACAAGCCGCCAGAACTACAGTAAAGGGAGGGCCAGTGTGATGCTGGTTCCTAACCTTATCCATTATGAGCTATTATACAAAACTGACCCTAGATCAGGGCCTGTGTTTGTGAAATGTCTGAGGGTAGGATAACTGATCTAGGATCAGGGTTTCACTGTCCATATCCTAACAGTAGTGTGAGAGGAAAATAAAAAATGATCCTAGGTCAGCACTCCTTGTCTGAGACTCTATGAGTACTGGCCCTGATCTAGGGTCAGTTTAGCTTTTTACGCTCATAATGGGATGAGGTTAGTATATGGATGGGGGAAATTGATCCTAGATCAGCGCGCTGCTCTGAGACTTTACAAATGCGAGCCCTGCGAGGGAGGACACAGCAGAGCCCACTGCGGGGAGAGGAAGAATCGGCCAGGAGGAATTGGCAGCGCCCAAGCAGATGGAGAAGAAATCAGCCAAGATGGGCCGCCTCCTGGCTTCCTCACTGCTTATAATTAACTCATAAGCAGTTGAATGTGCGGCAATATCAGTATGTGCTCCTCTTGCATGTCGGCCTGGTGGCTTTTGATGAATAATCAATGGCAATGCCCAGCTGGTATTTTTAGCAGTCTTTGCATTGCACATTCTGTTTGTGCACTGGCCAGTTGTATGTGTTGGTACTGCTATAATGAGCCCATTCCCTTCTCTCTAATGAAGTTAATTACTCCACTCGGTGTTGATACATTACCCATTCTGTAAGGATGGTATTTTAACATTACCCCTCACTATAATGATGGTAATTAAACATTACCCCACTTTGTAATGCTGGTAATGTAACATTACTCCACTCTGTAATGCTGGTAGTGTAACATTACCCCACTCTGTAATGCTGGTAATGTAACATTACTCCACTCTGTAATGCTGGTAATGTAACATTACTCCACTCTGTAATGCTGGTAGTGTAACATTACCCCACTCTGTAATGCTGGTAATGTAACATTACCCCACTCTGTAATGCTGGTAATGTAACATTACCCCACTCTATAATGCTGGTAATGTAGCTTTACCCCACTTTGTAATTCTGGGAATGTAACATTGTCCCACTCTGTCATGCTGGTAATCAACATTGCCCCACTTTGTAATGCTGGTAATGTAACATTACCCCACTCTGTATACTGGAATGCTGGTAATGTAACATTATCCCACTTTGTAATGCTGGTAATGTAACATTATCCCACTCTGTAATGCTGGTAATGTAACATTATCCCACTCTGTAATGCTCGTAATGTAACAATACCCCACTCTTTAATGCTCGTAATGTAACATTATCCCTCTCTGTAATGCTCGTAATGTAACATTATCCCAGGCTGTAATGCTGGTAATGTAACATTACCTCACTCTGTAATGCTGGTAATGTAATATTATCCCACTCTGTAATGCTGGTAATGTAACATTGCCCCACTCTGTAATGCTGGTAATGTAATATTATCCCACTCTGTAATGCTGGTAATGTAACATTGCCCCACTCTGTAATGCTGGTAATGTAACATTATCCCACTCTGTAATGCTCGTAATGTAACAGTACCACACTCTATGCTTCCATTGGTTGGAGCCCCCACCCCATAACACCCTGTGTTTGACTCACCAAGCTGTGGAGGTGTTGAAGGACATTAGGGAGGGGCTCTGTGCATCTCCCCTGAGGCTGTGCCGGGGGTGGTGGGCCAGGACGATGGGGTGCAGCTGTGGCTCTCCGTCCCCACGTCCTGGACTGTTCCACTGGCTCCGGGCGCGCTTGAGCCAGCGTCCGCCCAGGCCCCACTTCTCCAGGTACACCCGGCACAGCTCGTAGTTCATGGCCGAGTAGTACAGGAGGTCCAGGGCCAGCAGGAACATGACGAAGAGGCCGTAGATCCACACCCCCACCAGAGCGGTGTAGTTACTGGGCCCAGAGAAGAGAGCAAGAGCAGAGCACAGCAGCTGAGGACAACTGGGTTCATCTCTTAGCAGAATAACCCAACTGAAAGGATCTGTCAGGATTATTTATGGTGGGGGCAAGAGAAAGCCATCAGCCCTTGTCTACATGAAGGAAACATTTCCTAGATCCAATCTCATTAAGATTCATCCCAACGGACGGCTTTATGGCAGCGTGGTCAGATCGCACCATGCTTTGCTCCAGAACCATAAATTTTAGAAAATTTTAGAGGACTGGTTTCTAATCATATTTAAGCACAGCTTTGATGAGTTGCAGTAAATGTCACCCCGGGAACATAGAAGCCTGCTGATTTTTATGAAAGAAGGTATTACAGAGTGGAAAAGACAGAGGAAGGTTATCGCTCTACATTAAAATGCAGAGTCCGGATCTCGGCCCAATAGATGCCCTTGAGGACTCAGTTAGAGCTTTGCACAGGACCGACAGGGCTTTCGATTATACCAAAGTTTTCCTGGTTTTAAATGCCTTCAGCAGACAATGGTTCAAGGCCTCTGTCCGGTCTGGGGTGACTGGACGTTATCTTAGCGGCCGAAGTGAAGGGTTTTCACAAGGTCGGAAATATCAACCGTGGCTGATGGGGAAAGCGGTCAAAAAATACCGTTTTTTAAGAACAATTGGAAGTATGCTAAATGCAGTACATGTGTGAATGTGTGCTTTATTTATACTGTTTGTTTATTTTATACATGGTTGCTTGCAGCATTCAATGAAATGAGGAAAGGTGTTGAAATGCCATAAGAACATCACCAACAACAATATACAGTCAGGCCGGAAAGTCTGCCCACCCCTTTCACCTTCTCCACATTTTATTACATTACAGACATATTCTACAATAGATTGAGTTCATTTTTTGTCTCAAAATTCTACACAAAATAGCCCATAATGACAAAGTGAAAACATGTTTTTAGAAATTTTTGCAAATGTATTAAAAATCGAAAACTGAAATTTCTCTTTTACATAAGTATTCATACCCTTTTCTTTAACATATTTTTAAAGTATCATTTTTAATATTTGGTCGCATATCCTTTGCATGCTGTTACTTCCTAAAGTCTGTGACCAATCAACATCAAAAGACTCTCGATATCTTATTTCCAGGTACTGTTACAAGCGATACTATAAGCTCTCTGCATTTGAATGGATCTCTATGGGCATTGGGGGGTGAGACTAGATTCAGCTGTAAATTACACTGGTACAGTATGGAACACATGGCTGGCTAAATGGCTGTAAGTCATCAAGGGTCTGAGCTATCGAACGAGCACCAAACCATCACTCTGTTGCCAGATATGGAGTAGGTGTGGATGGATCCCTTTAAAGGTTGTTTCTCCTGACTTTTTTCCCCATAGAGTTCTATAGGAAAATGGAGAAATAACCCTTGCAGTGATCCATCCACATCTATCTTTTTTACTTTAAAAATATGTTAAAGAAAAGGGTATGAATACTTATGTAAATGAGAAATTTCAGTTTTCGATTTTTAATACATTTGCAAAAATTTCTAAAAACATGTTTTCACTTTGTCATTATGGGCTATTTTGTGTAGAATTTTGAGACAAAAAATGAACTCAATCTATTGTAGAATATGTCTGTAATGTAATAAAATGTGGAGAAGGTGAAAGGGGTGGGCAGACTTTCCGGCTTGACTGTATATTGTGCTGCATACAAGAATACAATTTTGTTACTTATGTTGCTTAATGTTAGCTTTTATTTTGCATATCAGTGGATTAAAGTCAAACTCACCAAAGTTTTTTTCTAATGCTGCTCCATAGCAACACAAATGACAAAATATCGTCCTTGCAAGTCGCGGCTTCTAATTTCACAAACGGTCAGTGTTATTATGCTGTAATACCATGTGTATTTAAACGCAAATATGTTATCCAAACAGCCCCCATTGTCAAAAATTATTAATTAATTGACAAAGAGTGGTAATATATTGGATCTCCATATATTGGAAAACAACTTTTTTGTGTGTGTTTGGCAGACACCCGGGACGTACTTGTGTGCGAATTCGTCCGAGGCGGCGGTCAGGTTGACCTGCATGACGCTCTGGAACTCTGTGTCATTGCAGCAGTACTTGAACGCCGTGCTGTTGCGGTGGCAGCAGAACATGTAGGTCTTGTTGTCGGAGAGGCGGGGGCAGTAGAAGCCGAAGTGGTAGCGCCCCTTGTGGCCGGAGTAGGGTTCACACACCCGGAAGTGCGCACAGAGAGCTGCGAGGTAGAGAGAGGGAGGTTATGAGAGCTGCACGGACTCAACACGCCGTTTCTACAGGAAAGAAAGAAGGAGGAGCCTGCACAGCTTCAGTGCAGGTTTACCATGGAGCATGTTGGAGCAAAGGCGGGATGATACATTGATCATAGTCTAAAGATGCATTTGTGTGTGAGCCTTTATGACTGGCTGGCTGCTTTTAAGAACTACGACTACTACTCAGGCTTGACTTCCGGATATGGATCCGACTCCAACTATGACGTGATTGGCTCAGGCCTATGGTATAGTTTCAATCGTAAGCACTTAACTGATTGTTAGTTTTTAGCCACATCTCGGCATAAGAAAATCAAGAGCATTTGCACAAATCCTTCACAACCCAGGTAACTAACGCCTGAAATATTCTGTATGGAGGAATATTTATACACCTTCTCTTACACTACTGTGCCATCATTGTGAAGGAAGGGTGTACAATAGTACTGAAAACAGAAACACGGGTGAGAATAATTGTCAATCATACTCAACCGCTTATTGTTGAATAAGTGACACCTCTCTTTTCATAAAAAGTAACTGAAAATCTTTTTCTCTGAGCAGTTGTAGTGGCTGAATATAATTTTTCATCTTGAATGTACAATATAGCTCATTACCTGCACTGTTTATTTTATACAGCCTTCTTTGCTCATCTTTATCAAAAGTGAGAATAATTTGGGTGAGCATTCCAGATACCCTTTCATATTTTATGACTGCTCATGGTATTGGAATTGTCCTTCAAAGGAGCGCACTCCCTCCCTCACAATGGCTGAAAAATGAGAAAACGGGGGTGGAGAAGGGAGTCAACAGGATGCAAATGATCCCTCTTAATCTTCTGACGGCAGGCAGGCAACTGTACCATTAAGGACAGGAGAGGCTGTTTCGATGGCGCATTTCATATTTCCCCTGTTGTCAGCGACTGCCTTGGACGTCACAGACAGGGACCACATGAGCTGCCTGGGAGAGGCGACTCATTTCCTTTAGTTGTCTTTGCATCCGCAGCGTTAATGAGCCTTTTGAGGCCATAATGAGCAGCCGGACACCCGGCCAGACCACTTTGGAGAGATAAGAGCTCCGTTTTACCGTCTCTATTGGCGTCTGCAGCAGAGCAGAGGACGGAAAGAAGAAAAAAATAAGGCTGCAGCGGGAGCAGCAAGGCTAGCAAAAGACCAAGGATCGCCGTTCTCGACGACAAACATTTTGGCTCCTCGGTGCTCGGTATTGTAGGCGTTCTCTATGAGGTCCAGTTTCCACCTTTTGGGCTTTTTTACGGCAGCTTTAACGAATCCCGCAAAGGCGAGCTGCGACCCCGCCCCTGACCAGCAGAGACCTGCATGGCAGGCACGAACGTGCTTGACTGGGTGATGTGTTTCCCCAGCCTACATTTCCCATTATTCTCAATGTTGGCCTCTCTTGCCTTTTTTGTACAGAGAGATCACTGGGATGTTGTGAGGTGTATTCCATTATTTCATCATTGACTTCTACACCCAACACACTCCCAGCAAACTATTGACTTCCTGTTACTGTAACCTTAATCTGTCCATACTCTGTCATTGGCTGTTATTAATCGTAATCTATCCACTCTGTCATTGGCTGTTATTAGCCTTAATCTATACATACACTGTGACTGGCTATTATTAATCTTATTCTCTCCATACTCTGTCGCCACTTTAATTAGTCTGCCAGAAGTGGATGGTTACCACCCCCCTGAGTCAGGATTTCTTTCCTAGAGGGAGTCTTCCTCTCTTCCCTCTGTTGCCCTTGGCTTGATCTTAGAATGTCTGTGAAGAGCTTTGAGGCATTAGTCCTTTGTGAAAAGCGCTCTACAAATAAAACTGAATTAAATTTAACTTAATTCAACTGAATATTCAAGCCATTATTTTGGCTAGAGACCCAGGGCATGGTTGCTTGCAGCATTCAATGAAAAATGGATCAGATTAACAGCAAAATAATCAGTTATTTGCTTTGGAAATCACCTAGAGGGAATAAACGTCTCCTGGGCCGGAGGAGATGCCACACACACTTTGGACTGCCATTATTTTGGATGGCAGTCTGATTATATTGTGCAGCAAACAAACAGGGTTAAGATAATTGTGTCTGAGCTGAGTTTGCCAGCAGATCCATCCTTTTGATGAGACTTTAAACCTACTCACTGTGGTTAAGATTCCATTGCACTTTTCACGTGGGCAGGGGTATTAGTCCACTGCCCTTATCAAATTCCCTAAAAATATCAATTCTACAGGTGAACAGACACACATAACTCTCCAATGTAGAGCTATAGGTGAACAGAAAGGTGAACTCTCTATAGTATAGAGCTACAGGTGAACAGACAGGTGAACTCTCCAGTATAGAGCTACAGGTGAACAGACACACATAACTCTCCAATGTAGAGCTACAGGTGAACAGACAGATGAACTCTCTATAGTATAGAGCTACAGGTGAACAGACAGGTGAACTCTCCAGTATAGAGCTACAGGTGAACAGACACACATAACTCTCCAATGTAGAGCTACAGGTGAACAGACAGATGAACTCTCTATAGTATAGAGCTACAGGTGAACAGACAGGTAAGCTCTCTCCAGTATAGAGCTACAGGTGAACAGACAGGTTAGCTCTCTCCAGTATAGAGCTACAGGTGAACAGAAAGGTGAACTCTATAGTATAGCGCTACAGGTGAACATAGGCATGGAGGCGCGTAACTTACCCGCCGTAGACAGCAGTAGTATGATGACCGCCAGGACGCTGAAAGACCGCTGGCTGGTTATGCTCATCTTCTCCTCTTCCTCTCTGAACACCGCTGGAGAGCCGGGGCTGCTTCAGCTGAGTTCAGACCCCCTCTGCTCAGCGCTGGCGCCCCCACGTGGCCATTACTCACTGGCGGTTCACCTACAAGAGCAGCACAGTAAAGCTCAGGGGCTCTATCTTGACTATCTTAGCGCATGGTCTAAAATGCATCACGCAAGTGCATTTAGAGCGTGTCCTACTGCACTTTTGCTAGTTAGACGCCGTATTATTTTAGTGCAAAAAAAAGGCACAAAGCTCAAATAGGCTGAACTTAGTCTCTTCATTAATTATAGGTGTGTCTTGGGCGTAACATGCAATAAACCAATCAGAGCAAAAAAAAATGTGCTGCAAATTTGTTTTGGAATGTTTTCCATCATGGTTGTCTGTGTGCTCGGCCCAAATGAGTCAATTCCACAGACTTAGAATGCTTAGCTGAGTCAAAAGGGGCCCCGTCCGCAGTTTCACTCGCCTTTCACTTAATTCAAGCCATGAGACCTCAGTGTTACATTGAGATGGGATCACAATACAGAAAGTGCCAGAGCGGGGAATCGAACCCCCGGTCACTGAGAATATCTAATGCGGATTGAATGGTGGCCGCCCTGCGGACAACACCATACAATCTCGCCCACATCCTGCTTCTATTTCTATTTCAAAGGCAGAATTGTTGGAAAAGAATTGTAGTTGTAAAACTACTATACTGTTTACGGTAATATTTCGGTACAATTTTTTCTGCACAGTAAATTACATATTTTTATACCTCATACAAAACAAATTACAGAGAAGTGAACCTGGTGCTTTACCTCCAGTGAAGAAAATTCCAACCCTGAAAGCTGTCAGACCCCCCTCCAGCTCGACAGCTGAAAGTTGTGTGTTTGGTTATCCTTTCTTTTTCTCTTTCTCTGGCTGTTATATGTATGGCTGCGTAGAGTACTGTCTAGTGGTGTTTTGTTGTTTGTTTGGTTAATATTATACTTATTGATTATAAATGGGTCTCTGCCTTTTTGGTGATGTCGTGTTTTAGTATTCCTGAGAGTAACAATAATGTTCTCCACTACTGTACGTCGCTCTGGATAAGACAGTCTGCTAAGTGACCGTAATGTAATGATATCAGCAACGCTTTTTTGTGGCGCTCAATTTCCTTTTTCCAAAACCAGCATGACCCGGCGGACAGAAAAGAGTGAATGACGCCCCTGTCAATCAAATAAACTGCTGGGAGATTTAAAAGGACCGTTCACTTTCGGATCTTTAAATTTTACATTTTTTTATTTTGTTTTCAGTGATTGCTTTATATTGTTATTTGAGTTATGACCATCTGGTTAGCCCATACAATCTGCGGTATAGCCATGATTTTTGAGACTGCGGAACACACAGTGGCTGCTTAGCAGAGAAACTGTGAATAGAGGTTAAATCTTGGCAGGTGACCCCCAACTCCTCAATGAATAATGCAGTGCAGTATCCAGCGGCGTTTGCCGGTAAGTAAAGAGGATCAATAAGGTGAAATCTTGTTATACATGCCTCCTGAGGGCTTGCATTTGATACTGTAAATGAAGGTTGTTACCAAGGTCAAGGGGCCATTTGTTTAATTACAGCAAGGAAAATATCACAGTTCCCCTGGAACCCATCTGTTTAAGGTCTATACAAGGAGAATGGAGGCCAAGCCCTGGTTTTCAAAAGTCACCCAAATACAAGATACCCCAGAATTACGCTTTGTGTGAGCAGTTTTTGTCATTTAAATATTGAAGTGATCCCAGACTTGGGAAAGCCCACAGTTTCTTTTCTAGAATTCAACTACAAAAAAGGTTTTGAGCGCGTGTTTTGAGTCCCCAGAACATTACCTTTTGTGAGGTCAAACATGACAAGAGTCTGATTATGCTTTTTGATTCTGCTAAGTGTTTTTTCATAGCAGAAGCAACATTTTCTACACATGCTGCCTATTAGTGATATTTTTGGACTTTGATCTGGACATCAATCCTGACTGCACGTATAAGACATTAGATAAAGTAATTGTTCAATACAGACATAAGTACAGGCTCAAGGTTAAATGCAGTTGCCAGTCAATGAAGAGCAGTGGCTGCTGGGGTCATATTACCCACAAGCCCTTTGTTGACTCTCGCTCACTTCAAAAAAACGGATATTTCCTTTTATCAACGAATGCACAGCTGACAGCTGTTAAAGTAGGGTTCATGAAAACCAGGCTTAATTGCAAACACTGTTAATTGTATTTCCGTTTCCTTGGAAACAATCTGCCACAAAAAGAGATGAGAACAGGAATATTCTTTGGCCAGAAATTAGCATTCGCAATTAGCGTCTCTGTTCACAAACAGGAAATGAAATGAAGCGTCTAAAAATGGACCGAGAGAGGAAGTACAGTGGGGTCGCCTAGGAGACGTGCAGGCAGAGCGTAACCCACGTTGTCAAATTGGATCCTCTTCCTTCCTGCATAATTTTTCATTTATAAATTATTTTTGCCATGCTTTATTAAATTGACCTGAACAGCAAATGCAGTAATCGGAGTCAGATCTTCAGCAGGCCTGCTGCTTTCCATGAATTCTGTGTAGGTAAACACGGCCCCTGGCTGCTCTTTTAAAGTTGGTCTGCTTCCCAGAATCCAAAGGACAAGATTAAATGCAGGAAGGGACCGTCAACAAAGGTCTGCCTTCACACCTCATACATTTTCACAGAATCGCACAAAGCGGGACATCGATTGAACGGACGGTGGAAGGCTAACACGCCAGATGTTCCAAACGAACTGAAGCATCGACCCTTTTTGTTATTGCATTAATTACTTAGAAAGGCCTATTTATTTGTGTCAACCTCTGCATTGAAGTGCAGGAGTTTAGTTTGATCTGTATGTATCACTGCTGACCATAAAGGGACTAAAGCAGAGGTCCTTCTTTGTAATGGTACCGCACAGAGACATGAAGACATGATGCACACTGTGGCAGGATTTTAATTAAACTGCCACCCGCCTAATCCATTGAATTCATTAAACGATCACAGGCCCCCAGTGGGTTAGAAGAGGGAATTAATTACACCTCGCTTAATGAACGCTTTATACCTGGAGGTTTCCAAATCCACGTTGGCTTGAGGGTAAAACGATTGGGGACCACATTAATCTGTAAATAAGGGGAGAGTGGTCTCCTCCCGTTTTTTCTTTTTTTTGGAGAGATCAGTCGGACTATATGCCCGTGTTCCCGGTACACTCTTAAAACGGATGTTCTAAAAACAACACATAATGTGTCATTTTTTAACAGACCTCCGTGTCTAGTTACGGTTTTTAGGACAACCCATTTCAACACAGCTTGATAAAATTGTGTAATTTGACACAAAATGTGTTGAAAGTAACACAAAAGTAGTAACACAAAAAGTGTATTGGAAATCAACACGTCTTTTTTGAGTGTGTGCTGCACACACACACCCCTGCAGCTGAAACTAATGCAGCCTCCCTGATAGACTTGCCCATTAGCAAGTGAGCATTTTTTGTCCAGGCACTCAGAATTTTAGACGTGACATTTGTGACCTCACAATGCCAATGGTCAGTAATTGGCCAGTTGAAATTGTTAGATCGTCGCTTCAGTAACAACAGGGTTGGCCTCTTAACCTATTGGATTACCACTTTCTGCACTAAACAAATTGTGGAAAATGTTCTTGCAAAGAATCTAGCTTATTTACCAGCCTGAATGTTTTCTTGTTTCGAACATTCCGTCTGAACAGAAAGTTTGCTTCATTCTGAAGTGCACCTTGGGAGATTTGGCAGGGGGGCGGGACCATTGGCCCTGATAGGTTGGTGGACAGGCAACATATTGTCAAGAGCTAAATCACAGTCAGCCTCTCATTCACTATACCTCATAAAAAACATGTGGCTTAATTTTGGGTAAATCACCAGAGTTTGAGATTTTCTGGAGAAATATTGTAAACGTTCAATGATGACACCCTGTGTGTGCATCCCGAAACAGGCCTTAAAACAGGAATATCAGCATGTCCGGTGGTGCTGCAGCCTCCTCTCCACTCGGCACTGAAAGGTGCGCTGTCGACGGGTCGCCGGTCTCTTTCCGTTTCTCCGTATGTGGCATTTGCTTTTCCAACTTGTTTTTCCAAAAGCTGCTCTGTGATCTTCAGCCAGAAGCAAATTTCAACTTTATTTGTGCCTGACGGGCAATTGGTCGTGCAGAAAAAGAGCACATAAAACACGAAGGCAGTAATAAAATAGAGTGGCCTCTATTCGATCTCATAGAGCCGTGTGAGCACTCCATAACTTTAGGGGGGACGTCATACACTCTATTCAATCTCACTGCCATCCATTACATTTGAACAGTAGCATAGGTCGGTATGGAATCCAGTTCTGGCTTTAGCCAATGGCCCAACGGGCGGAGCGTCATCGGCCGTCATATCGCCCAGGCTTGGGGGGGGTTAGGATGGCCACGCCTACTCCTGCCCCAAAGGCCCCCCTCTCTGGGGAATTAGGCATTCGCAGTGGGCCCGTGCATGTCACGGAGTGAAAGGAAGAGGCGGAACTGTGCTCTCCCAAATGTCCAGGGGGTTTGCTGCAGTGAGCTAGTGTTACATTTTCTCTGGTTTGTGCAGAACATTTGCACCCTCTTCGTTACACCTCGTTCATTTAGCGGATGCTTTTATCCAGAGAGCTGCATAATGCAGGAGAACATAAGTGCATTTGGCTCTATTCAATCTCACTACCGTGCACCCCATCCTTCACTTCAAACATTTGAACCACTGCCACACATATTTAATACGTCCACAACTGGAATATCATATAATCACATTGTTTTGTCCTGGCAGAATTTTTTTGCCAATTAAATTAATGTGTTTAAATTAAGCGTTAAAGACAAAGCATATTGTACTGAGATTAAATTGGGCCTAAATCAAAAGATTTACAAAAAAATACAATGAAAGAAATGAATGAATATGGGCCCTGATGTATTGAATGAGTCAAAAGTGTCTAGTGAAGCCTCTGCTAAGCGCAAATTGAATGCTGGAATACAACACAGCGCTGCTTTACATATTTGCATTTATTTTTTTCCAATTCTCTGCGGCATTCTTCATCAGGAGAGTTTGGTACGGTCGGAGCTGCATAGTCTAACGTAGTCTAAGGGCCTTCAACACTAACGTTCAGGCATATTGTTGACTTAACATGACCTTTATGACAAACTTGACACCTTTAGGTGAAAACAGGGATGAAGATATTTGCAGAGGTGGATGATCCAGGTTCAGAAAGTAAAAGTCATCCCCAGTATTTTGTTCCAATCAGCTGCATTTTCTAATTTGCATAATTCTTCAGCCAGGAGGTGGAAATGATTAGTGAAATCAGCTGTGAAGAGACACATGGCAGGACTTTTATTTTCTGACCCCTGCACTTTCCACCTCTGGATGTTCGATTGGATTAATGATAAAAAAATGATCACTCTCTGGCTTTACAATGGGAAGAAAATGATTCAATACCTACAGTTATACTGTATCACAAATAACTCCAGTGGCATTGCTTCTGATATTATTGATATCATATATATAAATTATTTTAAAATATAAACACCCCCCCCACCCCCGCCACCCACCCACCCACCCACACACACACACACACAGCACAGCTTTCTTGTACAGACATCCAATGACACTCCCACACAGTTTACACAGTTTTTCTGCATGCTTGAGTTGGTCATTAGTACAGTAGTGTAACAAACAACTCAGGTTTGGTTCTTCACCCTTACCAAAATGGATCTGATCAAACCTGGCAATAAGCCAAGTCAAGAAAAATTGTAATCAGATTATATGATGTAGGACATTGACGCCCGTAGCACCATCAGTATCACAGCTACAGATGAATCATACACTATAAAACTAGAGACAGGCAACAGTGGGTTATAGATTTTTGTGGGATAAGCACAGCCAAAGTTATTGCCTGGTACAGGTGACTGTTTGAAAATCCTAACCCCCTTATGCCGCACCATGTTGCATTATGAAAGAAAAACCTGGTTATTCTTACTCATGAGAAGACCATTACATCGGCTCTTGATATGGATTAATTTGTATGTGTTTTTGCAGAAAAAAACAGAAGACTGATGTTGTGATCTCAGGTAGCATGCAGGAATGTGTATAAAATGTACTGTTTGTGAGTGGCAGAACTAGAAATTATATGTTTAAAAAAAAAGAAGTGTTGTAATTTAAGCCTAGTTAGTGCAAAGATTGTATGTCCTCTAAGAACGGGTGGTAAATATGAGAAAATTCTTTGTAAGATTCTTTGTAAGATTTTATCAATTGGGCATTGATAAAGTTGTCCTCCGATAAGGGGAAAGGCTAAAAATGTAAATGAATTATGTAATAAATTACAAAATTTATAAAGTGTAATAAATTTATATTATCCACTAATGCACTGATTGGCCTACTATGGCTTTTGCTTTATATAAAAGTATCTCAAATTTCGCCTTGGGTTTTTAAAAAAATCTCCAAAATGTTCAAAAATAAAACATTTTATTTTAGAAAATGCCCGTGTGAGGTTGTGTTGAAATGCAGGAAATGAGTTTTAAAAGGCTCAAATGTTTCTGGGGGAGGACTTTCAGACCCCCGCTACTGTCTTTCCCCCTTCTGACCCACCAACATGTATTGATGCCCCCCCCCTCCCCCAATGAAAGCAGTCTAGAAATAGCCCTGACGCTCAGACACCATTTTTCCTTTTTCGTTGTGAGACAAATCTGTTGTTCTCATTATGCCTCTCGCTGAAATATTTATATGAACCACTTTTGTCACACAGGAAAATGCTGATAACCTTGTGATGGTGGTATAATGCCACTGGAATCCCTGAGGTCACAGTGCAGTGTTGAAGTATAATGATAATAATAATTATAATTATTATTATTAACATCATTATTGTTGTTGTTTTTATTATTATACTGAAACAATAATGACAGCTATAATAATAATAATAATAATAATAATAATAATAATAATAATAAATAATCATTATTCTTATTATAATGTTTGTATAGCACTTTATTACATAAAACAGTATTTCATACAAACAGTAAAGAAAACAAAAAGTAAAAAGACTATTTTATTGGTAATAATAGTCCAAGTAAAATAATTTTAGTGGTGATTAGCACTGGATAAATTGAAAACAGATCTAACAGCAAGGCTTTTTAAAATCGAGAGATAAACTAGTAATCTGACGATGTAATCTGAGCACGGAAATGAAAAACAATGGATACAAAAGACATTACAAAATAAAAACAGAAATACTCAAATGTAATGATACAAAAACCAACCTAAAAAAACATTTAGCATTGCAATGTTCTTAGCATTTTCTCCTTTTTACAATAGAGATAAAGCAGGACACTTAGAAGCCTACCTCCTCCACTCACTGTTCATTGACAAAAGAAGAGGTTCAAGAAATTTAACCAATCACTTTAAAGGCACTTCTGTTGTATTAGGATTCTTTGCATTTTATGTATCTTTTACTCATATTTGTATTTATTATATTATATTTTATTATATTATATTATATTGTTTTTTTTTTTTAGGTTTTGTATTGATAAGCAAATGTCCCCTTGAGGGTAAATGGTGTACATCTCATCTCATATCCTATAATCTGAGCCCTTATTCTGCTACAGCTAACTCTCACCTAAGAGTGATTACAGCCTCAGGCTAAAATTAGGCTCACTGTGAGCTAAATCTGGGGGCGGTAGCATTGGCACAGAAGACAAGACAGAGCAGAACACTGCCAGTGTAATAAGGTATTAAAATGAACATCTTCTCTCTCACTCTGATCTTTGTTCCCATGACAATGCTCTTAATCCAATGGTAAAGATTTTATACATTACCACTGGTCATTACATTGTCATTATTCTTAGACAACCAACATGAAAGTTTTTAAATACTCTTCACAAGTCATGGGCCAAATGTAACCACATAAAACAAATATTATCTGAAAAAAAAGTCTGACAAAAATGACATCATCAGTAATTACACTTATTTTGAATTCAGTACACGATCCTTCAACGCCCAGAACTTGTAATTACTCTGTCTTCTCACGGTTAATTAGTTTATCAATTCAAGTCGACTCCCTGCACCATAGGTAATGGAAATTTTACCTTTCAATGAATCACCATCACTCTGAGAAATAAATTGTATCGGTAAATTGATAAATGCACTTAACTACAGTTGAAATGAACGATCAAGCGTTTAAAGACTGATTATAGGCTCTACCGCAGGCATAGAGGCCGGGGCGGCGCAACGTTGCACATCGCATCTCTGCTCTCTCATTTTACAATAAGCTATTTGTTTGACTTAATTTCGTTTCAGTCATGAATGCGACTTAATTCAAAGGCTAAAATCAATAGTTTCGACAGCGAACATTTTTAGGAAACATTATTTAAACGTTATTTCACACGAATAATGCACGTACAATTTGTTAGACTTTTCAAGAGGCTATTCCATGCGCTAAATAGACAGCACCCTGCAAGAGACACGGGATTTGTGGTGTTTTCCAATGTTGTGATTTGTTGTTGGGGTAACTGCCAGTTCACTCAAAGTACTTCTGAGGGTATTCCACAAAGCAGGATTACTGGGCTGGATAACTGCACTGAGTAAAATCCGGAACAGCTCTTTTTACTTCAGTCCATGTCCCAGATTTAGGAGGGCTCCGGGTTTTATTCAGTGCAGTTTTCCAGATAACCCAGTAATCCTGCTTTGTCGAATACGCACTGGTAACTTGCAAACTTGAAATGGCAGAGATAGAACACGCAATTTCTATCGCTCTCATGCTGCCAATCATAATAGAAATCTGTAGGTTATTAAACTTTATGAATAATTATCTCCGTTGTAAATTCCCCTTTGGCTTTTATTTTATTCACGTCAAATAGCCTAATTGAAATGCTCTTGCATCTTATTCAGTAAAACAAGTTAAATAATTCTAAAGATAACACTTTTAACGTTAAATGGATAAATTGTCCCAGGAATATCACAGGTTTTAAACTACAACAAGTACAATTGTAACCAGTGTAAAACTTTACCGGTGCATAGAACGGGCGCGTTTTCACCAGAATCTAATGTGTTATGCTTTGCGGGTTATATTACGCACAAGCCCTTCTTGCACGCACGGATAACGAACATTGACATATCAAACAGGCTAACGGCGACAGTTGTTGAACATTGACAGTTCAGGCTCTTTTATTTACAGTTTAGGAACTGCGGTTTACAGGAGGGAACTACGGACACACACACAGTAACTTAATGATGCAATATAAACCATGCAAATCATAGGCTCCCAAACATTTTAGGGCAAATTCATGTGTGTAAATTGTGTTGCTCTGCAAATAGAAAAATCCCCATGAGCGCACTACAATACTTTGTGCTGTACCAGGTCCGTTCCGCGTTCCCTT